>JAOSBM010000008.1:7154264-7182790 GCA_027568955.1 Erythroxylum tenue
GAAAAAATATATAAAAATATTCTTTAATTGTTTGTATATATTTCTATATAAATATAAATATAAATAAAATAAATTATTTTTAAATATAAATCACATATAATATAATAAAATAAATTTATTAAATAATTAATAGTAATATTTTTATAATTAATAGTAAATTGTATATAATTAATAATAAAATAATAAAATTTTCATTATTTTAAAATAAAAAAATATATTTGTGACTTGTTCAAGTCACAATCGTGTTTTTTTAATTGAACATGATTTCTGTTTTAAAATCATAGTGTTAAACCTTATATAATAATCATTTTAATATAAGAGGTATAATAGTCATTTATTATACATTATATTTCGTTCCATTAAATTTCATTTCATTCCATTCATTTTTCAAACAACATTTCATTACATTATGTTATAAACCCTTCCATCATTTCAAACAACTTTTTACTATATTACATTTCATTCCATTATAAATAATTTCGTTCCGTTTCGTTGCATTACATCTTATTCTATTCTATTAATTAACGTCTAACTAAATAGACCCTAAATTTTATCTAGCACGTAATTATTAGATATTTACTAAACACACTTTTATTGATTGTATTGTTTCCCTTATTTTAGCAATACAACAAACTTCCGGTGCAATTTTTGCTAATTTAATTACTTATTTTAGTGCATACATTGAAGCCATCGTCTGTACATAAGTTTACAAATAATCCAATATATATATATATATATATATAGTGTTTGATGAATTACAAAAAAGTTTTATAACCATCTAAGTTACTTCTTTCTTGACTCATAATTACTCTTTGGATCAATAATATATATAATAAACCACAACTTTTTTTTTATTATAATACAAGTTAATAAAATAAAATTTAATATACAAATATTATAAATGAAACATTGAAAATGAATAATAAATGATCTAAAGTAATTATTGCATATATCCATAGTATTATATTCCTCAACAATTAAAAGTGGTGTCCATCGGCTCCGGCCAATTGATATCCGCTCGTCCCGCTTCCAAATTGCCGCTCTTTCGCTCAAATTCTGCAGTAGCACTCGGACTGACTGCTTCGGGTGAGATTGAAAGTAGAAAGATGGTTGACATGGACGCTCCTCTAGATTTCGAAACTGAAGATCCGCTTCTCAGTTGCCCTGTTATTCCCCAGAAGAGGTCTTTTCTTTCTTTTACCCCTCTTCAACTAACATCATTAGTTTCAAATACTCTGAAACTTATTCAACTTGTTTGCTGTGCTTGATATGCGAACCAGGAAGAAAGTTATGGACTTGGACGATCTTGTCGCTGATTTCTATAGGGAGAAAAACAAAGTGATGGAGAGGGAGAGTAAACGAGCCAAGGTTCGAAAGAAGTATGATGCGGATGATGACGATTGTTCTAAAGAAGCTCTACTCTCTCGACAAATTGATGAGTGTCATAATCAGGCATCATGCTCTTCCAGATTAGTCCTTCCATTGACTGTATTTCTATTTTTCTTTCAGCACTCTTACTAAATTTTGTAACTTTTTGTTGTAGATGAAAAAAATCGGAGATGAGGACGAGGACTCGTCGGCGAGCATACAAGTTTTTGGGAATCGGGTACTGTTTAATTGAATGAATACATTCATGCCTGCAGGACAAATTAAAGATTGCTTCTAGCATTTTGGTAGATTTATATAGCAGATTCACATCCTGAATTATGGATACTTTTCCTCCTTTTGGTCGCAGAAAACTGCTCCACCTGCGGCTTTCCCTGAGCTTAGAAGTTGTTCACTTTTGCAGTCCATTGAGAGTGATAAGTTCAAATCTCTACTGGAAGTCAACGGAGAAACAGGCCTCTCTCTGCCCTCCTCCCTTTAAACCTCCATAGTCCATATCTCTATGATTTTTTACTTATTTTCTCATTATTTACCAACATAATATCGGTTAACCTCTGTGATATGTTATTGCAGGGGAAATTTTGCTCCAAGGGTTATTACTAAATGAATGGCTCTCAAAATTGGTTTCCTTGCATGGTCATGTAGAAGAGTCGATAGCCAAATGGGTTTTCCATCTAAGTTAGTGTTAGTAATAACTTATGCATTTGGTTTGTTTTAATTATTATCATGTGCTTATGCTTCTTTATATCAGTGTTGTATTCACCAAATGATGAGTTGAGGGCAGCAGCATGTAGTTTCTGGTGCACCATTCTTTCGCCTGAGAATGAGGTGATTTCCATGTCATATCATACAATTACTGCTGCCATTCTGAAGTTGATCATGACTGTATTACTTTATGGCAACTAATGATTTGTGTTTAATCTGTTATTTTTCTTGATCAGGGTCATAAATTACCAACTGAGTGGGTGCCTAGCCATTCTGAACTGAAAAAAGCTCTTGAAACATATGGATTTCTATTCAGTATATCCCCACCGGCAGAATCAGTAAACAAAAGTTAGTTCCCATGGCTTCTTGCCATTTATTAGTGATGATTGGAATGCAGGGAATTTTTACAGGGGAGACATTTTGTGTTTCCATATCTGGCCTTTAGATATTTCTAGTAATACTGGAGTTTGTTGTAGCATTCTTCACTTTGAAAATTCAAGCAACTAATTCTCTTTCCATAATTGTTGGTATTAAAGCAAATCTATGTTTTATATGCATGTAGGTTTTGCCATTTCCCCAGCATGGAAAATCTTGACCTTTTATTATCACTATATTTAGTTCGACATGGTACAAGATTTATGTTTGTGGCAGTCAGTTGTATAAAATGTGTTTCTCTTAATCAGAGAAATATGTTTTGGATATAGTTCCAAGACTACATCAATTTTTTTTCGGAATAATAAGAAGAGTGCATCAATTTTGATTCCTGGTGGGTGTGGCAAATATTACACAATTTGTTAATTAAAGCTTTAGGCCTAACTTGTGTGATGATATCAAAATGTCAGCCTTACATTTTTATATTTTATTTGCTGCCCTACATGTTTCAATCTTGTAGATTTTTACCAGCAACACATGCACTTACCAGTTTTGTTCTGTCAAAGTCAGAAACGGTACCAATGTCATGAATGTACATACTTCTTTGTAACATTTTGGTTGCAATATTATTTTCATCTTGATTGATTTTGGCTTAGAAAAACAGATTGCAAAGAAAGGATTGACTAGTATAATACGATTTCCTATGCATACTTCATATTCATTTACTTGCAAATGTTCTCAAGATTCATCTACCGTTTACAGGAATGTTTTTCTCACCATCTTTAAAGTTTGCTTTCAGATTCTGGTGACAGGGGACCACCTAAAAACATCAGTGCGTGGATAAAATTTATCGCTGCGTATTGTCGTGCAAGGTAACTTAGAGATGTAAACATTTGAATGCCAACTTTTACTGCTTTTATAAAATGCTGTTCTTAGTAATTTCTATTTTTCTTGTAGATGCTATGAAAACTCTGCTTGATTAAAAAGCTCTTTAATAAGGTTTTGTGTATTTACTGTTGGCAGGAGTAAGCAGCCAACCTTTTCAGCCTCAGAAGCTGAAGAGTTAGTAGAGATCATTATTTTTCTATATTTAGATACTCATCTCCAAGGACTGCTGATACAGTTGTATGAATGCATGCAATCTGTTATTAGTTGCTTCACAGATGAGGAGTGGAGTACCAGCTCTGTAAACATAGCAAAATCTCTTGCTTGCAGGTAATTACGATTTAGTTATGCCATTACACACCTTTTCATCTTGTTCTATGTGTGCTTCCGTATTCCACTAGGAGTGCTGCTCTTTTGTGTTTTGTTCACAAGGGAGCTCAGTTTGCTTCAGGTTTGAATTTGATGGGTTTTGCTTCCAATTTGTTTGTATCATAACCTTTTATTGAACATAAATGTTAAGCGCATATAAAGTTGGAAGGACGTAAGCATAGTTCAAGGGATAAATTCCATTTGACCCTTATACTTTAGTTCTTTCCTCTTTGATTCCTAAAATTGTTTAAACAATACAATTGCAGTTCTCGGTATTCACTTCAGCTGATATGTCAATCTCAATTAATGGTCCAGTTTTTGTCATGTCAGATGGATTCCTAGCAGAGTTGACCGAAAGGAATTTGTTGAAAACATCTAGAATCTTTGTTTTGTTTGAAACAAAGCTTTCCACTGCCAACCTCAAGACTCCTCCAGAGCTTTTAGTTCATATTACATTAATATCCCTTAAATACTCTTCAGCTTTCTCTCATCTTATTCATGTTATTGCTCAAGTTCAGACTCCCCAGGGACTTAAGCTGCTTACGAGCAGTGGAATGTATCTCAGAAATAAGTACTCGTAGCAATCACCTGAGAAATGTGGTTTCGTATCATGTGCTGCTTGTCTGTTTGGATAATAAGGTAAAAGATGGAATTCCTCCCTTAGCACACAGTGGGATTCATTTTTCTTTATTGTTGTAGATTCATTCTGTAGGCAGATCTAATCTTGTGTCTTATTTACATATATATGTTCTCTATTCACTTCTGATTGTCAGAATTCTGCTTGTTTAGTGGCAACGCTTATTGTTGTCTTCAATAATATTTCAAATGACACCCTTTTTGGTTAAAAGTGTTTGGTTGTCTTAAGATTATAAAAGTGATGATTCTTAAGAAGTTAGCTTGTAGATATAGGCTATAGGTGCAGAAACTCAGTAAGCATGTATGGAAAATTGCATGCACTGCTAATGCAGCTCAGTGAACTAACATTGATTGTGCTCAAATCGTTTGGATCCTAATAACACGGATGATATACTGTATGTTTATGGAAAAAATGGTTTCTCCTAATTATTATGTGTTGTTGTTTCATGAACTCCATATTTTTACTGATATCTAATCATGGATTGTACTGAATTATAGGTTCAGTGAAAATTATTGTTTGTTGCCTGCATAACTTATACTGTTGTAATAGAGAGCAACTATATGGACTGATGTATACTGCTCAGTGTTTCCTCTTCTGATTAAGTCATATCGTTCGCATCATTTGATGGGCATCAAACATGTAATCTTACAATTGTGCACACACCCCAAGTTCTTTTTAATTATTTTCAGCCAAAATATGAACTGATTGCATGAGCTATACTATTTTATTTTAACCCTGCATGCCTCAATCCAAATTGAATTCCAGCTTTCAGAATGATTTATGTTATATTCCCCAGGCTCCGAATGAAGACGAGGTTCTGAGGTCTCTCATTTCCATTGATGTGAGAGACAAAAATTGTGATCTTTTCAAGGCTTATATTTGCCTCGTTTTGACAGAAAATTGGCTCTTGTCTAATCCTATTTTAAAAGAGAGGCCAATTATTTTTGAAATGTGGGGAGTTTATCTGCGGCAATGTTCTTCCCACATCACAAGCACAGATTTGCGGCCTTACGCATCTAAGGTTTGCTGTCAAATGCTTTCTTTTATCAACTCAGTTTGATTTTTATTGCTAAAATTTCTTGCCAAATTTCAGATTCGCACTAGAGCTTCATATTGTCTACATGAGAGCAGAAGGTGAATTTTGTAGAAAGTACGTACACAAAATCAAATAAAGTCAGCATTATCATTTTCTGGATGTCGGTGCCCGATAAATATGTACGCAATGTACACTAATTAAGCTGTACAACTCTTCTGATCCTGAGACGAAAGGTAGATGACACAGGTTGAGAAAGGAAGTGATTACTGATGAATCAGTGGAGAATATGTGCTCTGGGAAAACCACCAAATGCTGCGCTTTTGGGTTGAATGAATGAAGACTACATATGTTGTGCCCTACGTGACATTTCTATGTAGCATTACAAAATTGGTCTTTGCCTTTCCTGACCTTATTTTTTGGGTCTGTGACAATATATTCTCGATCAAAGATTTTGCTTGGCTTGTGGTTGGGGTTCCACCATCCCTGCTGATGTACTACTGATCTCACAATCGTGGAAGTTGAGCATTATAACGAGAAATCCGCCATTCGTGGAAGTACAAGTATATATATTTACATTGCCTGCTGATGAGCAACAGATTGGACGACGTTTACTTTGTTAGAACTTAGATATATAAAACCAGAAAATGTTAACGAGGAAGAAGAAAAGTCTTCTAGGTTAGGAAATTTAAAATGAGGTTCGGGTGGATCTGTACGCTTGGGCTTAGCTTCGGGAAGCCGTTAACGCTTTAAACCTCGAGTCCGAATCTTCTTTAGTTCTTTGCCTCCTTTTTTCTCCTTTCCTTCAGTCTATTATCTCTCAAAACTCTCTTTGAATCAACCTTTTCGTTCAAATGCAACGGCAATTCTTTTGTCCATTTCCCTCCACATAACACTTTCTGCTCCCAAGTTTTCAGCGGTTTCTGTTTGTAATGTATCATTTCGGTTTCTAGGTAGCCCCAATTTTCTTCTAGTCCTAACCCCCTTTGTTGAGTCTCTCGCTTGCTTCAACAACACTACTATTCTTGGTGTTCACGAAACTTGCTTCTTGATCCACCGCGTACGGTTATTGTGTTTTCTTCCAAGTTCCAATAGGCATTGATAAACATGAAAGGTCAAAGAATGGCAAAGAGATCATCTTTTGGTAGCATAGTGAGGAAAAGGCTCTCTGACATAACCAACTCTCAGGCGCAGCCCAAAATGTGTGGAATTGAGGAAAAGGAGACTCAAGTTTCTAATTCGAATGAAGACTTCGTCAATAAGCTTCTCAGGGTATAGTTTTCATTCTGTTTTTTTATTCAAACAATGCGAATTGGGTTTATCTAAATTTGTCATGCTTTCAGCAGTTTATCTAAATTTGTTATGCTTTCAGCAGTTTTATGTAATTTTAGTGCTAAAGATGTGTTCTTTTGTTTCTGCATCCACACCCGGCTGTTCTTACACTTGCATTATTTGTTATTTTGTTGTGGGTGGTGGTAAACAGGAAAAGGCAACGTTGGTGAAACTTATTGAAGAGAGGAAGTATCCTTAGAGTGTCTGCCACTGTTGGATTTTTGTTTCTTCTTTCTTAGTGTTTTTTCCGATAAAGGAAAGAATTGGAAATCGATTTCAATTCATTTTCACTCGTGGAAATTTCAGCTACATTCCTAAAGTTGGAACTTAGCTGTTTATATTTGGTTGGACTTGGATTCCTTGATTCTGGTGACACAGTAAGATTATAGAATTGAGTGGAAATGAATTGCGGAACCTGCGGATGAACTATCAGAAGTTGCAGCTGCAGAACTGGAATCTAGCTCAATCAAATAGCCATATTCTAGCTGTATGTTTCTCTTTGACTATGAAACTTCATTATGGGTTTGGTTTCTGAAATCTGTTCCAAACGATTCTGATTGGGTTGCTATGTTTTTCAGGAGCTTAACTTAGGCAGAGAAAAGGTGTGTTTTAGATTAACTAGACGTTCTTGTCTAATGCGCCTCTAGTCTTTCCCGTTTGTGGAATCATTCGCTTCTTCTTTTTCCGATTTCAAATATATGCTGTTTTTGTTCCAGCTGAAGGCACGACAACATGAACTTGTGCTGAAGGATGCCTTACTAAAAGCCAAGAATTCGGAACTACAGGTTAGTTTTGGTTTTCACACTATGATTATCTGAATACAAGAAATTTCTCAATTTCATCCAAAACTTGCAAAAGCTGAAAATGTATAGATATTGACCACAGGGGGTTACTAGCCTCCTGGTTAAAGTAAAAAAAGTCTCCTATTTTGCTTCCTTTTGTTCTTTACGAGTGTTAAGAATGAGTCCTCGTAAAAAAACAAAATGAGACAAAATAGGGGCATGTCAAGAGTGAGTCTTGAGTAGGTGTCCTTCTTGCCCTTGCCCAAGTCCGGCCTGATTGACCACCATGACCATATGGACTGATCACCAATGAGCTGATTGACTCGTTCTTTGCATATCTGAACCAACTAATCTTCTAGGGAACTATATATGTATTATCATCCTATTGCATTTGTCAAAACGTGGTAGTGCTTTCAAGCGTCTCGTGTACCATGCTAACTTGTTTCGAAGCATCACCTAAATCCAGGCAGTATTATGAGAGACCTAAGTCTCACAACACACAATGGGTTCTTGCGATGCAATGTATCAAGATCAATTAGATGGGAACAGGCTAACCAGTAAATTTCTCGGAGATAAATGGAGCCTAACTTGTCTGGTTGTTCATTCAACAGCATATAAGAATAAGAACCTAAGAGTGTGCTTTGAAGCAAAAAGAAATTCTGCAGGTCTGAAATGTTCCCACAGAATACTAATCTCGTCAGTAGTCTTAGATTAGAGCATCTTTAGAGATAAATGAGAGAATTGGAGACAGAAAGGGCTTGCTAATTTGCTATACTTCCTGTGCAGGGAAGAGGAGATACCAATTGTCAAAAATCTTGCACACAGGTTAGTCTCTTGATATTCTGTTATGCTGAAAGTTATGGGACTTAACTCATTGACATTTATTGCCTCAAGGAAGGGGAGAAATTAGAAGCAGATTGCTCTCGTAAAGTTAAGAATGATGCCAAAACTTCTAGCCGCAACAGAAGGCCAACTGCGAGAAGTCAATGTATTCACTCCAGCCAGGAAACTTAAATCCTAAAGTTTACCGCTTCTTTATTTCACATCTGCTAATCTCCTTTAAAATATTTTGCAGCTATGGGCCCTTCTACTACTACACAACGACAAGCAGACAAGGAGAAAGTAGAGAATAAAAGGTTTCTCGGGACACCCACTCTTTCCTTCCAATTCACGTAGATCTGTGCGTATTGGTTGTGCCTAAAATTTTCTGAGAATCTTCTTCATCGTTAGCAGACTATACACTTTTGAGGACATTGTGCCACCTTTTATCCTGTTTCAGAACTCCCAAATTATTGTTCAGCCTTAGTATCTATTGCTCTTAGTTGCTTAAGCCTGCTTTTACCATATTATGCAGACGATGTTTGAGACGGCAATCAGCTAGATTCAAATCTCAAGAGCGGGAACCTGCAGAGGACTTGTTTGAGATTGAAGATGCCAAATTTCTAGACACTCAGCCACTTGCTGATAATCCAAAACGAGACGGTACATCTTTGTCTAATTCATCTATGGAAACAGAAGGAAATTGGGACCAGAGAAATGGAAAAGAAGTGACACAAAGGTCTTCAATAGGAAGACCTTTACGGAAAGCTGCAGTGAAGGTGCAATCCTACAAAGAAGTGCCACTTAATGTCAAAATGCGCAGAGTAGAGTGATTACAAACTATCATCATCATCATGCAGAACATCAAATAGGACACCTGCGTCCAATTGCTGTTTGTAATTCTTCTATGTATAACACCGCTGACGTACTATTATTGTTGGCTGCGAGTTTGTTTTGTAAGTTTGCCATCTAATTTAGTAATGGGGATCAGACCCATAGGCCCAAGTGGAACTTTCCTTGCAAAGGCCCAAGCTTCTTAGGCAATGAACCCATAAAAAGAAAAATCTTTTATTGGAATGCTGACAGAGAAACTTGTGGAGCTCTGCTCTTTAAAATGAAAGCAGATCTCTCGTATCACTTACCCTGTGCCCTCTGTGTCATAAGCCATCCCAACTATTTAATGTGTTCTCTGTGTCACAAACCATCCCAACCATTTAAAATTTGAATGATTGGGATGGCTTGTGACAAAGAAAATACAGGACAAGTTGAACGGGAGATCTGAAGCCCTTTAAAATATGGTGTCTCCCAAATCCCAAAAAAACAATCAAAGCGTCCCTTTCAAATCAATGCCAAAGTAAAGGGCTCTCATAGGCCAAGTCAAGTGGCCATCTCCAACTAACATTAACTACTAATCAGAATCACTTCACATGCTTGCTCCGAAACACGACAAAGTTCAGACACAAAACCGCGTTAAATGATCACGACACGGACAATTAAAATCTTTGATTTAACTGAAATAAAATTTAGAAAAAGAAAAAAGACACGAATTTTAAATGTTTCTTATAAATTCTACGTCTACTTGTACTACACGAAGACATTTCGCATAAAAGTTGTTCCTTTTCAACTTTGTACCACCTAATGTCTAAGCCATCGAGACAGATGCAGTCAGACATTAATCAAACTAGGTTCAACCAAACTCTGTAACATCCATATTTACCATAACTCCACTTGAAAGGTGAAGATCAGACACTTGCCTAACTTGTACATGACTTGGCTCGGACTAATCATCTTGGTCAAAATATTTTTTGAGTACATACGGATAAATTGTTGAAATAATTTATCTTCAATAAACTATTTAATCGATTCAAATAGTATTTATAAATTTTTATAAAATTATGAAACAAAACAAAAATATACATCTTTCTAACATAGACAAAGTAGTCATATTCACCCATGTTATCCTAAATGGATATCGATGTGGTTCTACTTTCAATTTTAATAAACTAATAACATTTTTAAAAATTACATTTATTAGGCTACCTACCTCCATCTGTTACTAGATTACGCTTCCCATGTCTGCTTTGACTACAAATGAGGAAGATATTAGTACGTTAATTTTCATTAGCTATAAAAGCAGACAACATACATTTAACAATACTAAGACAATCATCATCCTAAAAACTTGCATTAAAATCATCTTCATCACCAGAATAATCTAATGGTCAACAATTTGGTCTTCCTCAATCTTTAAACAACTTAATTTAATTTCTAAAGCTAATGCATGTGGAGGATTAAAAAATTCAATATGACCCTTTTGGTGACATTTATGACAAATAATAAATGCATTACTCACTTTATATTTAATGACAAAATCAACATGTTTAGACTTATTAACTCTAGACTCGTTGCCAACTAGGGATGGGAAAAGAGCCTAAGCTGAGCTCTAGTTGAAATCAACTAGCTTAGCCCAAGTTGACCGTGTATTAGGTAAAACTCAATCCTTTTTAAAAAAATTATGTGAGCTCGAGCTTAGCTCAAAGCTCAAACATCTTTTACGTATAAAATGATATCGTTTTGTATATTGTATCAAAATGAAATCTTGATTAAGATTGAGTTTTGGCCAAATGCTTTAGCCTTGGCCGACCTTTGGGTTGTGTATACATGGCAACAACATTCTACTTAGTTTGTTGCCATGTATTACAAACAATTTGAAATTTAACATTATTGCTTGGAGACATAGTTTATGATAATGGTTTAGTTTGAATTATGTGATCATTTGTATGACTCTTATTGGATTTATCAACATCTAAGACTATTTGGTAGGCACCTTCCAGTACGTTTGATGCTTGCAAGTTAACCACTTTTTGAATATTGTACATAAGACCATTGATAAAACAGTTACATGTAATAAAATTGTTTCTTAGGGTGAAATTCACCCTCAAAAGCTAGTCGTTTCAAATTCAGGAGAATATTTAACTACACAAATTGATAATTATTTCAAATTTATTGTATGAGCAAACTGAGTCACTTTTATAAGATCTAAGGATGCATTTTTTTTTAGTTTTGATTTCACTTTCTCTCACCGAGGGATAGGTAGTGTATCCTAATGAGTTACATCTTGCAACATATTTTGCCAATGTATTTTAGTAAAAGCTAAAGGTAAAGCTTACGAGAAACTATACCAACAATTGCAAAACTAAAGATGAAAAAAATGATATTTTTAAGTTGGTGATAGCTAAGGAATGAAAAGCGAAAGACTTAGATAAAGTTATGTTGTATAAAAGATGAAGCAAGAGGCGATGACAAAGGCTCTTGTTTGAGCCTCCTTTTGTTTACGGTAGTGATTGATGAGCTTACCAAGAATATCCAAAGGGATATGCATGGTGTATATTGTTTGCTAATATAATTGTTTTAGTAGATGAGACAAAAGAGGGCGTCAATGTCAAGCTTGAACTTTGGAGGGATAAGTTAGAGTCGAAGGGCTTTAGATTGAGTAGTACTAGGATTGAGTATGTATAATGTAACTTTTAAAGGCATAGGATGGCTACTGATGTGAAGATAAAGATTGACTCAGAAGTTATACTACAAAAGTAATGTTTTAAATATCTAAGATCTATTATCCAGAGCAATGGAGAGATTGACAAAGACACAGTTCATTGGATCAAATCAGGGTGACATAAATGGAGAAGTGCATCAGGAGTTTTATGTGATAAGAAAATACCACAAAAGCTTAAAGGTAAATTCTATCGTTTAGCAATTAGGTCAACCATGCTCTATGTTGCAGAGTGTTGGCTCATCAAACAGGTGCATAGTGATAAGGTAATGGTGGCAGAGATGAGGATGCTTAATTGGATGTGCAATCTTAATAGAAGAGATAAGGTTAGGAATGTAATGGTAAGGGACAAATTAAGGGTGACTAATATTATAGAAAAATTAAGAGATACAAAGCTTAGGTGGTTTGGACATGTGAAGAGAAGACACCTAGATTTTTTAGTGAGAAGGTGCGAGAAGATTGTACTTAAAGACTGTAAGAGAAACAAAAAGAAAGGCCTAAGAAGAATTGAGGGAATGTGATAAAAAATGATATGACACTGCTATAACTTACCGAGATCATGATCTGCAATAGAAAACTTTAACGTACTATGATATAGATAAAGAATCTCTCATAAAGAGATTTTTGTCATTCTTATAAGTCTTTAAGTATTTTCCTCTTATATTTAGCCTAAACTTTTAAATATGTAGTACTTACCTCTTAGAGATTTAGCTCAAGCATTTTCCTACTTAGCCTTATCATCATCATTATTATTATTTGTACCTTGTTTGTCTTTATCGTATTATTTAGTTTATTACTTATTTTATATTTTATTATTAAGTATTTGTTTATTTGTTTGTTTGTTTGTTTGTTTTACCTATTTTATTATATATGTTTTATTTATTATTTATTTATTTTTTCATAAAGGTCGTTCGAAAAAACATCTCTATTAGTTAGGAGTAAGGCTACATATTATTGAACCTTTTCAAATCCCATGTATCAACAAAATTTTTACTGGAATATTGTTATTATTATTGTATTTTAACGGACTTGGTTAATTTCATTTTAATAAGCCAAATATGCTCAATAGTACTCATATCATACCTATCTAAATATTTTTTAAATAAAAACTAACCTATCATAAAATACATTACCATCCGTAGCACTATTAAATTTAGAAGTTGTGATCTTAACCGATTTTATGATATCCATTTTATCATGATCCCTAACCACGTTTCCATAAAAACCTTGGCCTTTATCCGTTAGCTTTTGGATGCTTGTGGGTAATTTGTAAGAAGGTTAGTAGCCTTATTGTGATATCTCTCGCTAGGTTAACTGGAATCACTCCTCATACATACATCCTAGTGGTAGGGCTATCAATTATATTACCTTGTAAGTTCAATTTACCTCAATTTTCATGTAATGGGTGAAATGATGTCATCAAACCTATTTAGGCTCATTATTAGATTAAAACTTCTTTTATATGTTAGACCATTTTGTTTCCTAAGAGATTTATCAACAACTTCTACAATTTCATGTTCACCTAAATGGTTTAAAATCAACTCCATCTTTTTATCTATTGATTTGAAGTTTGCCTCAAATTGATGTTATAAAGTAGAGTGGTATTGATTCAATTGAGTATTCAATTATATTAATTAAAATTTTTAAAACATCTTGAGATATCACTAGTAACCTTAGGACAAATTTATTAAATCTATTCGTTGGGTATATTATATTAGAAGAAGAAGATTTGTTAGTAGTAAACTTAGTTGAAGTTATGCTAATATAAACATAATTTCCACTAATTAATAAAACTTATAATCTATATATTGATGCAACAAACACAAATCCACTAAACTCAATACGATTAATGTCACAATTTGCATTAATCACAAAAAGAATTTAAGGAAAATAGATATGTTTTTAAATATATTTATGCCCTTTCAAAAAACAATAATATAATGTTATTAAACCAAATTTACAAATAGTAATTATTCTTTTAATTAATCCTACTACTTTTTATTTATTTATTATATTTTATGAAGCATCACTTATACGTTACATATACCATAATTTTCAAACAATCTTCCACAGTGTATTTGTAAAGTAGGAGAAACAAACTGCAAATGTTCCACTAAAGAAAACTTTTAAACCTATTTATGTTTATTATTTTAATGTGGGAATGTTGCCATTATTATTTTAATTATCAAATAATTGATAATTAGCCGTGGTTTTGTATAACAACAGGTAGGTGATTGGCACTTGGGATTCCAAAGAACATGACATGATTTTAGATGGAAATCGAGGGCCCTCCTTAAAGACTAAAAGAGCCTCATGGTGGGCCCCCAACAAACACACATCCCTAACCATTTGATTCTTACATGGACCCCACACGCTAAACCAAAAGTCCGAATCCATGATTATCTCCGACAGGTATTATACGGTGGGTCCCTACTCGCTTTTTTGTTTTTTGTTTTTTTAATTTGTGGTATCAAGCACGGCCATAGGGGGCTATAATTCTTTTTAGTTTAGTGCTAATTTAAGATATTCTAATCTTGATGTAACCCCACATGGATCTGTGTATCAGTCTTTGTGCTCTATGCATTGCATTGCATTGCATGCATATTATTGATACATACACTTGATTTGATATGCATTTAGTTTTATGGTTAAACATTGATTTGATCTTAGATTCTCAATATCAACATTATTCTCTTTCCAATTTCATGTGGGTTCAAGGTGAAATCAATCACACGCACATGCCTACTTGACATGAAGTTCGAGTTGGGTTAAGCTTAAGGCTAAGGGGGCTTGGATTGGACGTTGCTGATGTTATGATGCTAAGTTTTGCGTATAAAAAATTGTAAAATAAAAGGAAACATAATTACGAGATACCGAAGAGAAGAGACTAATTCAGAAAAAAAAGAGAGTAAAATTTGAGGTCAGAGTTTTACCTTCTGTAAAAAACCTACTCAATTAAAACGGCAATTAATCTGAGTATAGATGACTTAAATGTGCTTTCCTATAATTAGAACCCTCCTAAATTATCCTGTGAAAAAAAAAAGATAAGTTGTATAAAAGAAAAGAAAGGGTGGGTAGTGAAAAAAAAAACTACTCCTGGCAAGTTGTCTTAAACAAAGGCTGCAAGGCATCTTACGGCGTAAAAGATTCAAAGAAGCAAAACATGGATTAGAGTAGTAGTTGCGAAGATCTGCATGCTTGAGAGCGATTCGATTCTCTCAACTGTCGTAAAAGAAATTGGTTAGTTACTTTTGTTTCTTTACCAAGTTCGTTATAACTTTAGATTTACCTTTGACGAATATGACCAATAAAAATAAGGAGATGCGGGACACATCTTCCAAACTTAATTTATGCATTTATGTAAAGAGATTAGTATGGTTGGTAAAAGGGCGAGTGCTCCCTTTTCTTTATTAATTACGACATCGTCTTTTGAATACTCAAACATAAATATTAATATCATTAACTGAAAACCTTATCCATATTGGCCGACCAAATCCGAATGTTTCATAGGGTAACCAAAATTTGCGCAATCATATTTGGTTCATATGGAGGAGTATAATGTAGCAAAGCGTGTTGTGGGTTTAAATTAATTAGTTTGTTTTGTTCCCCATGGTATATTGTTGTCCGTGTTGCCAACCAGATCATAGCCTTGGACATTTATAGATTGGTGCATGTTTATTTAATACTATAAACAAAAATGAGAAAACGGGTCCCATTTTTAGAAAAACGGTTAATGCTTGTATTGGTGAGCATGGTGTTTAGTTAATATATTTTTTTTTATTCGAGAAAACCTCGTAAGCGGGTTAAGTGGGCACACCTTTCTGAAGGTTTAATTGGCGCACCACCTCACAGGCGGGCCAAACGGACGCACATCATCATTGAGAGCCTAATTAATTCTCCACTTACAGGTAAAACTCCGGTTGCTCCAGGCTCTTACAAGAGGAACTAGCATGGAATCGAACCTGATACCTAACTGAAACTAAGCCCCGCTCTCAACCATCGAGCCACACCCCTTGAGAGCTTAGTTAATACATGTTAGGTAAAGATATAATGATACATATTGTCTCTTTTTTGTGTGCATTAAGGTCATTTTTTATTATAAAGATTTGTATATATATTGAATGTTTAATATAAAGTGAAAATTGATATTATTTTATTTTCTAATTAAAACAATGATTATAGTAATTACTATAATAGCATTTCTATGACTATTATTACGGTATCACGATCATTATTAATTCATTACATGCTTGAGACAGTGCAGCCTTACTCTTTAATCAAGCTATGTTTCCTTTTCCCCTTTGACTTCACGGATAAAGGGATTCTTTCACAATTATAAAAATAGCAATAACACCATCAGGCATTTGGCTCGATGACCATTTTCCACCATTTTGAGAGATTGGGGATATAAAAATAGCTTATAATAAACAAACAAAATAGGTTGACTTTAAATGCTGTTTAGAATCTTCAAATTTTTCGTTAACTAAGCTTAATTTACTTAAAAATGATTGTAAAGGGCATATTAAGTTTGACTTATTATATAAAAAAGGATAAATGTTCATAAAATTATATATAAAATCAAAATTATAAACAACTATGAAAATTTTAAACAAAGATGTTCATTATTATAAGGTGACAAGAATTTGAATAATGAATTGAAAAAATTTGAAATAGTTTTAATATTAAAGAATCGTTTGGTTTTACTTATATTTTTATTTCTTAATTTTGATATAATTTTAAAGAAAAATCAAAATTTGATTGATTTTTTTGAGAGAACAAGAGATTTATTAGTCTACAAATAGTTCAACCCACGCCTGCAAGAATATAAATTGTCCAAATTATCAGGAATACATACAGGTTCACCTTTTGACCAATATGCTAACATGTCCCATCTTCAATTGACAACAAGTGGAATCACCACAACACTCTTGTAAAGACGATGACCCCATTAAACCCAGAAGTTACATTATCCTAATTATACCCCATTAAATCAGTAGCAATAAAATGGTTGTCCGCTGGGAGTCGGAAAGGTGCAACTCAAGAGACTAATGTGTAGGTGTTAATTAAGATGGCGGCAGATAGGTTATGTGTAGAAGAGCACAAAATGCAAATAGGTAGGGTTTTGTTTTATTTGATATTAATACATTATTTAAACAAAATTATAACATGGACATACTATTCTTGGAAATATCTGAAAGCATTTCACATTGGTTTTTGTAACCAAGTGAGAGGATGTTGGACGAAAATGTTTGGACAAAGCTTTGCCCGTCGCCTACTTCTAGGTTTTCCTAGGGTAACTCACCTTGTCTATATGCACACTACATATGATGTATGAACATACAAAGCCAAAGCAGAACCGAACCGAACCGAACCTCGGATGGGACATAAAGGCGCGGCGCCCATTTTATTCTTCTTTGACATTTTGGTTGGATGATTAGTTTGGACTTTACTGTTCTATTTTAATGCCACCATAAGAAAATAATTGAACATAAAAAGAAGGAAAATTGGTGCATGCCCTTAGTTATCTTACTCATAACTGGTCAATGTTCATAGTTGCATCTAATAGATATGCAGAGACGATAAATTGAATGAGTTCCTACGTTAGTCAAAGAGAAGCCTCCATCTTTCCTAAAAGGAAGAATTAAATGTTCAAAATGGGTCCATTTCCTTTGTTTGGGCAAAATATTGGTGGGAAAGTTTGGTTACCAGCTCTGTTTTCTGACCAATGCAACTATTTGCATCCCATCTACCACTCAAAACTCAAGCGAATGAAAGTGATTCCTTTTAATAAAGACAGAATGGATAGAAGAATAACAATAGTTGATAATGTCGTGATGCAGAGAGAGTCTCCAGGTCAAAAATGAGATCCACGAGATGTGCTTAATGTGTTTATCATTTCTAAATTATTTATGGATGGGTGTAATTTTGTCAAAAAAGACATGCTAGTCATTTTGTTTCCTAAATATCCGAAGAAATCTATTTTTTTTCTTTGGAAAATTATAAATAGAACATTTTACAGCCACTTTCCAGCATAATTAGAGCAAATTTGTTTTATAAAAGCTTGCAGACAACTTCACTTGAAATTTCTAGAAAAAAAGTTAATGAATCTGATTCCGTGACTCGAATATATGACCTTTTAGTCACAAAGGAGTAACCTTACTGGTTATTTCGAGACTTTCCCTCTTCAATTAAAATTTCTATTTTTCATAAATTGATTAATTTATTATTGTATTTAAAATAATATACTTTTTAATCCCCAATGAAATTGAAAACTTTATTCAATTTTAAAAGCAAAATAATTATTAGAAGCTTTCATTCTCTCAAACTGATGGGAAGAGAATTATAAATCAATTCTTCCCAAAATCAAAAATTTCTTGCTTTCTTTAACTTCAAGACAATATTTGATGTTTAACAATTTTGAATAATACAATTTCTTAGTTTATATAATTAAATCCCAATGTAGATTAAAATAAAAATTCATTAAAATTTCCAATTTTAAGTCAATGATTTATTAAGTAATTTATTTATAAATTAAAAAGTGTTTGCTTTATCTATATACAATTTTTTTATAAAAATAATACATATTGCTTTTAAAGGATAACTTAATTGATGAAGCTAGTCCTTGAAGAATTTTTTAATTAAAAATTTATAAATTTGAATTGTAATAAAATTTAAAATCTCAAAAGTGATAAATGATCAATATGAACTTAATTTTGAGTCATTAATTTATCAAATAGTTTATTTAAAATTTGTAATTTATTAATTATTATGTTGCAAAACGTTAAAGAAGAATCCTATTCCTTAATTTCAACGATTTTGAAGCCAAGAGTTTGAATTCTAGATAAACAGATTCCTATATTATCAACAATGTGTTTCATATTATTTCCTTTTTTGCTTCAATGGTGTGTTTCATATTATTATTATTATTTGCTTCAGTAGTGTGTAACATCTTTAGTTGATCATACGAATAGACATTCTTGGCAGCAATGAGCATGCCATGATATTTCACAAGTTGTTTTCAAATGCAATGTTCACAAGTTAACCAGAGCGCAAAGAACTTTTGCATGTTTTAAGGTAACAGCACTAGCGCAGTTTCTTATTCAAGATAAGACACTGGCGAGAAAAGTATACGCATAGCTTTAGCTCTCCGGCTACGTGGTGTTAAATTTAACAAAGAGGAGTGGTCACTGTCTGGTCTCTACCGGCTTTTACTGCTAATATCCGATTCTTTGTTCTAGTTTGTACATAGAACAGTAGGCTCAGTACAAAATACTGACTCACAGTCAGTGATGGGGAGAAAATCTTAAGGCATAGGGGAAAAAAAATTGGCATTGATAGACTTTTGGCCTTTTCTGCTTTTGTCCAATACCTACTAGGAAAAAGCAACAGAGAACACCCAAAAAGAAAACAGTAGCAGCTAGCAGGTTGCTATAAGAGCTACCTAAACCACTCAAAAACCCCCCATGATCCCATCTTCCATTTCTCTCGTCCTGTCTTTAAAGCGTTTTGCTTTAGTCCACGAGCTCCAAGGGTTGAAGCATGGAGAACCAGAGAAATTCCATCCTGAGTTGGTACTATTGCCAAGGAAAGGTTAGACATGTCTTTGACTACCATTTTCTTACTTGTACAACTCTGCTATCAAAAACATGGTTTCTAATTTTGGTGTTAAAGTGGCTAATTGTGCTTGGAAATGCTCATTTTTGGGACTAATGCAGACTATGGAGGAACTGAGACAGTCCCTTCTGTATACAACTCTGGAGCTTGAGCAAACAAGGCTAGCAGCTCAAGAAGAGCTAAGAAAGAGAGATGACCAGTTGATACACCTCAAAGATCTACTAACCAAAACCATGAAAGAAAGAGATGAGACACAAGAGAAATGCCAAAGATTAATGTTCGAAAAGCTTTTGCTCCAACAGCAACAGTTGCTTTTACAGCAACAGCAGCCTCCTCTTTCTGGGATTTCAGGCATTGAAGATGAACCCAGAAAAAGGATTGACTCCAACAATGGCTTCTCGTCATCAGATTGTGAAGAGAGCATTGTTTCGTCTCCTGTCATTGACCCAATTCCACAACCTCAAGAATTCCCAGCTACTTCAGTACCACAATTGGTACCCCAAACTGTGACTCAGCAAACAGTAGGGATAGTGCCTGAAAAGCCATTGCCCGAAAAGGGAAAGCTTTTGCAAGCAGTGATGAAAGCTGGTCCACTCTTGAAAACTCTGCTCTTGGCCGGACCACTTCCAGAATGGAGACACCCTCCACCACCCTCTTTTGAGATCCCACCAGTCACCATCCCTTCACCACCATCTCCTCCGCCGCAACTCCTCCACCAAGACTCGTTCCCCAACACCGTCAATGGATGCAACAGAAAGAGGGTTCTCTGTGGTGGCTTTGACTCGTCGGTAGAGACAAAGCATCAAAGGATTGTCCTTCACTGACCGCTACAAGTTACCAAGTTATGATTTACAAAGTTTCACAACTTACATACTTACAATCATTTTTAAACCACTAATTAGGCAATGGGAAATCTGAGCTGGACGCCACTGATCTAGCATTTTTGTACAGACGTTTGGTTTACTATTAGAGAGTAGAGTCTTATAGAGAAGAAGGTTTTCCATGTTGACTGAAGCTGAGAGAAGAGTAGCTGGCCGTTGTGATTGGCTCTTTTTGCCACCGTATCTGGGATTAGAGATTTTTGGTCTCTGCTTCCCTTATTCACATTTTTAGCTTATGTCCCATGACGGTAAATGGGAAATCAATGACTTGAAAATCGGATTGATATATATATCTATATATATATATATAAATATATAATAGCAAGTGAAAAAATTGTAACTTTATGAGGATGCTGTCTGCCTACTGAAGCAGTCCAGAATCCAGATCCAGTGATGAATTTGTGTGTATGTGTATGAGTTGTGTGAATCACAGTGTGACAGACAAAAGAAGCTGGGTGTGAGAAGGAAGTTGTTGGGGAAGGGAGATGGGTAAGGCCAACAACCCTTAGGTCTTAGGCTTTGGTTGTCGGGTTGATGTGGATCCCGCAAATCAGAATCAGGATCTACTACTGCTACTGTTAGCGTGTGGTGTATTGATTGTTTGCTTATCAAACGCGAGGGACAATATGATTATAATTTCAAGTTTCTCAGAGTTCTCTCTTGTAATGCATTTTCCCTTGTTATTACATTGTTCAATGTCAGAAAATGAACGCCAGAGCACGGCAGAGGCCGGCAACTGCAATGTAAATAAATGAAGAATCTGACCAAAAGGCCCAACTTTGTTCGAACGACGAGACAACACCTCCTCCACTCAGACGTCTCTTAGATCATATAAAAGATCACCATCGTAACTCATTTATCGTAATTGTTACACAGTCTTAGCATGCGATTGCTGCTTCCAAAACAGGTCCATACACACACTTTATGGCCAGTCATCAGCTGATGGAGTTTTCTACTCTTTTTGCAACAAAAAGAGTAGAAAACTCCATCATGAACTTGATCATGATTTGAAGTTTGAAAAATGAGAAAGTTTTTAACATTTAATTAATTAGAACTCACTGATTACCCACAATTCCTGCGGTCTCAGAGAAACATTTTTTACAGGCAAACAGCCTGTTTTGTTATGCATGCACAGGTTAAATCCTACTTGATACTACTCTACAAGGCCCTCCAACATGTCTGTCCAAATCGGTCGTTCGAGTACTTTCCTGGAATGTAATAGGATTTGGAAAATTGTCTTCTTTAAGAAAACTGGTATAAAACTATGCAGAAACAAGCAGAAGTTTTTGATCCAGTCCTGTAGTTAACGGGACCTTGCTTTTGTATAAACCACATCAATTTGATTTCAGCTCCTTTAATGATCATTTGGATTTAGCACGCCCTTGACATGGATAGGGACTTACCATCAACGGTCAGGGCCACATTTATCTGCCATCTGTTGCTTTTCTTTGCAAGTCTATTTAGTATTTACAGGGCTCTAGTACAAAAATCCTAATGATTAGAAATTCATAAAGATAACTTATTTCCTTCGTTAATTACATATTTCCATCGAAAAGAATGGTCAGTCGATTTGGATCGGCCTTTATCAGGAGTGAAACTGATAGTCTCATCTCACCATTTCAGCCATCTCTGATGAGCATGAAGCAGCAGGGCCTGCTCGTGTCTGCCTAGTGTTGTAGGACTTGCAGCTCAGGCATTTGTGTGCCAGAATGTGGAACTGGACATGGGAGTTTGCTCCACAATCATTGCACAATATCCACACCTGTTCACCAAAACCAAAAGTAATCCCAAAATTTGTAGAAAATAGCAGCAAGTAGAAGAACTAAGGATCATATATAGCTTCTGCCGCCTACCCTCTTGTTTTGGTAGATTTCAGGCATTGGAGTTGCAGCAATCTGTATGCCAGCATTTCGAGCATAGTAGTTAGAGAAATAGTGAAAGGGAAATAAAGGAAAAAAATTGTTCAATCTTATCGTGGTTGGCACCTCTTGATCAAGATTTCTCCACAATTTTGACATGTCGCAGATAGATTTGGAGCAAACTGGGCATGAATACCTGCAAAATTATGTTGTGCATGAATCAACGATCAGCTAGTAATGAAGAAAAATAGAGAAGACAATCTCAAATATCAAGGTGATTGAAAATCTCTGAATATAAAACTAATGAAGAAATTAAGTTTTAGGTGATATTGTGTTTCTACCAGTGTTCCACCCATTTATTTGCCAAAGGCTTATTGTGCTTACCTGTAATGTTGCTCCATCTCTCTCACACATTCCAAATGTATTGTATGCCCACATGGTAATACAGTGATATCTTTCATAGTGTCAAATAGAAACTGCACATCAAATAGGAACTCGCTAAGTATGCAGCAATTACTTTCAGCAGCTTAAGCTTAAGGCTACATTGGTGTAGTATTTTACCTCAAAGCAAACAGGACAATTATGATGCATGGCCCCTTCCACACAACGGTGTGCATCCTTCATGGAATTGGAGTAGCAACAGCCTGAAAATGTCAATTGTCAATATCATTACTAAAATTTTCCGAGTTATCAAATGATCCAATCTTTCAAAGGGACAAAACAATTGCATTTCCAACTCTCTATCTAGGATGTATACTCACCACATGTAGTGCAATGGAAAAAGTTCTCTCTTCCTCCAGTTCTGTAAAATCAATCACAAAATGAAACGACTCAAAACTATTAACAGATCTGCTATGGCACAACTAACTAAATGGTATGCACTTTCACGACTTCCATCCGTCTTACATACTTGGTATCAATTTCTGAGGCCAGGATGCAGTTTGGAATGGAAAAGAAAAACGTGAACATAACTGGAGATCTTACCTGCATATTCCACACTCATCACAGTGATATTGATTCTTCGAGACCTGAAATAGACAATTGGTGTGAATTATTGTTATTTCTTGAGAAAGTGTAACTTCATCAAGAGTGAGAAATGGAGACATTTACATCATCGTCAAAGAATTTACACTTTGCACAGAAGTACTTTCCCATGCAAACTCCACAGTTGATGCAATTCTGCTGAACCTGATGATACATCACAGAGCAATAATCAGAATCCATGCCCGAATTTATCGAAATTAAGTGACAAAAACTTTCAATAAGAGATGACTACCTCTTGTTCTGTACCACAGAGCGAGCATATAACCTAGAAAGGTGTAGAGATGGATATGGTTAGAGAAGAATTGAAAAGAACTGACCAAAAAAGCATACTTGCTCATCCACTAAGGAATACCGTATCTTCACATCAAAACTTCAACCCATAACAACCGAATAATAAGTCAATGCTTCATTCAGGATAGATAGGATATGACGCAGCTTGTTGTCAGAATGTATGGTTACCCTATGTGCAGGACATTATCTTAATCGTCATCATTCTTAAGAGTTATCCCTTGTTTGATCAAACTTACCTACTTAAGGAACAAAGAGATTAAAAAAAAAAAAGCTTTCCAGAGACAGAAGTCGCATTCAATCCTGTTTCCTTTTTCCTAATTTGAATCAATCAATTACTAATCCTGATAAGATATGAAGAAGCAACTGAAAATATTTGAAGAGAAAAACAAACCAACCTTGGCAACTTCGTGGCGTGGAATATCGTGTTGATCAAGAAGATTAATTTCCAATGCGTTCTGTTAGTTCAATTATAGCCAGGGTAGTTAAAGAAAATTAGTTTCTCGGCTAAGGACACTTGGACCAAAATCCCACGTAAAAGAAAATTTAAGAAGAGACAATGACTTTGGTACCTTCGCTTCATTATGGCAATGTCTGCAATAAAAAATCTCGTTGCAGCAAGGTGCTCTAATCTTGCATCTCCTCCTATAATGCGAGCACCTATACTCACCCAAAAAGATGAGATAATTTCAGTAACTGATCAATGAGATACCTCTAGCGCAGATTCAGAAACATCTTAAGAAATCAAACAGCTGAATTTAGAAGGAAAGAATAAGGCATACCCATGATCCCCAGATCCAAGCTCCAACATAGGTGCATTGGAAACTCCAAGTTCCACGAAATCTTGTCGCTGTTCAATTACAGTATCCATTCTCATCAAAGTTTCTGCAAAGTCCCTCTCAATATCTTCCTTCTCAGAAAGTCCGAATCTCAAGCTGAAAACAAGAACATAAACCTCGGAAAATTCCAACAACAGTTTCATATGGTTTGCACTTAATTTGCAGAAAGATTAAATATTGGAGCACACATGACACACCTAATTAATTAACAAGTTGCCTTAACACCACCATCTCTCCACTCTCCCCAAATAACCGCAGCACACAACAATACCACGTTCTTCGTTCGGGAATCCACTGCTTACTATTTAATGTATCTCTCTCTCTCTCTCTCTAAATACAACCTCACGCTAGCCGTTGTCTTACCCGACAATTAATGTCAACAGGAAAAGTCTTAAAAAAACCCATCAAACTACCTTGTCAGACTGTCTAAATCCTATTATCATTGACAAACGTTGAAGGACCCGACATTTACGTGGCCTGATCAGCTAAGGAATAGCTTAATCATTTTGTTCACGTAAATGTATGTATCAGCTGTGGTGTGATTAATTTGAGATGGCTAAAAATGAATTGCTTATGAATAGATTTTATCTTTCTTAAGATACCTTTTTTCCCTCCCAACAGAGTTTTCAGTTAACAACGGACCCATATCCCTTTGGAAAAGGAGGTAAGTTCCTTGACGTGGTTAACTGTTTCTTAAGAAAGAAAGAGATAAATACTGTGAAGAGGCAGTTTGGGAAGGGTAAGGTTTTCCAAGTATGGTGTAGATTCTAATTGGTACGCGCTTCTAAGGCTTCGTGACATCACGTTCTCCTTCACTCGCATGGGGTAACGTCCTCATGATTCTCTCCATGTTGAAACAATTTATGCAGGGAAGAAAATTAACATTAGAATGACGTGCTACCATCGGCATCAGGTTTTTAGTTCCGCATAGTATACTGCTAAATACTATTTTAGATAATTTTTAATTTTACTTAATGCTTCCTAAATTTTTTAAAATTATAAAATAATCTCTTAAAAGAAATTTAAAATAGTAAACAATTTATTTATTTTTACTAATATTACATTTCATACATAAATAATAATCACAATTTGGTTCAACCTGATTTTGTTGAGACTGGATGTTGCTGTTCGGATCCATTATTTCGGTAGGCTTGACGTGAAGAATACCTGCAAAACAATAAAGGCGCTCCGGGGGTTAGTTCCCGGAAGGCCCCTCTGACGCTCAAGTTAGGCTTTTGGTGAAGGTGTAGAGCAGCTTACAGAAGACAAAAACGGTGAAAAGTATCGTACCTCTATTATGGCGAAATAATACCTTATATAAGGGACGATTGCCAGGTTTAGGATTTTTACGTAGGTCTTTATGCATGCATGGGGGTTGTTTCCTTCAACTGGGCTGATGGCAATTGGACCTGGGCCTGGGCCTGGCGATGCCGACCTAACCATAAGCTCCCCTACTCCTCAAGTCTGATCGTAGAGAAGGGTCGGAGGAGTAGATGATTGAGCTACTTATCTAACTGCCAGCCCAAGGCAGGTCCGTTCAATCGATCGTAGTGATTGAGTTGCTCAATCAGTTATGGTGGAAAAGTCGACCGATCGATCGTAAAGAAAGGGAGGACCGAGCGGTTGTAGCGGTGGAATCGACCGATCGATCGTGAACACCTTAATCAAAGCACCATGTTTAATCGCGACTTGCGACACGCATTCATTGAGAATTTGTTTGAAACGAATCGTCTTTTTGGCTAGCTGTCATTAACCATTGCGTAGCTGTCTGGCATGCCTTTTCAACCGTCGCGGCGCTTCGGGTTTCTGACAGTCGCAACGTTCTCGTCTTTTCGACTGCCACGCCGTCTTTGGTTTTCTAGTCACCTTAACAGTCCCCACAGCTCAGATCGTGCCACACGTCCTCCTTCAGCTAGGATTTGTCCACACGCCCAATGTTGATTGGTGCGCTTGTCCAGCTTTTTGCTATAAATGTCCAGAATCAGCGCCTGCTTCCTGCATATTCGATTCCTCAATCTTTGCTTTCTCTACTTTGTCTGCTTGCTTGCAGTCGCCGGAGTTATTTTTTCCTTCCGTCTGCTTTTGTGTTTCTTTTTCTTCTTTTGCCTAGTAGGTTTGCTTTTCGATAACCATGTCGTTGACCAGCCCAGATGAGCTGCTGGACTTGAATTCAGATGAGGTAGAGGGGCGAGCTGCTCTTGCAAACCCCGATCTTGTCTTGGTCGTTTTGCCCTTCTTCGAAGCTACTTCTTCTGCCGATCCGGCTGCAGGCTCTATAGTGAAGATTGTAGGCTTGTAAAGAATTTGGCTGTCATAGAACTTGTCAGCACAAATATATCAGAGCCCCCAATGGATAGGCTGTTTGACTTTGGAATAGAGAAGCTCATTGATGATACTTGTAGTAGAATAGGTAGGAAAAGCTCATCTGGTCGGGCTTGTGACCAGAACAAACGTATGGGGGAATAAAACCTTTCTTATTTGTCTCTTGTTTTCTTGTTAATTCTGTGAATGAGGCTTTAAACTATCACCATCTTCGCACGAGAGATTACCTTGTTGGATAATATGCAGCGAGTCAGCGCGTTTGATGTAAGTCAATCGGTCACTTAGGTTTGAAAGGATTCCAATCGAATGGTTCCGGGGCCGAGCAACCCAATATTTTGAGACTTGGCATCACCTGGCTCCAAGATCTAGTGTTGGCATCCTGGTCGACCGATGTTTAGGTCGACTGGCGTGGAGGCCGCTTACTGACCGATGCTGAAGTTGTTGGGTACTGAGGCCGAGCGATCCAAGATTTTAGGACTTAGGATCGCCTGGTTGCAAGATCCGGTCTTGGAAACCTGTTCGAGCAGTGTCGAGGTCTAGCGATCCAAGATTTTGGGACTTGAGATCGCCTGGTTGCAAGAACCTAGCCGAGCGATGTCGAGGCCTTGAGCGATCCAAGATCTTGTCCTGGCATCACCTGGTTCAAAGATTTTGTGACTTAGGAACCTGGCCGAGCAGTGTCGAGGCCGAGCGATCCAAGATTTTGGGACTTGAGATCGCCTGGTTCTAAGATTTTGTGACTTGGGAACCTGGTCGAGCAGTGTCGAGGCCGAGCGATCCAAGATTTTGGGACTTGAGATCGCCTGATTGCAAGAACCTGGCCGAGCGATGTCGAGGCCTTGAGCGATCCAAGATCTTGTCCTGGCATTGCCTGGTTCCAAGATTTTGTGACTTGGGAACCTAGCCGAGCAGTGTCGAGGCCGAGCGATCCAAGATTTTGGGACTTGAGATCGCCTAGTTCCAAGATTTTGTGACTTGAGAACCTGGCCGAGCAGTGTCGAGGCCGAGCGATCCAAGATTTTGGGACTTGAGATCGCCTGGTTGCAAGAACCTGGCCGAGCGATGTCGAGGCCTTGAGCGATCCAAGATCTTGTCCTGGCATCGCCTGGTTCCAAGATTTTGTGACTTGGGAACCTGGCCGAGCGATGTCGAGGCCGAATGACATTGTTGATGGAGTTGGTAGAATATTCCTCCCTTATCCCGATTTAACGAGACTTTTTCTGCCAAGTTTAAAAACCCTCTATTGATAATGATGAAGGCGTGGGCCGTTAAAAAACCTGAATAGCAAGGCCAGAAAAAAGGTACCCACTACAAATACATAAGCGGTAATAAAAGAAATAAATAAATCGAAGCTTATCTATTGATAAAACGTCTTCAGGTTTTGAGAGCTCCAGGGACTTGGTAGGATCATGCCATTCGTGTCGCGTAAGACGTAAGACCCTTGTCCGGCTTGTTTGACCATTTGATAAGGTTCTTCCCATGCCTGTCCGAGCTTCCCAGGATGTTTCCCAGCCTCCTCGGCCTTTCTTAAAACGTAACCGCCAATCTTTATATCGCTCGGCCTCATCCTTTTGTTGTAAAAGCTCGTTGCTTTTTGTCTGATGGCTTTCGAGCGAGCGGCTGCCCTCTCTCTATCTTTACTGAGAAGTACCAGGTTTGCTCTGCGGGCCTCATTATTCCGCCTTTCTTCGTAACCCGATACTCTTTGATTGTGTAGTACCACTTCTATTGGAACTAGGGCTTCTGCCCCAAAGGTCATCCTAAACGGTGTTTCTCCGGTGGCTCCGTTTGGGGTGGTTCTGTATG
>JAOSBM010000008.1:7240281-7252917 GCA_027568955.1 Erythroxylum tenue
CGGTTTGATAGCGGTTCACTACCGGTTGAACCTCTAAACCTTAAACCTTTCCTTCGACCGGTTCGATGTCCGGTCCGGTTTTTAAAACATTGATGAAAACAAACAGGGAAAAGGAAATTCTATTTCTCTTTTATTCTTTTTCCTTCTTTTCTCCTCAATATTTCCTTTCCTTTTCTTTGTGCAAATAAGGATCCAAACAAAGACTAATAGTTAGTACAGTAATAGTATAACAGCCACCAGAACTGACGCCAACATTATCATTTTATCATCTGCCTCAAGGGATGCAAGCAGCAGCAGTGGCAGCAATGGCAGTTCACACCATCCTTACGGCTTCTCCACCCTCTCCTCTGCTCTCTCCATCAATCTCCACCTCCCTCAGCCACCCTGAGCCTTCTCTCCACTCGTCTTTCCAGGGCATTTCCCTCAAGTTCCCTCGCCAATCCCTCGCTGTTGCGGCCTCCTCCAAGAAATCTCTCTCCATCGTAGCTGCTACAAAGAAGGCCGTTGCTGTCCTCAAGGGAAATTCCACTGTTGAAGGGGTTGTCACTTTGACCCAAGAGGATGATGGTCTGTGACGCTGGTCTCCTTTTCTTTAAGGATTGCATTTTCAATTAATTCTGACTGTTTCCTCTTCGGCTTTTCTTTTCTGGTGATTGTTGATGTTAGGTTTTGTGTTTAAATGATGATATAATCAGGGCAGAGGTAACTGGGTGTTCGTTTTGGTAAATGGGTAAACTCTTTTTTTTTTTTCTCTTGAAATGGGTAATTAGGAACTGACTTCCAAATGCTCTATTGTTTTAGAAGATGGTTCTTTTTAAGGTTTGAATTTCAGTTGGGTTTTCGATTTTAGCTCATTTTTTAAAATTAAAAATGTGTTTTTGCATTTTCTATCAAATATCTTGGGAACGCCTACTGGAGGAAATGTGGTGCATTTAGTGTAAAATTTGTAGTTGACATTACTTCAGCTCCTTAACGGTGTTCAGTTTTCTGAATTTTGATTTCGTTTTACTCAAGTTTTCAGATTTTCACTTCTTTGGAATGTTGATTTTTTTTTAACCTATATGCGATATGTGGTGGACATTCTGTCTGCCTGGCTAAGTCAATAAGTCTATATCTTTTGTGGTTCGGTTGTTTGAATATGCTAAGCGGAAATTTCTCTATGGTTGAGTTGCCTTCAGGATGGAAAGACGCCAGTAACTTAGTGATGGTTGATTGATGAGGTGTTTGTGCTTTCACAGGTCCAACAACTGTTAATGTCCGTGTAACAGGGCTTACTCCTGGCCTTCATGGATTTCACCTGGTGCATGTTTTTGCATTTTTTTACTTTTATTCTCTTTCATACCTAGATTTGAGCTTAGTTTCCTTTACTGAAGTTTTTATTTTGGTCATTATTCTCTGTAGCATGAATATGGGGATACAACAAATGGATGCATCTCAACGGGTGGGATTACTAATTTGGGAACGATTTCAATGCTTGCTGTTGTGTATTTATAATCATTTTTTTCTTGTTTCATATCAACTTCGCAGGGGCACATTTCAATCCCGACAACAGGACACATGGTGCTCCTGAAGATAAAATTCGTCATGCGGGCGACCTGGGAAACATAGTTGCTAATGCAGATGGTACATCAATCCTTAATTTTCTTTGAACTTCTTGTATTCTTTGCCAAGCACTTAACAAGATACCGTCTGATGTGTCATAATATAGGGGTGGCTGAAGCAACAATAGTAGATAGCCAGGTAACTTGCTTAAGCTAAATCCTTTTCCGTTCTTCCCATCTTGTTTCTTTTTCTTTTTTTATGGGGGTGGGGTTGGGGGATTGTGATAAGCCTCCTATCCTTAAAGCATACATCCGGAAAACGAAGGTGTAAAAGTAGGATTGGGATATCTGTTATTTGTTTGTTTTGTGGGGGTAATTTTGTGATTTCCATATACTCGTTAGAGATAGTTTAAATAGCAATAATATGGATTCCAGAAGGATCTTTTGGAACTGTCGTAATTGTTGTTTGCAGAGAGGGGCCGTCTTGAAAGGTCCTAGTTGAATTCTTTGTTTCTTTTTCTATTTAATGGAAGATACGGCTAATTCATTACAAATTCTTTAATTCATTCTCTGTTTAGTGGTGTTTTGTACAATCGAAGGAATTGGGTTTATCAATTGGTATCAGTGCTAACATCGTTCCTTTAAGTCCTCGTGCCACGCCCACGAGTGGTGACACCGGTATTACAGTGTTCACTCGGGGCTAGAAAAAGGTCTAGCGCACAACCAGCTTGTGGGCGAGTGGGTGGTGGCGTCGGTATAGCAGTGTTCGCTCGGTGCTAGAAAGGTCTATCACACAGCCAGCCAATTGGTGCCTGGGTTGCGAAGCGTGGTGGAATGCTACGGTCTAATTGTTCTACATCAGTAATAAGAGAGGCTGATGTGGGGTTTATAGGTTTATGGGCTCTCTCACCCTTTAAGCTAACTTTTGGGGTTGGTTCTCCCATAAGACCTGTAATACTTGATAGCAGAGTATTGATCCATGGCACCGAAAAATGCTGAAGCAAAGTTTGAGACCATTGATAAGGAGATAGAAGAGATAAAGGGAGAGATGAATGGAATGGGGCAACAAATTGATGGTATTACCTAGAGTCTGGCGCGAGTTGTAGAATTTTTTGAGCGGTTTGAGCGAGCCAAGGAAAAGGGAAAAGAGGTGAGTGAGGAGGGCACTTCGGGAACAGGTGCGGGACACATCTGGGAAGCATCACAAACTTTTTTCCAACGACCAACCATGAGTTACAATGGGCGAATAGGGGAACCAGTGAGTGGGGGAGAGGCAAGTGGAGGCATGGATGTGTGGAGAGGGGGTCGGCGTTTGCAGTTGTTGGTGTTTAGAGAAAATCCAGAAGGGTGGTTGTTTTGGGCGGAACGGTATTTTGAAGTACATCAAATGACGAATGGAGAGAGATTGATGGCAGCGTCGATCAGTTTTGATGAGGAGGCACTTGCATGGTTCAGGTGGAATGATGTAAGAACCCCTTTTTGGAGTTGGGTGGAATTGAAGCATAGTATTTTGCAACGTTTTGGGAATGGGCAAGAAGGAGATGAGTATGAGAGGTTTTTGGGCATAAAACAAGAGAGTTTTGTAACATAATATAGGCGGGAGTTTGAGGCTCGATCTGCCGCATTGTCTGAGCTACCGGAGAAGGTGATGGTGGGAACGTTTCTTAAAGGGCTGAAACCAGAGATAAGGGTCGAGCTGAAGGTGCTAAATCCCATTGGGCTGAAGACTATGATGGATATGGCCCAAAGAGTGGAGGAGAAAAGTTGGGTTGTCAACGGACTCAGAGGTTCGTTCTCTACGGGATCAGCTAAGGGCCAATTCGCAAATGAATCTAGGATACCGGGTTTGTATTCTAGAAGCCCATTAGACATCCGAAGGTCGGGGTCAACAGTTCGGTTCAAGAGATAGTTTCGAAAAATCTGAATCGGAATACATTCGGAGCTAAGGAACAGACCCATTTGGCAGTCACAAGCCCTAGGCAGCGGTTACGACTTACCGTTGCCGAGATCTAGTCACGTCGAGCTAAGGGCTTATGCTTTTGATCCAGGGCACAAATGCAAAAAAGAATTGCAGATTATGGTGGTCAACAAGGGAGAAAAGGAGTTGGTTGACATCAACGATGACGATGAGCAGGAAGCTTGCTTGAGTCCTCCAGTGTCTGAGGAGATGGAGGTAAGTCTGGTGGAAGTAGTGGAAGTTTCTTTAAATACTGTGATGGGATTGCCGATGTTGGGAACGATGAAAATGAGAGCTGAAATGGGAAACAAAGAAGTGATTATAATGGTCGACTATGGCGCAACTTATAACTTCATTTCGAAGGAATTGGTGGCAGCCCTCAAACTTCCATTGAATTCAAATTGTAGCTATAGGGTAGTTAAGGGAAATGGACGCTCAACTAAGAAGCACGGACACGGCAAAATGGAGCCGTGTCCGCGTGTCGGACACGTGTTCGTGTCAGACACGCACGTGTCCGTGTCGGATACGTGTTTGACATGGACACCCACGACGAGTGCATATATATGCTCCATATTTTTTGAGAGGGGCTTATAGAGTACAAAATATGTATGAACTATCAAGATATTGAAAGTCTTAAAACACATCAATCAATATATATCATATTATGAATTCTGAATTTTTTTCTTAATTCTAAATATATCATATTATGAATTCTGAATTTTTTTCTTAATTCTAAATTTTATAATATTTATATATATATATCTGTGTCCACCAAATTTTAGAAGTTAGTGTATCCTCGTGTTCGTGTCCGTGTCGTGTTGCGTGTCGCGTGTCTGTATCTATGCTTCTTAGACGCTCAATAAAGGGAAAGGGAATATGTAGAAACGTGAGGGTGGTAGTACAGGGATTGGAAATATTACTAATTTTTTGCCTTTTCATTTGGGGAGTATTGATCTCATTTTAGGAATGCAATGGCTGAGTATAGTTAAAAAAAAAAGGAGGTATATTGGTTGAAACTTCTGATGGTATTCAATGTTGGTGGTGTGGCGGTGAAGTTGAGAGGGGACATGAGCTTATGCAAAACCGAAATTTCTTTGAAAACAATGATGAAGGAAATTAATAGGGAAGGATATGGCGTCTTAGTGGAGTGTACTCAGATGCAGAATGAAGAAGCGAGTGAGGAATTAGCCAACAAGGAACATGGTTTGGGCAGCTGAAGAAGAAATTTCCCGAACTCTTTTGGGAGAAATTGGGTCTTCCACTTGAGAGAGCAGTTGATCATGTTATTATATTGGAACCCGAGACTAAAACAATCAATGTCCCTATCGATACCCACAATTTCAGAAGGAGATTGAGAAATTAGTACGAGAAATGTGCGCGATAGGAATTATCCAGCCCTCCATGAGTCCTTTCTCTAGTCCGGTGTTATTTGTGAAGAAGAAAGATGGAGGTTTTGTATAGATTACCGAGCTTTGAACAAGACCACAATTCCAGTAAAATTTCCAATTCCAGTTATAGAAGAGCTATTGGATGAGTTAAAAGGAGCATCTATTTTCTCTAGATTGGATTTGAAATCCGAGTACCATCAAATCCGAGTTCGACCTGAGGATGTTCCTAAAACAACTTTTAGGATACATGAAGGGCATTATGAGTTTCTTGTTATGCCATTCGGTTTAACAAACGCCCCAACTACTTTTCCATCGTTGATGAATGAGGTATTCTGGCCTTATCTTCGAAAATTTGTTCTCGGGTTTTTTGATGATATACTGGTTTACAACAGTGATGCAGACATTCATGAGAGACATTTAGACTTGGTTCTGTTCTGACCTTGTTGAAGGAGAATCGACTAAACTTGAATGTGAAAAAGTGCACCTTCGGCCAAAGACGAATTGAATACCTTGGCAATTGGATTTCAGCTGAAGGAGTGAGTGTTGACTAAGGGAAAATTCAAGTGATGTTAGAGTGGCCTTCACCTACAATTTTGAAGGAGCTGAGAGGTTTTCTGGGGCTCACGGGCTACCGGCGGTTTGTGGCAAGCTATAGGACCCTTGCGTGGCCTCTCACCCATCAACTCAAGAAAGATTCGTTTGATTGGAATGACGCAACAGAGAAGGCATTCTGTACATTTAAGCACGCTATGACAACAGTTCCGGTGCTAACCCTTTCGGATTTCACACAAAACTTCACCATCGAAACTGATGCCTCTTCGATTAGTGTGGGAGCAGTATTGATGTAGCAGGGGAAACCCATTTCATTTTTCAGCCAAGCGCTCTCTCCTCACAATAGATTGAAGCCCATATATGAAAAAGAATTGATGGTTGTAGTGTTGGCAGTGCAGAAATGACGCCATTACTTGTTAGGAAGGCATTTTATCATCTACACCGACTAGAGAAGCGTGAGATTTTTACTAGAACAGCGAGTGATTCAACCCGATTATCAAAAATGGATGGTGAAGCTCATGGGATATGACTTTGAGATTCACTATAAACTAGGAAAAACGAACAGCGCAGCAGATGCATTGTCTCTACTACCAGTGGCTAACCCATCCTTGCTGACAACCCGCAATTACCAGATGGTGATGGATGAACACTAGCTCAAGAAAGAGGTGTCTGAAGATTCAAAACTTGGTCTTATTTTTTGTGGTCTGATAGAAGGTGAATCAAAATGGCCGGGGTACACAATTTTTAGGGGAACCTACTCTTCAAAGGGAGACTGGTCATTCCTCCTACTTCTACCCTCATCCCCAAGCTCCTTCCGGAGTACCATTGTGGCGTTATAGGTGGGCACTCTGGTTTTCTTAGGACGTACAAAAGAATGAAAAGTGATATATATATATTGGACAGGAATGAAGGCGTAGTGCAGAAATTTGTCTTAGAGTGTGATATTCATCAGTAAAATAAATACCAAGCTTTATCATCGGCTGGTTTGCTACAACCCCTTCCAATTTCCCATCAAATATGGGAGGACTTTTCCTTTGATTTCATTGAGGGTTTACCTAAATCTGAGGGCTATGTAACTATTCTGGTGGTGGTTGATCGATTGAGCAAATACCCTCATTTTCTTCCCCTAAAGCATCCTTTCACAGCTAAAGAAGTAGCTGCTGTTTTTGTGAAGGAGGTGGTTAAGTTGCATGGAGTACAACGTTCCTCGGTGTCGAATAGAGATAAAGTGTTCATTAGCCACTTTTGGGAAGAGCTTTTTTGACTTCAAGGCACTAAACTCCATCGAAGCACAGCCTATCACCCTCAATCTGATAGACAAACCAAGGTAATTAACCATTGCCTTAAAGACCTATCTTCGTTGTTTTGCTAATGGAAGTCCAAAGAAATGGTGCAAGTGGCTCTCATGGGCGGAGTATTGGTATAATACAACCTTTCATGAGTCCATCAAAACCACTTCATTCCAAGTTGTGTATGGCTGCTTGCCTCCTCCATTAATTTGATTTGGCTAATTGCCAACATCAGTTGCAGCAGTGGAATAGTAGCTAACAGAAAGGGATGCCATTTTGGAAGACTTAAAGGAACTACTCTCCCATGCACAAAGCAGAATGAAGGCGTAAAAGTAGGATTGGGATATCTGTTATTTATTTGTTTTGTGGGGGTAATTTTGGGATTTCCTTATACTCGTTAGAGATAATTTAAATAGCAATAATATAGATTCCAGAAGGATCTTTTGGAACTGTCGTAATTGTTGTTTGGAGAGAGGGGCCGTCTTGAAAGGTCCCAGCCGAATTCTTTGTTTCTTTTTCTATTCAATGGAAGATATGGCTAATTCGTTACAGATTCTTTAATTCATTCTCTGTTTAGTGTTATTTTGTACAATCGAAGGAATTGGGTTGTATCAGATTGTTGTAGAGAATGGCTTTGCTTGCATAAAAATTGCTGTTTCTAGTTGGTGATTATGTGATTTTCGGGTCTGTTTCATGCTCCTGGTCCTAGCATTGGTTGTCTTGGTAATGAAAGTGACTTTGGCTTTGATCTTTGATAAAATGTGTAGATACCATTGAGCGGTCCTAATGCAGTCATTGGAAGAGCACTTGTGGTCCATGAGCTTGAAGATGACCTTGGAAAGGGTAATTATCTTGTTCATACCATTATATGGTGTGTTATGTTGGTAGATTATCCATCCACTATAATGGTGGCCTAAGCTGATACACATCATGTATAAACAATGAAATTGTCTTACACTTTCAAGCTAAATGCTCTTGTCATATGTGTCATTAGAGGATCGTTTTTGCAGTTCTAGAGGTTATTTTCCGTGCACTGCTATCACAGAATTTTCTTCATGTGGGAGGGAGATGTAGAAGTTGAGATAAGTTCAAAATTTTCAGAAATGAGTGCCAAGATCTTGCAAAAACCATTAGCTGTCAAATAAAAATTCCACAATAATCTCCATGACAGATTCTAAAAAGCTGAGACAAGTTAGCTTGAAGTTGCCATTGCATTGTTTATGATGTAGTTCTTACTATTTGCCACAACATTTTGTTGTGGCTAGGGAAGTTGGACGTAGAGTAGGGGAAAATGCTTCATAAATGAAATTTCTACTTGCAAAGCCACTTAGTTACAGTTTTGAGCTGAATAGCACATACTGTTCTTAGGGATTGGGTTTTCGCTGGAGTAACTTAGGAATTTGGTACATTTATCAATTAAAATCACTTCCAACGTTAAATGAAAGTTAACTTATCCGGTACACAAGACTCTTCGCTCTATGAGGGTCTAGAGAGGGTCATATGATGTACACAGCCTTCCCTTTGTGTGTTTACAAAAAAGGCTATTTCTATGACTTAAATCTGTGACTTTATAATTACAAAAGAGCAACTTTACCAGTTCCAAAATTAAATCATTTAATGAATTAAATACATGCTTCTGGGACTGGAAATATGAATTGTGATTTATTCATTATGAAGTTTCTCTTGTATTACAGCTACAATTCAAGCACTAGTATAGCCATTCTTTGTTTTATATTTTTACACCTGTATTTGATTTTTGCATCTGAAGGTGGCCATGAGCTTAGTTTGACCACTGGAAATGCAGGAGGAAGATTAGCATGTGGTAAGTATAATAAATGGAAATTAAACATTGTGCTTTCATCTCGAGTTTCCTTTCCTAATTGCTTTGTGGATTCCTTCTAATTGTATTCTGTGCTTGAGAGGCATGCCGATATAGCTCATGTTTATATATCCATTTGGATTCCATTATATTTGTTATTTTTAGTATGCATGTACTCTGATGAGCACTTAAAATGCTGTGTACAAATTATAAATCAGTGCATCGTTAATAACATATTAGTTGTTCTAAGGACAGTTGCTGCAGTTCTCAAAAAGCGTACTTCTATATCCAAAAAGCATAAGCATAAAAATATTTTGAAAAGGAAGGGAAATTGGGGTGCATTGAAAGCTTATTCATTTTCAGAATCTATTTATGCTGATAAATCAAGAAGTATTTGTTGTGAAAATGGGAAAAGGGATAGATTCATTATATTGTTTCAAATTAGAAAATCTTGCTGGATCCATGAAGTGTGCTGTAGGCTGTAGAAGGTTCTTTGGGTGTACATGAGGATATGGAGGTGTAGTGCTTTGTGAGCAATTATTATGATCATCTAGGGAAGCCGAAATCATTCCTTCCTCAATGTTACACGATTTCATCAATTAGAAATTTGCTACTGATTAAAATTTTTGATAGGATATTTGCATTATCTGCAGAATTTGTGTTATCGTTTTCCATGATATTTGGTATTAGGCATTTCTTTAGCAATTAGACATATGAAGTGAAAAGTTGAAAGATTAGAAAATGTGTTTAGGATTTTTCCTATGGTTCTGACCTATTAGCTTTAACCAACATGCTTGTGAGAGATGGTGCACATGTTTTGCAATGTATGTGCATGAACTTTTTCAGTATTTCTGCACGTGTATATATACACGTCATCAAGTAATGTTATCATACCTGCATATATATGCAAATTATATGATGAAGAAAGTGGTTCTATTGATCAATAGTATTGCTGAGGCATATTGTTGGTTGGAGCCTCCTTATATTAAAAATTTTAGAAGAAATCCAATAATTGGATTATGTAATGTGCCCATTCCAAATCATATTTGATGTTTAAAAATTCATTAAGGAGGATTGTATTCTTTAACACAACTATCATCTACAGTAACCATATATGAGAACTTGATGAAATTCACAGGGCATTATAGTAGGGTGCCTTTGTTGCTGACATGAATTTGGTACATAGGACACCGTGTCCACACGTGTACTTTTCTGAATTGTGAAAGTTTGTTCGGAAATTTTAAAGTGTGAGGAATATTTTATGTATTGTTGCATTATTGTTCCTCTTTAGATTGCAGGAGTGAAGGAACTTTAACTGGTGAGCTTATTTTTGGGTACAAGATATATGATCTTTCATATATAACAGTGTTTAAATTGGAGTTCTTTGATTTTGGTTAGAGTTAGAAAATCACCCAGCGGCTTTCTTGGCTTGATGAGCAATTAAGTGAGCTTAGAGAAATATTTTTTGGTGAGTTACTAGATGTTATTGAAAGAGCAGGTTTGCACGTGAAAGGAGGGGATAATTGAACTTGCATATTGCCTCGTTAATTGGTGACTTATTATTTTATTGACATACTCTATTTTCAGAGGTAACCTGTACATTGATGTAGCTGCATTATTTGCTTATACATCCCTGTCTCCAGTGCATTTGTGAATATGATCTTCAGTTACAATTAATAAAAACCTTATTATTCTACTCGTGAATGCAGGTGTTGTCGGGGTGACACCAATATAGTAAGCAACTGTCTTTAAGAAAGCCGTCTGATCTGTTGCTTCTTGCGTTTCATCAGTTCCTCGTATAGAGCCAAATGTTAATTTTTGAACTGAGTGGAATGTAGCTTTCTATTACTGCTTATATTGTGTCGTGACCCTTGCTTAGACTCGTTAAATGTTATGATGATCCCAATTTTACTAAACAAGTTAGCAAGTTCTGCATGTCGAGAAAAGGTACACCAGTTTTAACTATATCGTACTTCCAGCTGGTTGATCACTTGGATGTTTTGCTATCCTCTGAACATTTTTAGAATAAAATCATGCATTTGGGGTTTGTTTTATTGTTCAGACTTTGTAATTACTTGCAACTGACCTATGTTGGAGCATAGTGAAGATTCTAGTAGTAGGTATGAAATATCTTGGGAATGCCAGGACATCTATGGGCAATGACACTTATCCTGGCTTGCCTTGAAATCTTTTCATGGAATGTTGGAAATAAAAAGTCATAATTCTGTCAGATTTTCTGATAAAATTTGGAAGTGCAATGCCTGCAGGCATAGTTCTAAAGTGATATGCGTGGTCCTGATAACACCTCAGCTATGACCACATATTCACATACTGTTGAGCCTAGCGTAGATGATAAGGTATGGGTTTAAGGTGTCCCTGAAGTTGAGCTCTTTGTAGAGTGGTAGCTCAGATGTCAAATGGCTCCAGTTTAACTGATCGGGAATGGGATAAATTATCAGTGACTGAAATCTAAATGCCTGTTCGTATCTGTTTTTCTAAGTCCTACTACTTTTCAGTGTAGTGGCCACGTACTATCCTCTCATCTTCAAGAGAGAGCTTCAATTTTCTGCCTTGATTATAATTTTTGTATGGCGTAATGTTGCAGTTGTTTTTCACTAGGCTTTTGTAACGACTAGTGTTATAATTCAGCAATCTTGAGTTATCCTTTTTCTTTTTTCTCTATAGAGAAACAACCATCGTCAATATCTCAGGTAATCCTCCCCTATTTCGTCAAGTGTCTGGATCTACCGTGCACCATTAACGTATTTGACATGATTATTGTTTTAACACAGAAAGAAAGGTTAAAAGTCGAACCCTGAGGAAAGCTCTTAAGGCCTTCTTTAGCACTAAGTTACGAGGTGAATGTTGAGTTTTGTTGACTTGAGCCTATTGAAACGTCCTTAAAACCCATCGTGTAATATTGACTTTGGAGCATCGTCGGCCGTATAAAGTCAAGAACTAATTGAGGGAGCTTGGAAATGTATGCCTCCAGGAGAGGGGAAACGAATGGGAGATTGTGATACAGATTACATCTTACGTTCGTTAGTGGTTATGATAGGGATTTTTATTTTAATTACAAAGGAAAGAAACACAAGAAACGAAAGGCCTAACTAGCGCAGTGACTACGAGACAAACAACCGTGGTGGTCACGCTGCATGTGAGCCCATACTAAAGTGGGGGGCTCCTGAAGAAGATGGAAACCAGGACGAGCAAAAGCTGCAAGGGACGTCAAACAATCGACACTCTGGTTACCCTCGCGGTAGACGTGCTGAAGACGCACCTCTCACTGTTGCTGGAGCTGACTCCTGATACCTATCACCAAAGCATATTGATCAGTACTGGGATAGAAAGAAGTAGAGAGAATATTGATCACTTCCAGGGAGTCGACTTCGAGGATGAGACGGCGGTAGCCGAGGTCCCAAGCCAATTGAAGTCTCGAATGGACTCCCCAGAGCTCTGCCTCAAGCAGGGAGCAGATTTTGAACCGATGAACAAACCCGCCACGCCACTGGCCCTAGCAGTCACGGACTAACCCTCCGGCAGTAGCATGGTGTTGACTGTGCTTAGCAGCTCCGTCTGTATTGAGCTTGACCGATCCCTCCGGTGGCAGTGACCACCCAGGCTGAGGCTCCACTTGACCCCCAAGGCTTCGAAAAACACTCTGCTCCACCATTCGGGCTCGTTGGATCCAACGAACATAGTCCCGAACGGCGTGGTGGCCATTTAGTGGCCACTGAAAATCCTCCTCAAAGATACTACGTGTAACATCCCGTTCCCCTACTAAGGGTAAAAACCCTAAAATTTGGTCTGAATGAGCTCAAAGAGCTTAATATGTTGAATGAAGGAGTGTAAAGAATTTGGAAGGGAAGTTTGTGTGATTGATGTCCGTTAAACGGACATGAAGGTCCGTTTAACGGACCTTCTCGGGGAAAATGGGGCATGTTGGTCGATTGATGTCCGTTAAACGGACATGTGAGTCCGTTAAACGGACACTCTCGGGAAAATTGGTATTTATGGGTTGTTCAATGTCCGTTAAGCGGACATGTGTGTCCGTTCAACGGACATTCACTGGGCAATTTTGAGACAGCTT
>JAOSBM010000008.1:7253017-7265753 GCA_027568955.1 Erythroxylum tenue
GAAATGATTAATGTGTTTGAAATTGGCCCACTTTGGGAATGGATTTCTGCATTTGCTTATGCGGTAAACAAAAAAAAATTATATGGGTTTGTTATTGATTGAGTACCCTAGTATGCCACTTTCGCAGGCACGGGCTCTGATATCATCGCCGATGTCGGGTTCAGGTCTTGCGGGAGTGGGATGCTACACTACGATTACGCCACTGCCACAGGAACCAACAGGCGATCCCGTAAACTGTAGCCCACGAAGTCTGGAGAACTGGAAAGGGAGATTTTCACTTATTTTGATACTATGATAGGGATTGTAGTCACATAATTTTCACGCATCCTCGTTGGACTTTGATGCCAAGTGACATTCACCCATTTAACCAGAAATGGGGAAGAAAAAAAGATGCGATTACATAAAAAAAGTACATGTACGGTCAAGACAGATTAAAATTAGCCAACAAACCATCATTGTTTGCTTCAACAAGCAAACTAATTAGGTGAATTATACCTGACATAGTCTCGTGTTTCAGCCATCAGGAGAGTCTACAGGGTAACTTACTACCAACTATAACTTACTAATTAGGTGAATTATACCTGACATAGTCTCGTGTTTCAGCCATCAGGAGAGTCTACAGGGTAACTTACTATCAACTATAACTTTAAAAAATAAAAATAAAAACTTATTACCATCTACATGGAGTTCACAACTTTTTTTTTGTTATAAGGAAAGATAACGAAATATATTACATTAGTATAGGAAAACAGACCTCCCGACATATACTCTAAAAGGATCAAGTGGCACCCAATGAGGGTAGTATCAAAATAAGTGATTCCTAAATCAAAATGTCCTGTATAATATGCGAGCCAGTCGGCACATCTGTTACTCTTTCGATAGATATGTCGATGTACAACAGTCCAGTTCCAAGTAAACAGTTCGTTAATACCCATGACTATGGGATTGAGAGCCATTAATCGGCTAGCCGAGGAAGACAGGATATTGATCACCGCTATAGAATTCACTTCGAGTTCGATCCGGCGATAATCTAGATTCCACGCAAGCGTGAGCTCGATAAACACCCCTCAAAGTTTCACAGACACCGGTGAGCAGCCGAGATTCTGGATGAAGCCTCCAAGCCAATTGCCTACACTATCACGTATAAGGCCACCTGTTGTGGCTGAGGACGAGGAACGTTTGCATGCTCCATCCGTGTTTAATTTCACCCACCTAATAGGAGGTTTGCACCAGCTGATAAGTTGCTCTTGTCGAGGGCAATGGCCGGTATCAGCTCTGCTTTGCCAAATGACTGCTTTGTGGATCTGATCTGCATAAGACAAAATGAGATAAACTGGTAAGGACGACCAATTAAAGTGCTCATCAAAGAAGGCCATATTTCTCCATGTCTATAGGAACCAACAAGTAGTACAAAAAGAATTGACCAATCATGCCCAAGTACTCGTTGGTGGTGTTGGAGATTGCTAATGAGCTACTCCTGCATCATCATAGTAAAAAAGTCATAAGAAACGATTTGTGGAGGGAATGTGTTCCACACGTGGCGGGCTTTGACGTAGTCTCGCATTGCATTCAACAAGGATTCTTTGATTCAACAGTGATAACATGCTCCATCCGTAGTGAATTTTGTACGAACGCGTTGTTGGTTAGTGAGTAACCGATTTTGTGCAAGGAGCTAAAGGAAGGAGCGAATGCGTTGAGGGCCTTTCCACTGCCAGATTGCCTTCCAAATTCCATTAGGTGAGGCGTCTTCGTGATCCATGATTATAAAATAGGTGGAAGCTACAGTGAATTGTCCAGTGACAGATATTCCCCATATCAACTTATCCTACCCTAGGTAGGGCTGCAGGGGGACATGTAGATCGACGTCGGGAGACAAGATTGAAAAGTGTCCCAATTTTAAGTACCATTAATGTCCACAAAGTGTTGGACACTAAAGTTAATCGTTGAATCATGGATTGGGTTTGTTGCATGGGTAATAAGAGGTCCCATTCCTCGACCCAAGGGTCGATCTAGAATCGAGGTGCCATCACAGATCATCCATTTCATGCCCTGCAGAACTAAGTGCCATGTAGCCTTTATGCTCTTCCAAATCATTGATCCGCCGGTTGCATCAAAAGAAGTGGGGAGATTGTTGACATCAAAATTATATTTCGTAGAGAGAACCTTTACCCATAAAGCATTAGGCTTGACAATCAACGTCCATCCTAATTTCGCTAAGAAAGTATCATTGGTTTCGCGAATTTTCTAAATGCCAAGACCCCCCATCTCTTTCAGTTTGCAAACTTCCTCCTAGTTAACTAAGTGAATCCTCTGCTTGCCATTAGATAAGCCCCACAGAAATTGTCTCATTAATTTCTCCAACTCATCACAAGGCCTGCGGGCAGCCGAACCTTTTGCATTGTATAACTGGGAAGGGTCGCTATAACTGATTAAATCAATGTGATTCGTCCTGCAAAAGACAAAAGGTTGGTTGTCCATCCTGATAAGCGTTGGTGAACCTTATCAAGGATGTATTGATAGGTTCTTTTGCTCACTCTTTCATGCAGAAGCGGCGCTCCAAGATAACGTTCGAGATCATTCGTCTGTTTGAAACCCAGTACGCTGCATAAATAGTGTGTCATCGAAGGGGGAATATTCTTAGAATAATAGCACCTAGATTTGTCTTGGCTGATGCGCTATCTTGAAGCAGCACAAAAAGAATGTAACGTATCCTGAATTACGTACGTTTTATCAATTGAGGCTTTAGAGAAAAGGATGAGATCATCAACAAAGAACAAGTGAGTAATAAGAGGTCCATTTCTGCTTAATTTAATAAGCCTCCATTGTCCTTGTGTCACTGCTTGAGTAATTGAGTGTTCTAGTCGTTCCATACACAGGACAAAGAGGTAAGGCGATATGGGGTCCCCCTGTCGAATACCTCTAGAGAGACTAAAGGCGTCGTTGAGTTCGCCATATCAATTCACTTGTATGGAGATCGAGGAAATGCACCTCATAATGAGATTGATCAGAGACTCAGGAATCCCAACGTCAATTAGTGTATCTTGGACGAAATCTAATGACAGGCTATCGTAAGCTTTTTCAAGATCCACCTTTAAAGCCATGATCCCTTTTTGACCAGTTTTCCTTTTCATTGTGTGGATAACTTATTGGGCGATAATAATATTATCTGTAATCAAGCGCCCTGGGACAAAACTGCATTGGGTTGAAGCTACCAGATCGTCGAGGTAAGGTTTAGGTCTATTAACAATAATCTTGGTAATGACTTTGTAGAGCACAGAACATAAAGCTATTGGCCTAAACTGCGTAATCGACGTGGGAGACGGAATCTTTGGTATAAGAACCATAATGGTGCGATTCAGTTCAGATTCTCAAACTTCATGTCAAAAAATTCGCTGTAGAAATAATGTCAAAGAAGGGCTAACTATGTCCCATTGGGATTGGTAGAATAAAGCGGTTAAAGCATCAAATTCTGGTGCCTTATTAGGAGCTATATTGAAGAAAGTCATCTTGATTTCGTCAAGATTGAGCGAACGGTCCAGATCAGTTATAGCTTGGTGAGATAGGGGAGGGAAGTGACCATGGATCTACCGGTCTATAGGGTGTTGGCTTTCGACCGTATAGATTTTCTCGAGGAAATTCTGCGCTAATCTTCTGATCCTCGTTGTATCTGAAATCACGCATCCATTTTCATCTTTCAAAGAACTAATCCTCGCTTGCCGTTGTCTAGCCATTGTGATTGCATGATAGTATTTTGTATTGCTGTCACCCTGGCCTAACCACTAACTTCTGGAATGTTGGTGCTAGTAGAGTTCTTCTTGATAGAGGACTTGTTCCATTTCAAAACGTAGATGTTCCTCGAGCTCTCGGAGAGAGGTCGAGTCTTCTTCTTCTATTTTTTTTAATGCCTTCGAGTCTTGCCATGAGTCCCTTTTTTCGGTGGAAAATGATGCCAAACTGGGTAGAGTTCCAATACTGAAATCTTTCTGAAAATTTTTTGATCGCGCCACTAAAATCAGATCTGGAAGGGTTCCAATTCTCAACTATAAATTGGCCAAAGCATGCATGAGTCAACCCAGCTGACTGAAAGCTACAGGGCCTAAGTGGCGGAGTAGAATGCAAGCAGTTATTAAGGGTGGCCAAGAGAGGTTGATGTTATGATTTCAGGAAGGGTACGTGAGTAAATGTAGTGTTTTGGAAGGCAGATTGCCACAGATTAGAGCAAAAGACACGGTCTAATCTAGTGAGAATTGGGCCTCTCCGCCAAGTAAATCTTGGTCCTGAAAATCCAAGATCCTAAAGATGACACCCTTGCACATAGTCTCCAATTTGAGAATTGATGATAGGTTGGAGTCGAGATCCTCCACATTTATCAGTGCTCTCTAATTTGGCATTGAAGTCCCCACCCAAAAGCCAAGGTTTAGAGATAATCCTAGCAATTTGTCGTAGATACGTCCATAAAATGTTTTTGAAACGAATACGAAGGCCTAGCATAAATGACAGTGAAGTCAAAGGACAAGCGGTCCCATTCAATACTAGCATGCACAAATTGACGGTGAGCTATCAGAATTCGGACCACAATATCAGCTTTTCATAGCAGCTAGATACCACCCGAATAGCCTTCTGCTTCCACCCTAAATGAGTGTGCAAAATGCAAACTCCTAATAACTTTCATCGCTTGTACCCCACTTATACGTGACTCAACCAAAATATCAAGAAGCAGTTTATGAATGCGAATGTAGTTCTTGATGATTGGCTTGAAGGTCCTATCTCTAGCCCCTTAACAGTTCCATATGAATATCGTCATAAAATCAAAAGAAGGAGAAAACTCTATTCTGTATGAGAGTTGACTGCATTATCAGTCGGCTCCCGACACTGGGTTACCATGTGTTCCTGTGGAGTCTCCTCCATATGAGTATCGGACTCAAAATTGGTTTCAGTTACAGGCATCGAATCTTTTTCTGGATCAAGTGGTCGCGGTGGGGGTATCATGTGTTTTTTAATTGACGATGTCGAGGCAATTGGAAGATAGTCGTCATTGAGATCCTCCTCCATATCCCCACAACCCAATTCCTCATATGTGGGCAGAGTAATAGATTGATCTTGTATTATCACCTCTGCATGTGAGGGGATAGATAGGGCCATGTGAATAGTAATGTGTCGTTGATCCTCTGGTGATTTTGGCTTGGAAATAGTCAAGGGTTGATGCTGCCTTGCGTGGGCCATGGGTTGTAGCTGATTGGGAGCTTGCAGTGTCGTATTGGAGATGTGTTTATAAGTCCCACTACATCCGTTAAACGGTGAACATTTAGTCCTACTTTCACTATGCGTCGTCTAGTTTAGGGATTTCTCTTTCACTTGGTTCTTAAACATCGTAGTGTGAGTTTCTAGTTGGTGAGTCTCCTCAACAGTTTGAGGTTGATCCAGTATGGGTTCCAGCGGCTAGATTTCTGTCAGGGCCATGTACCTCTAGCCCTTCAACCCTATGTGATAGGAGTTGTTCTTCCTATCGTGTATATGTGCCGTTGGGTTGGGCGGGGGCCGGCGAGTACGACATTGAACTTGCATCCATGACCCATAATCCTTTTGGCGAAGGCTTCCTGAGGAAGATTCATCTCGACTTTCTAGGTAGGTGGTCATCTTCTATCCTCCGATGTTGGGCGCTATTTCGGGGTGCTCGATCGGTCGTGTTGGGCGCTGAGGAAGATTCACAACTTTCCCCTGTACTATTGTGAAGCCCAACAACCCAAGTAAGAGCAAGTTGACTGAACTAGGGTATGCCCTAAAATTTTCATATTCTTTGAACCAGTTGTTACAATATTTTAAAATTTCACAATTGAATTGACAATTTTACATTTGCATCTCATAATAGACGAATATATAAGTCCATAGTTTATTGTTATTACAAATATTTTCCAAGGATGATAAATTTAACTTTTATTAATTTCACCTTTGAAACTTTATTGACATATTTATTTTTTGTTTGATAATATTACTTAATCGAAAAGTCCATTCACTACAAGAAAAGGGGGAAATAGCGACGGAAAATTATCGGCGGAAGTCTAAATATTCCGACGAAAAGGTTATTTAACGATAGAATTTACCAACGAAAGAAGGCTTCGAAGAAACAACCGTAGCTAAATTTAGCGATGAAAATTTTGTACCGTCGGTGAATATACCGACGATTATTCTGTGTGTATTCGGTCGGTAAATTTACCGATGAAAAATTTATCGACAGTTTTTCCGTAGGTAAATTTAATAAATTTACCCACGGACTTCTTTTTGCGTCGGTATGTGTCGGTAAATAACTAAAAACTTTTTTTAGATCCACCTTCATGAACACGAACGACCCACTCCCACACCCTATTGATTTCAAGGCACAACATATATCATCACAATCAATCTAAAACAACCATTCTAAGAACTACTTGGTTTTAGTTCTTTCATATAATAACTTTCAAAGTATTATCCAAGCACAGAAAGAGATGTACATCCACAAAGTATATGCATCAACATCCTACCAATTTCTATCATATATGTTTAAATTGAAAAATACAACACAGCTAAATCACAATATGAACTCACTGCTATAGTTCTTTGCATGGTTCCTAAAGGTTAATACATATTTGACTCGTCACGCCTTCGAACCACATGAAACAACATACGACTTGAACTTTTTAAGGTCGGTTAAAACCTCATCCTCTGGCTGATAGAGTAAATCACTCATTCACCATATCTGTTTTTACCAACAAAACCTTTTTCTTTAAGAATCTATCTTCATTATGCCATTCATCTTATCAAAATCAAGAAACCTTTTAAAAAGTAATCAGATAGATTAAAAGCAAGTAGAGAGGAAAACTACTCGCCTACAATGTGCCCCCCTCCACCAATTGTATCATAATCATCAAACACACTGACAACCGTCCAAAGGATCATATTTGTTCCAATGGAAATCAACAACCTTGTCCCTGTATACAAGAGTCAAAAAGTTTGGAATTGTATGTAACCAGATCAAAAACTTCACAATCTGCCCTATTTCAAACTGTATCAAATATGAATATAATAAATAAACACAAGAACTTTACTTTCCTTTTTTGTTGATACTATTTTTTTCTTTATTATAGTGTATGTCTTCTTCATATGTTGATCTCATATATTTATGCATTTGTATGAACATGTTGACAGAAACTAATCCCTGCATTAGTCAGCTACAGCTAGCTAATAAGAGATTCAGAAATGAAAAAGGAAAACATGGGCTCGGGACATTAAGGGACCAACACTAAGCATGATTGTGAACTTGATACTTCTTGCCTTTATATTAACGCAATAGACTAATGAAGAATGGGCACAGACATTACCTTGTTTCCCATATAGCCCATAAGACCAACTCCAACAGGGTAGACCTTCAAATGGGTTATATGCCTTCTCAACCTCTTACAAACCCAAATTGATATATATATATACCAACCATTTGCTTGCTCACAATACGTACATACTTAGGACATGACTTCCAATTATGCTGGAGGCACTCATGAAATTCACAAATTAAAAGGAAAAATCTCACTTTGGGTGAGTTTAATGTAAAAGAAAAAGACGTCGTTTGGTTAAATTCAAACCTTTTAAATTCCACCAACAATCCTCATCTTTTTTATCGACGAAAATTTTATACCGTTGCTAAAGTCTACCGAGAATTTACCGATGGACAATTTCTATCGGTAAATTCAACATTTTCTAATTCCATCAACATTCCCGCCTTATTTACCGACGGACATCTTATACCGTCGTTAAAGTCCACCGTAAATTTTGCCGGGATAATTTCCTTCCAAATTTAGCAATGAATATTAATACCGTTGCTAAACGAGATTTTTTGGACAATTTTATCAACAGAAATTGTGTTTCTGTTAGTAATTTGCAACGGTTTATATTCCATCGATAATTTTCCATTGCTAATTGCTGCTTTTCTTGTAGTGATTTAGTATTATGTTTTGGATGTAGCTGAAATATTAAATATTTAAGCAACGATAAAGCTATTAGAAAATGTCAATCGAATTGTAGTCCTTTGGAAATTCTAAAGAAATAATAAGGTTTTTTGAAAAACCAAAGTGATTAATAAATTCGCAGACTATCCAAAATTAATTTTTCCGCACAAGTAAATCAACAATCACAAACGCGAAATACTAAAGACGCCGATGTTTGGTAACGCAGTTCAGCACACTTTGCCTACGTCTGCGAGGCCCTCACCCAGATTAATTTCTTCCACTGTAATTCACAAAAATTACACAAGATTGATCTACCCCTTAAGACTCAATCTATGTAACCAACCGACAACCTAACTACCAGTGAAAGATTTTTACGCCCAATAACACGACCGACTCGTGTTAACCTCGTCAGATGATTTTTCAAACTATTTCTACTCAAGAACAAAGACAAATAAAATCAAGAACGCAACAATTTCAGATCTGAAAATTATCACTAAAACAACCAAGTAACAGCACCAATTGTATGTGTACTCATCTGTGACGAAGACTTCATAGTGCTGCAGATATCAATTTAGAACCCAGCAAAATCATCATCTGCGCATCACCCTTGGACTGCTTGTTAAAGATAATACCAGTGAAATAATGCTTCTCAAGGAAGACCCACGAAACTAGCTCCAACAGAAGAACAACCCCAAAACAGAGCAGCAGCCAATTAACTCCCTCACAATCTATTGTTCACGCAAGAACGCCCAGTACATGTGCGCAAAGAAAAAAACTATCAATCTTCACATGCGATACCATCGAAAAACTCAAGGACCACAATTTTCCTGATACACGTAACCTTTTCTAGTTTTCCTTAAAAGATCTCTTTTCAAATAAGGATTGTATTCGATAAGGAATCAACCAAAACATAATACTTATTAGGATTATCTTTTCAAATCAAATCTAAAGCACCTTCCAAAAACACAATCACCAATTTAAGCATATTCTCAAATATTATTAAGAATATTCCCATGTCCAATTAAAATGTCAAAAATAAAAATATGATATATTAAAAATAAATCCTAACATTTATGTTTGTATTTCGTAACGAAATTCAATGCTCAATTAAAATAAATAAAGAGTTCCTCTACATCAAGCAGCTTGTTCTACATTAGTCACAAGTTTCCAAGTGTCTAAAGAAGCTTGGCTTGTTGGGTTTCTTTTCGATGCTTGATTGAAAGTTAATTCACGAGGCAAGTGTGAGAGCACAAGTGGAGTTAGTGAGTGAACGTCTGGCCTCGGCGCTTAATCCGTTCAAGTGTAACAGTTGGCATGAAGTCATTGTCAGTGAAAGGTCGTTCGACAGCCACTATTTTGCCGTCAGTTCACTTTTTCTTTTAAATTTGTTTGCAAATTGCACTGAAATACATGTCTAGACTAAACTTTTATGCGCCCAATTTTAATTGGTTATCTTCTTCAATTCAGTTATAGATAAAAGGTTTTATGTCAAATCTAAGAAATAAAGAAGAATACCCTTTCCTCGCATGATGAAATACAGCATGAATGTTCAGTTACAACTTCCAGATATATTCTCGTGGGCAGTGGCGAAGTCAGAAATTTGTTTTAAGGGGGGCAAATTTTTTTTTTTTCAATCCACCATGGACAACGACATTCTTTTAGGTGGGCAACCTCTATAGGCATATATATCTTTTTTAATAAAATTTTTTTTTGAGAGAATTTGAGCCCACCCTCACGTAGCAGTGGCTTCGCCACCGCTCGTGGGCATCAATAGAAAACTTGGCGACTACCACTACAATTAGTGTATGGAACCACCCATTTCACTGGTACACATCTTTCAAACTCCTAGAGATGGCTTCAACGAAGGGTTCCATGGTTTGGCATGTAAGTGATTGGGATTCTTTCCGCTTTGCTTTCAGATGCCATTGTTTGCTTGTAGTGTAGTTCAACTATATGGAGTCAGGATCCACCACCACACCACGTCCATATTGTCTTGTCTTTATGTACCCTTTTATGTTGCAGATGATGGACCGTACATTGACAAGAAAAGGGTTGGCCATATTATTATTGTTATCTTGTATTACCCTACTGTTGTTTGATAATCAGGATTACTAGTTCCATAGTCTTATGGAAATAAAGTTCGTACGTTTTCGAAGAAGGTTAGTTCAATGACAACCAAGAAAAATTAATTCTAGGGGAGTGCACTGCTAGTTGTATATGTTGGTTCACTGACAATCAAGAAAAGAAATATTATTTAAGAACTTAGGCAAATATACGAGTATAAGGTTCTTAGTTGGTTGTAACTAAGATAACATCACACATCATGAATTTGTAGCTCAAAAAGCGTCCCCGTTGATGTATGTGAAGTTGGAGTGACTATGAAGTTTGAGTACCAGCGTGCTACTACTGGTTCGGAGTGTGTATGGTGGTGATACTATTATTATTCTGAGAATTGACTTACGTATATATGCAGGAATATCAGAAACGCTCAATGTTTTGAATTTTAAATTCGAACTTTACAACTTAATCTAGTCATTTAGTAGAAATCAATAATTTAATAGAATAATACGTAAATCAGTCCTTAAATTTTATTTTAAAATTAAATCAAATTATTTTATTTTTATTTTTATTCAACTAGACATTTCAATTTAAAATTTAATTAAATCATTTATAATTTCATCGGTTATCGAAACCCATAACAATAAATATTGATTTAAACTCTAAAACATAAAATAATTAAAAAAAGCTTTTATACTGCTTTGGACAATTTTAATAACCTTTTTGATAAGCTAGATTTATGCTAATTTAGTCTAAACATGAATTTTGAGATACAATTTATTAAACATATAAGTAGGAAACAAAATCATGTTTAAAAACTAATTTAAATATTAATCATAACTTAATTTTTTGGTAATCATAACTTAATTTAATGAGTCGATAGAAAACTTTTTGCAACGAAAATGATAAATGGTAGGTTTGATATAAAATATCATAAATTCATAAATTGGGGATAAAATAAAATTTGAATTAGGATAATTACTAAAACTTAATTAATAAATATAAATGGTTGTTTTAGCATGCATTCGTGTTTTTTTCCCCCCTTCCTTTGGTTATGAAGCAAAAATCGAGTCCCGGATTGCTTCTATTTTCTGTAATGGATACAATAAAGCAATGACAAGTACACTTTATCTGTCTATTACTCATTGAACTAACTAATACATATCATATATTATGTGAAAAAATATTCTTATGGGGTAACGTGACCAAGTCTAAGTCCAATAATTTTGTTGACTTGCAGTTCAAGAAAATCTATGTTTAATTAAATTGTTATATGGATTGATTTTGAGCGCATATTATGCTAAATCATAACATTAATTTATTTGTAGTTGCATAATCAAGAATTTTCTTTTTTGTTTCTTTAAGGCCGACCTCAATAACACTAATTAAACAGCTCATTTATATGACACATACTGTTTCCATGTTACTCTGCAAACACATTAATTAGTTAAGATCCAACCATCCTAATTTGAAATTCTCAAAATCCTTGTCAACATAAGACCGATCGACTGTCCTTCTTTCACTCCTACAATCCTATTCCTCGTAGTGGATTTTCTTACGACTAATTGTAAACTAAACCCTTAAGTAGCATCATCCATTGTACCTAACGTTCTGAAGTTTTTAACCCCATGCCAATATAAAATTTAGACTGAGATTAATAAATAAACTTGCCTTCCGATGTAACCAGGAAATTAAAGAAAAGGTAACTACAATAATTGTGAAAGAAAGGGGAGGTCAACGGTACATGAACGGTTCGAATAGTGATTATGAACTATTTTAATGTGCCATTTACTATTGGATGGAAGAGATACCCTGACCATGTTAAGTGAACTTGTCACTTAACTATACATGCAATGAATTTGACTCAAGTATAGAGATTAACCTATAATTTCATAAATTAACTAAGTAATTGCCATTGACTTATAACTTTTTCCAAATGAGATAGACTCAATCTCCCCCAGTAGAGGGAACTGCTTAGAAACCAAGGAAAGTTAATTTCATATTTGTAGAAGAACAAGCAAGTTATGCTTGACATATTTGATTTTTCCTTTGAACTGCTTTCTTGATAGACCGTCTATTATTAGTAGTTCATTATTATTGAAACTGATTTTCTTTTGTTAGATTCAGAATTGACTTCTATAAAATTTAATATGATATTTCTTTTAATCTGCATATAAAATAAAGTACCTTCTTAAATGTTAATTGTTAGGATTTATTTTAAATAAATCTTATATTTATTTTTGGCATTTTTATTGGATATGGGATATACCATATATCTCGAAGATTTGACTTAAATTCGGCATTATATGATGGAGATTTTATGTAGGAATTGGATTCTTGATTTGGAAAATTCCTTTTTGGATATGATATGGATTCGTAGAGTAATCGTTGAAAAAGATCTAGGGGTGTCCATGTTTGACTATGACTCTATCAAAAACCTAGTAGCATGTGTGTTTGAAGTGGACTCTTGGTTGTACACACGTGTGGTGTTGTTGATTGCGGCAGCTGAAATTGTTGTTCTTTTATGTGTTAACAAAATCGTGTAGTATATTGCTTGTGAGGGTGCTGCTACGTTGTTAGTAGTTTTTTATCTTCTGATTGTGTTGGTTTTCTTAAGGCTTTTGTAGCAGTATATCCACGTGTTCTTTTATCACCAGCAACCAGTTCAAGCATGATGGGCAGTCGACGTTGTTGCTGGATTA
>JAOSBM010000008.1:7266621-7282327 GCA_027568955.1 Erythroxylum tenue
AACTGCGTTACCAAACGTCGGTGTTTTTCATTATTTTGCAGTTGTGATTTTTATTTACTTGTGCGAAGAAAAATTTGAGGATAGTCTGCGAATTGATTAACGAAGCTTTTGTTAAGCTGGAGTTGGTTTATATTAATTAGGTATATAATTAACAAATATATATATATAATTATATGGAACCATTTTAAATTTTTAACTGCAGTTTGATTGTAGTTCTATTGGGGCATCATAAATATATATTATGTAAACATAATTCTTCTTAACTAGCAACGAAAATTAGATACATTCTTGATCGTATAGTATAAGATAAGTGTACACATGGTCATATAACTAGTTGACACGGAAGAGTTCGAGTTGCAAACCAGTTGATGTTATCGTGACCAAAATTTCTAACCCTCTAGGTAAGGGATACTACAAATTAGAATACTTTAACTTTTACTTGCTCTGTGGATTGACTGATAAGATCAAGGAGTAAGTGTCATTTACTTGCAAAGTAACCTAAACCTACGTAACTGAAACCACCCGACTTGGCTTATGGCCACACAAAAAGGTCCCTTTCTTTAGTTGATGGCTTAGGCATTTGTGCTTACTCTAAACCCCTATTCCCACAAGCTTTACATGAAAGAGACAATATATAGTTATATACTGTATAACCTACAGAGGAAAAGGAGCTCATGGGTTGCTTAAAAGCTACCCAAATCACTCAAAAACCTAGTGGTGGCCTTTGGTACTTTACTTGAAGACGACATGGAGTAAATGAGGTTGGCATGTTTTTATCGTGCCACACAACCCTTTTTGCTTTTCTGTGGGTTTGTGTATATTCGTGACCTTTGGTTGGCGGACAGTACTAGAAAGCTAGTGGTCTCAAACTCCTAACGCTAATGCCAACCTTTGTTTCTAACTGTCCTAATTTCCTAACTCTTATCCTTTTCCCTTTCTCAGCAGTTCAATATCGGTTACTACATCTGAATTTTGTTTCTTTTAACATTAGAAAACGCAAATGTTATAAAACAGAAAGAGGATGTTACAAAAATTAAAAACTATATATATTGTCCTGTATTTGACGGCTTTTGGTTCTTTGAAAAAACAAACGATCAGAAAAAATGTAGTCCTTTTCATGAAACAATGCTTGACATTTATTAAGATTAATATGAAATTAAAGACGACTAAATTGAAATAGCAAATAATGTAATTACTATTTAAAACTCTCTAAACTTTTCTATATTTGATAAAGACACTTAGCCATAATACTTTATTTTATTTTCAACCCACCAATAAGGACAATAGCAATATTTATATTATCTAGTCAAAATTTCCTAACACAATGCAAATTATAATCAATGCATCCAATGACCTCAATGAAGAACTCTAATCCCTTCATAGCCTCCGGTTTTTCAACTATGACTTGGTACATGAGATTAGAAGAAGAATCTAACCCATCCCAGTTAGTAAAATATAGAATTATTTAATTTGGTACCTACACTTGGAAAGTCACAAGGTAGGAAGAGAAGAAGGATGATAGTTTTGGTTGTGGCCAAGACAACGAATAGATCAGATCAGTTCCTGGTCACTATTCATATTCGTGGGGTCGGCTTTTAAGTGTTAGAACTAAAGAAGAAAAAAGAAATAATTTTATTTTTAACATTTTTTTCCCAACACCAACCACCTTCTTACTGCATATAAACAAACCCCACTATCACTACTCCTGTGCTAGCTTCTCTCGTTACTCTTTCTATAACTTATTTGCTATTTTTGCTCTTTACTAGGCTTCACTTTGTTAGGTCACTTTTACATATCCCTTACTTCCATCCAATTCCAAATATATATTATCTTAAAGGTCCTTTAGAGAAGAGAACTGGACATGGAAGCTCAGGAAGAGTTCATGGGGTCTAATAATCTATCTCAGATCGTTAAGGGAAAGCGAACCAAGCGTCAAAGATCATCATCACCGTACAAGACGGTGGAATCTAGCTCATCAAGTGGTTGTGGTGATGTTGGCGTTGAAGGTGTTGTGGAGGAGTACTATGGCTCAATTTCCTCTGCTACAACTACCTCCGGTGAACATGAGAGCACGGAGGAAGAAGAAGACATGGCCAACTGTTTGATTCTGTTAGCTCAAGGTGGTGTTCCAAGCCGCGTCCATAATGGGTCTGAAGAATTGGAACTGAAATTAAGTACCCAAAAATTCTCCCGTATCATCACAACACCAACTGTAAGTAAGACAGGTTTCTGTGTTTTCCAGTGCAAAACCTGTAACCGAAATTTTCCTTCGTTCCAAGCGTTAGGTGGACACAGAGCTAGTCACAAAAAACCAAGGGCCGCTGTTGAAGAGAAAAAAACCTTAGAGGTGACGCCAAGGAATGATTGTGATCGGTTCAATAAAAGCAGCCATGGTCTGCTTTCTCTACAAATAGCCAACACCAACAACGTTAGCAGGAACAAGGGTTCTCAGGGAAATTGCAGGAGCAAGATTCACGAGTGTTCAATCTGTGGCTCAGAGTTCACATCCGGTCAAGCTCTTGGCGGCCACATGAGAAGGCACAAAGCTAATTCAGGTAATCCTCAGGTTGCTATAAGTACCGATACAAGTGTGAACATTGGGTCTGGTGTTGTTGGGGAGATCAAGACGAGAAATATTTTGTCGTTGGATCTTAATCTGCCGGCACCAGAAGACGATCATCACCTCCGTGAACCACCCAACTACCAGTTCTCATCAACCAACCAAGCTCTGGTGCTTCCTGCCCCAGCCTTGGTGGATTGCCATTACTGAATATTTAAATATATGAGAAGTATGATAATTAAAGGTTAAATGTGAATTACAATTAGCCTTTTTCTAATCAATTTGTATTGGTAATTGCCAATTCTTTAATTCTTTGTTTGATCATTTATTAGTTGAAGTGGAACACTTTGAGTAAGTGAATATATTGTTCATGGTTGCCTTCGATTCACGAAAAGTCATATCGAAAAAAAGCTTTAAGAAAATAATTCAAATACATCCTTTGGTATTTTTGATTCTTTGCAAGTGGGACAGTGATCGATATGAAACTCTTAAAAGAGAGAGAGAGAGAAGCACGAAACGGCATATGGTATGGAATCACCACCACAACAACAAGAAGTCGTGGATTAGGTTCTTCCATTCTTGTTTTTGGCTAATAAAAAACCTAAAAGAGAACTCCTTAGCTATATCTTCTGTTCCGAACGCCAATAAATGAAAAACCATAAATGGATAGCAAGCTGAGTTGGTTGCTGCCCATATGCCATATGTATCCACCTATATTTTTCATTCTTTATTTTGCTCTCCATATCCATATATATATGTTTATTGATTATTATTGTAACACTCTCAATCATAATCAATGGTCCACCTTACTTCTAGTTATTCTTAGCCTTCTCATCATACCAACCCAATTAACCAACTGTACTAGCTTCCCTTACTTTGGAAGTCACTTCAACTGTACCAGTTAAGACAAATTGATTGGGGTCCATGGGATTGCCAATTGATGTTTCCAAGAAAGATACAGCTAACTCTTCGAACAACACATATATGTATTTTTCATATGGGGACGATGTCACTTGCGCATCTCCACAAGTAGTATTTACAAGGTCCATGTACAAAGCTGAGCATACGTATTGCCACCCACGTTCCTTTATTGTTGTCTATATGTGCTGATGCTGAGACTGTTCGATCCTTCGTACCAAACGCGTTCCAATTGGATTCGAATAATTAACTCTCTTAAAACATCTTCGAGTTTACTATTTTATGGCATCTGAAACTCTTTTGTATTTGTAATTTTTGGGCCTCGTAAGAATATTGATAGGAAGCATTATTCCTTTTTACTTTTGGATCATGTGCGGAATAATTAAAATTCTATTAATAAGAATGGTTTTAAGATCTGGATCTTAAAATTCTATATCAACTAATTGTGAGTATAAAAACCTAGTAAACATCATTTAACATAAGTGCAAGCACATATTGGCAGTCAGAAGGGTTGTAAATGGAAGTTGTTTCAGAGAATTTAATATAAATGTAGTCATAAAAATTGAATGTATCTCTCAATTGTAAAATGAGATCATTGATACCCACCCACCTCTAAGTTAAGAGTTCGTTATGTGCACGTTGAGTTGAATGTTGGCATTAAGAGAAGGCAAGTGGGTACGTTGCGTGAGATTTCTAAAGACATACACATGTTATACCATCATAAACATCAGCACATGTAGTGAGGTGTTTATCTGTTATCCAATGTATTCTCTTTTCATCTATGTTAAGCATTACATATTCCGTGAACAAAAGTAGGAGCTAAGAGTTGTAATTAATATATAGTATTTGAAAATATTTAATGTTTTCTTAGCCTACTTTATAAAAGGGTCTTGGCCCGTCAACGCAGAAAGATCGTGTATTATTGCTAGTCTACACAGAAAGATCATGGCAATATTCGAAATTGAGGCTTTGTTATTCTTTAATTGAATGTTTGTAATAATTTCCTAATTAGTTCCATTTGTTATGAAATTTCTATTATGAATAAAGCAATCCTAACTCCATTTGTCAATTAATAGCAATAGTTTTTGTACAAAAAAGGGGATTCTTTCATTAAAAAAAGGGTCCATAATTTGTTAAATTAGCAGTTTAATAACACTAAAAACACTCATTTAGTAGTGAGGAGTCTGATGTTTGCGATTTCCTCTATCCTAAGTTGTAATCTAAAACCAAAACGCTTTAAGTACGTAACATATGGAGTTGATACCTTGAAGTGGCTTACTTCTCCAACTCCACAGCTGGATATTTAAATTAATACATCTGATATTCATATTACACAGGAAATGGAATTTTCAAAAGCATAATTCGGTATAAATTAAGAAACATGTCATGACCTGGGTCTTGACTTCACTTTGCACCATCAGATTTCACATATGATTAATTGCTATGTTACGATGTGATATAGTCAAAATCCTCATGTTCAATTTACCTGTAAGTAGTCCTGCTTCGATCATTGCCAAATGGGCCAAATTGGTATTAGCCGGCTGCTCTTCCTATCTATTATTGTGGCTGGATACAAGCTACAATGCCTTCATGCAAATAAAAAGTTTAGCACAATGTCAGGTCACGCATGACAATCCATCCTAATCTTGACCTGATTAGGCCTTCTCACCTTTTTTTTTTTTTGGTATTGTATACATTTCTTGTGAAGCATTCAGCATAAATACGGTCCAAAAATTTGCATTTTGGCTTCATATTAAAATTATTTATCTCCATAGTTTGATGCCATAATAATTATTAGAAAAAAGAAACTGTGAAATGTGTATGTGTTGCTGAGTAAACCTGGCTAGTCCGATCGAGTAGCTCACAAAGTAAAGAAGTACTGGATTTATATTCGAAAAGAATTGTTGACAAATCAATGCATTGTGGGAATAAAAGAGAAAAAGATTCTAAAGAAAGACCCTACCTGCAACATTTGCCATCCTCATGGATGCATAAACGTAACCAGTGGCAGAATAACAAAAGATGCTTTACATGTGGTGCTATTTGGCCTATGCTATGCGTCGTATGGATACAAGGAAAGGAACTTCCAGCTTGGTCTTTCTATTGCTCGAATGTGATATGGAAAAGAAGTTCCATTTGTGTGTTATATGACAACATAAAGAGCTAGTGCTTTCCAAAAAGAGGAGCTAGTAATTTTTTTCTTTTCGTGAAGAGACCGGAGCGTATGTCACCAATAATCCTCATGTATAATGTCTACTTACTAGCTCCTTTTATGAGGTTCTAAGTTAAACTGTGGAGTATCTGGAGTATGCCTCCAAGAAATAGATAAGTAGCGATTGTATAACTTCGGCCGAGGCCGACGTTAGCATGAATTAAGTATGAACTAACAAGCCTCAGAAGATCAAACATATGGATTTGGAGATTGTTGGAGCTATAACGCTATTCTATGATTAGGCTTTGTCACTACCTACTTATACTGTATAGAACTATACGCCAATTAATTCCTTATTTATAAAGATATATAAGTGTTCACCCGTTAATATCCTAGTTGCTGTGGTGTAGTGGTTATCACGTTAGTCTTACACACTAAAGGTCCCCAGTTCGATCCTGGGCAGCAACACATCAGTCTAAACGTTTTGGCAAACCCCAACTTCATTGGGGAACAGATCATCTTCCTGTTACCTGTTCCTACCCTGTGATGTGACCACGTTGAAGTTCTAGACCGCTCTAAATTTCTCGTCCTCATGTTGGTGACTGTCAGCCCATCTTGCAATTTTGGAACATATGGCAAACAATCTTAATCCATTAAATGTGTCCGTCTTGCATTTTGACTTTAAACTTGAGCCTTTCAAAGAGAGAGAATAAATTACAGCATAAAGTTGTTACAAGGAACTAATCATGAGAAGCTTTAGCTCTGACTATCTAGCAATGTGGAGGAATTCCATTCTGAAAAGTACACATACAAATGCTTGATGGACTAAATAACAACCTTTTCCAGCATATGTATCTCATTCGTTGCATTCCTCCATAAGCGACTGTGCCTCCCTCAGTTAGCGAAAACATTCAACCTCACCTTAGCACTAACTTCGGGATGAAGTTTGAGTTCGGCGACATATTCTCCTGTTTCCCTGATCTCTGGAAGGGAAACTATTCGCTTGTCAACGTCCCTACAGAACAATGAAAAACACAAAGAGCGAAGCTAGATAAGCAAGGGAAATGAAGGCTAACTACGAATTGTTAATACCAGTGTGATAGCTTGCAAGAGCATGATTCTCAAGTGTAGTTGAGGTGTAAATGATACCTCTGAAGCTGTGCCTTGATGATGTCAGTGAGATCTTGTGCAGTTACACTACAAAAAGGCGCATATATCAGAGAGGGTAAATTTAAAAGTGAAAATTGAATAAAATAAAAGGCTCAAATTTGAGTTCAACTGAACTCACGTTCCAAATATTTGTTTGCCCTTTCCACCTTTGCGCTTCACCTTGAAAGCTCCAACAGTTTCAAATATTAGAGCAAGCTGCAGTGCCTCTTCTTTTACCTGCATAAGTAGTTCAACTTCTAATGAGACTAGCACTTAGGAAAGGAAGATTGAACAAACAATCAGGGATGGTCTTAAATAGTGAGATCTAGTTACCCTTTTCTTCTCAGCTTCAATCCTTTCCTCTTCTATCTTCATTTCCCTAAAAGACGAAGAACAAATATCCGTTGGAATTCCACCCATGATAACTCATAGGTAAGAAACAGTTTCATTACTAAGAATAAGCTAAGAGCACAAAACCAATTGCTCTACTAGGACAAATCTCTCATTGGTCCAGTATTCATCATATTATTGACGGACCTGGAGCACAATGATTTACTGTGGCATTCTCACAACCCTGCTGATATGGCTAATCACAATAACAATGTTAAAAAAAAAAAAAAGGAGTTGAAACAAAGTAGAAATGCAAATGGAAATTTTGAAGTCCCATAGAAGCAAAACTCAATTCGAGAATAAATCCTACAAATTTGACTAGAATAATCATGGAGTGAAAGAGTTACATGCTTTCCAATGTATAAAGACGAAATGTGTGCCAGAGATCACATCTCAAAAATAAGGTTACATGAGCATGGATTTTCTGCTTTTCCTAAACATGAAACGAGGAATTAGTTGGCTTTGCAATAGAATATCATACTTTCTTCTTTTGCAGAAAACAATAGGCAACTGAAGGTTCTTAGTTGTTTTGACAAAGAACCGGTATACTATAAGCCAGAGGTTTGATAAAAACATCTCTGGAAATAAAACAAAGCAGAAATAAATCACAAGTAAAATAAAAGAAAACCATGATTATCTGCACATTAATGATCAAAAGATACAAAGACAAGTTTTAAGCAAGTTTTTTCATACTTTATCTGCTAAAAAGCACATGATTTTAGAAGTTGATTATCAACATAAAAACAAATGACTTTTCAAAAAAAAAACATAAATACAAATGAACTGCAATTAGTTTAAAAGAGGTGCAAACCAGCTGTCAATTATGAAGGCTACAAATCATAAACAGAAAATGCTTATTGGAACTCCATTCATTTACTTTCCTCCAGCAAACAGCTGACTCTCTTAAGGGCAAAACACAATAAACACACTTTCTCAGACTTGCCAAATGCTGACAGACGGTCACAAAATCCTCGGAAATGCATGTACAGATGCCACCAACACTTATTTTGTGTCAACGGATACATCACCTAAAACTCTGACAAATTAATTTGCAAATAGAAGGAAAATCTATATCCACCTATGGTATTTACATCTCAAAGTTCTCCAGGTTTTCCATCGCTTCTCAAGAAAATTACCCAAGCGTCCTCAAGTTTGAAGCTGGAAGCAACTATCAACCATAACATGTATATATCTGCTAGCATTTACCCAAATTTCCACATCAATTACCAAAATGCAAGACAGAGGAGAACTAGTTTACCAAACAATTCTAACAACAGTTTTGGAAACCATACCAACAGGGAAAATTGAAAGCAACAATTTTGACATTACTTGAGTAGAGTGGGAGTGACAAGCTGGGCCTTGCCCATGGGCAGAAGAAAATTCCTGTAAAATCCAGCTTTCACATCCATCAACTGCCCTTTCTTTCCCAATTCTGCTACATCCTCTTTCAATATTATCTAACACAAGAAAACAACAAACCAAGAAAATCCCTTAACAAACTCTGCAATATTATAGGAAAACCATCCACCCATTTGATTTCAATTGTAAAATAATTACCTTTCGAGCCTTTTTGGCCTTCTTTTGGGCTTCAATCACCAAAACAGTGTTTCTGTGTAGTATACGTCTTAACGACGATTCATTTGTCTTCACATTAAAGTAGTGAAGTGAACAAGAAGAAGAAGAAGAACTCAACAGTGAAGCCATGGCCACCCCCACGAAAACTCTGATCTTATCCGCTGGCCACTAAACCACTTGGCCTTTTGCATCTCATGGTAAAAACCTTACCACCTGGATTGGATTTCGGTTTATTTTCAACGTTATCCTCATAATTATAAGCATAATCGGTAAGAAGTGGGATTTAAGCCTCTTTTTCACTTGGGAGTTGAGGTTCTAATTTTGATTCTACTGTACCTTTATAAGACTTTAAGTGAGACTTAGTTCATTTCTAGGGTTTTAAACTTATTATGAAATTTTATGCTATATTTGACTTTTAAAATTATTAGAAATTTACTGTATATACTGACTCTTATTATATAATTTTATCAAATTTTATAAAATTTAAAATTATTATATTTATAGTTTTTGATTTAAATAATAAAATATAAATATGAGAAATCAATAAATTTAATTATAAAGTTTTATAATTTTATTTATTAATATAATAAAACAAAATAAAATATTAGTCATTTGTATAAAATTATAAATAAAAATAATTTAACAATACATTTAATTTACTATCTATTAAATTAATAAAAATATTATTCATAATTAAAATTTTATGTTTAATGAATAAATATATTTTCTTTCAAATATAATTAAAAGATATATAAACATAATAGAATAATAAATTAATTATTTAACGAATACTACTTCATTTCATATACATAAATTTTACGTATTTAAAAAATATTTAGTTTAACAGAAAATGCGACGGTCTCTTTTTTAATTCTTGTTTTATATTAGATTTAGATTAGCTAGTTTTATTATCTTATATTTACTCTATTTTATGAGTATCTGTTTATGTAATTTCTTTAAATCATATTTATTAATTGAATAAATACTTATAAAATAAGGTTAGGACGTTCTGTTACCTTTTGAAATGAAAGCCCATCTTTTAAAACTTTGAATGCAAATTCCCAAGCCTGCCCAAGTTGACCCATGAATGCTTGTAGATTGATTGTCGGGGACTGCGTCATAAGGCATGTGCTATAGCTATTCGCTGACATTGGTCTGAGTGGACCTCAGCATTAAGAAAATTACATGGATTCAAAAGGAATTAATAAATAAATAAACATATATTGCCTGCCCACATAAAACCATCTGAACCAAGTAAATCACTTGATCACGTTGCTAGTGGCGGCCTATTCAGATGTTACTCTAATTAAACACTGTGTTCTTCACACCCGTTGATGTAGACCTTCCCCCGACCCACTTGGTATAGTATAGGTCACGAGATTGGCGAGAGACAGATGCTTTCATGGCCAATTCGAGCTTCGAGGGCTTAACACATTTGAATGGAGTCTACAAGTGCCGCATGCTCTGCTAATAAAAACTGATTCCTGCTTTAAAAGTTGTTTGTGCTTAATTGAAAAGACCAAACAACTTGTGATAAATCTTCTCCGACTCTCAAGATTACTAGATTAGATCATTCCTAAAGGATTGTGACTTCAGATTGGTGACTACCGTTCTCATAATATGCTACAAGGAACCACAAACATTATTACACATATGAGCAAGCGTTTTCCGTGAGAGAGAGATATCTTGGGCTAGTATTAATTTCAAAACCGTGTCCTCAGTCCTTGGCTCACCAGTAACATACAGTACTTCCAATTTCCTAGGCTATCGAACTGGAGTCCGGATCCTCTTTATCTAATATTACGGTGTTTTATTCTGTCTAATGAATCTCAACCATTCATTTATACGAGACCCGTATCTATTTATGTAGATTTCACGTGGGTCCCGCATAAATGGATGACTGAGATTTATGAGATAAAATAAGACACTGTAATATTAGACAGAGGATCCTATCCCATCGAACCGTGACTAGTTTCCTTGAGCAGAAATTTTAAAACGCAAGTGAAAATAATTAGTTAACTTGGACTGGGATTGATAACCAACACTAACAGATTGATTGAAAATCCTTAATTTAGTTCTTGAAAATAATGTCAAAAGCCAAAGTTTACCTCTTATGGCATGACTATAAGAAATGGTCAATAATAAAATATAATTGTCCATAGTAGAAAAGAAGCACACCTACATCAATTAGTTTTGTAAGGTACATCAACTAAGGATAAGGAGAAGTCATTCTTAATCAGAGAACCAAGTTCTTTTTAGACACAATTTTATTTAAAAAAGTTTCTTAGACATTAAAATTAAAGATAAAAAATATTAAATGTTTTGTACAAAAAGAAGATAAACATGCAAAGTTCAACTCAACTCTCTTCTCAGGACTGTCTCCAACTGAGGAAGGTCCTAAGTGGGATGAAACCAAGCTTCCCAGTTGACTTTCACTTCTTTCTCTCGACTGCTGTAATCTTATAATTTTTTTAAACAACTGCCAATGAGGACAAATGCTTCATGTTCTTCCCCACATACTCTTTATAGAGACGCGGATAATAGTGTTTTATACCAAACAGATGATCCGCAAAACCCCATTCTAGGGAAAGTGAGACTTGAGATACCAGTGTGATCGCATAGGTGAGAAAATTGAAGCAAGATCCTTGAAAATGATTTCCGGGTCCACTTCATGTTTTCCTAGTACTTTTTCACAGGGCTTGCAAATGTATTCCGTCCCTGAAGAAATTGTTTCTTCACTGGGGTCAAGTTCTTCATTAGAAACTCACTCAAATTCTCTCCTTTACGGTCTTTCAATTCTCAAAGACAAAGTTCATCAGGCGCAGTCTCTAGTTACCATCCTTATCTCGCCAGATCGGACGCAGCCCGAGTCAACGTCGACTATAGCTTTAGGTAGCTTGGAATCTATGATCAAGGAAATAGTAATCACTGCTTCTTCAATTTTGCTCACTTGTCAACAGATGGCTATTGATACCAATTCAGGCAATAATAATACTACGGACGAATTGCACCAGTCTGGTGGCAAGATCGAAGATCCAGGGTTATTAGAGCAGACTATTTCTGCAAATCGAGCAGGTAACATCGGTCAAAATAAAGAGCAAAGCTTTTTTGTTTCTCATGAAACTTTAGACTGGTATGGTGAGAACTATAATACTTGGAACAACAATAGTGGTGCCCATGCCATGAGCAGTCATATTAATAGGGTTCCGAGGGGACATTTTTCTCAAGGAAACGACCATATTGTTGAAGGGTTACAAGAGAAAAGGCCAGAGAATTGCGATATAATTGAACTTGATGCAGAGGATATACTAGCTAAATACACACATTATTGCCAAGTTTGTGGGAAAGGATTCAAGCGTGACGCAAATTTGAGGATGCACATGAGAGCTCACGGTGATGAGTATAAAACTAGCGCCGCCTTAACCAAGCCTATGAAGAATAGCAAAGGAGATGCGATGGGAGAGAATGATTCTTCAATGAAGTTGCCGAAAAAATACTCATGCCCACATGAGGGATGCAGGTGGAATAAGAAACATGCCAAGTTCCAGCCATTGAAGTCCATGATATGTGTGAAGAATCATTACAAGAGAAGCCACTGCCCTAAAATGTATGTGTGCAAGCGTTGCAATAAGAAGCAATTCTCAGTGTTGTCTGATCTAAGGACTCATGAGAAACACTGTGGAGATCTCAAGTGGCAGTGCTCTTGTGGTACTACTTTCTCTAGGAAGGACAAGCTTATGGGACATGTTGCTTTGTTCATTGGCCACACCCCAACGATACCCTCGACAAAGCCCCAAGAAAATGTAGTAAAGAACCAAGCGACTGAATGATGACAGGTAACTGATGAAGTCCATAACATAGCAAATACTTAGCCGATGTCAGCAATTTTTTGCATGCAATCTTCCCAGAGACACTACGTGTTGTATATATATGCACCGTAAGTTAATCTTATTACCACAGTTACGAAATCTTACACTGATTAACGGAGCCCTATTTATCTTGCAATATTTTTAGGGTATGATGCAACTATACGGGAGTCTCTACTTTGTGGGATCAAAATCTTTCCCTGGCCAAAAAAAAGAAAGATATGGCCCTCATGCAAGGACGATGCTACCTGCAAATAGTCGAAAATAGTATCCACTATTATCTGGATACGAAGTTCTGTTTGATTCACGTAAATATGGAGGCATAGCGTATAGCATATAGTTTCAAAGACGCGGTGTTTCACGTACTCTGTGAGCTTCAAACTCTTGATTTTATGATCTATACCATACTCATGCAAGTACAACAATCCATGAACAGCAAATATGCATATGCACGCATTGTCATGATCTTCTGTCCTCTACTATGTTCTCTATCATATTTCATTAAATCTCAGTCATCTATTTATGTAGAACTCATATAAATAAATAGCTGAGATTCAATGAGACAGAGTAAGGGACAGAAGATCCATCCCCCATTTCGGCGTGCATGGTTCTATTGCCTTTCTTATACCTAAACTTTTTACCCTAACATTTAGGTCTTAACACCATCTACTTTTATATTGTTCATATTTCATCACTTCATGGTTAATCTAGCTACCCCTTACATGTATGAGAGGTTTTCTAAGTAGCAGTTAATGGATTTAATTCTTCTAGAGATGATTAGTTGCATGATTTTGGGATATGTTCTGTGATGGCACCAAATTTTTGTGATCATAATTGCTGTTTTCTGCTGAAATTGCAACAGTTATCGGTATTGCTGTTGTTTACAATATTAAGATGGCACTAAATATAATTTGTGCCTAGGAAAGCTTTAAATAGTTTATGTGGAGTTGATTTGAAACATATACTCTTTATTTTAAGAATTTTGTTTTTTAAGAGGGTATCTGGCCATTTATGTGAAGAAGTGAAGTTCTAATTAAGGATCTTTTCATCTTGAACAGAAAACATTTCATATTAATTAACCTCTCTTATTGTAGCTTTTACAATGTCTTGTTTTACCACTTAAAACTTATCCTATATATACCACAAGTTAATTAGTATCTTAGAAACAGTAGTAAATTATATGTATCATGTAATAACCTCAAATGTGTAAATTGCAGATTTGACATCTATGGTTTCTTAATGCTAACCTTGTATATATTAAAATTTTTGTAGTAACTTATTATTTAACCAATAAAGATTACTTTCTTTTATAGTAGCTTAATATTATCAAGGAAATTTTAAAGACTATTTTAAGTTGTTAAAAAGTTACGAATTATATGTATTCTATTAATTATAGTATCAACTTTAAAATTTACCAACATAATATAAAAATTATACCAAACAAGTTTAAATTAGTAGCATGAGTCCCATTTAATTGAAATACGCCTTGCACGCTTAACAATTAATCCTCATCCTTTTTAACTGTTTTAGCAAGCTGCCACAAACCAAGATTGGGACTACATTTATATAACTTTTAATTACAAGTTGGAAAGAAGATATGAGTAATGGCCACTAATATGAGTTATAATAGGCAATCAATAGTATCCTTAAAGAGTAAAGCATGTGTTATCATGATTTGAATGCTATAATTAATACTTTTCACAAAGCCAACAACCCTGGAAGAAGGTTTTACAAGTGTCCAATATGAAAGAAAAACGATTGTTCTTATTTTGAATGGGTGCATATAGAAGGAAGTGTGAATGTCTAAGATGTTGCTTTTAAGCTCGCTACAAAAATTGAGAGTTTGAAAGCATAATTAGAAGATAAAGAAAAGATGAATATTATGATAGCAACAAATTTCTAGTTTGGAATACAAGATTGTTGATTAAAATAACGTGATAGAAAAAATCGTAGCTAAAAACTAAAAATTCTGTATAAGAACTAGCTAACTCTCACATTATTAAAAAGAAGAGTGTCAACAGTTTGACAATATTGTTGGGACTATTAACATGTTTAATTGTTGCCATCTTTATATGCTTGTCTTATATGTGTTTGATAGTGGAAAACAAGCTTTGTCTATCTTATGTACATATACAAGTTGTCTATTAAAAGAAAAAAAAAACTTATACTTATTTTAAGAGTTTAAATTTATGCAAAAATGAAAATTAATTTAGTGAATATGTGGAAATTCCCTTTTGGAAGTTGTTGTACAAGGATTGTTAAAGCCATCTTATATTGCATCATACTTATAAGCCTTAAAATTTTTATTTATATATGAAAAATAAATTTTAAAAATATTAAAATAAACTTGTAATTGTATCACAATCCATAAATCTAAAACAAACATATAAAAATGGAACATCAAAACAAGTCTAAAATACAATAACATAATTAATTTCAATTGTATTACTTGCTAAAATACAAAAAATGTTTACAATTGGATGACAAGCAATACAAATTAACTTCTTCTTGTCAACGCTTTCTTTTGTACATATATTCTTAATGATTTCCTTGTCATTCGCTTCAACCTCTTACCAAGTGATGCCTCATTGTGGCTTATACTACTACCTTAAGTGGATATAATATAAAACACCATTCTCATAGGGTATATTCCCGAACATAACGACAATATTCGGGAATATACTCTACAGGAATAGTACGTTAAGACTATCCAAATAACACATTATAAACTTTTCATGCATTAGACATATCTTAAGCAACTCATATTTCATTTGGGCCCATTTCAATACAAGCATATTCAATCAGAAAAGTCGTTACATTACAGAATTCATGTGTACATAATACAACAGTTGCTTAATACAAATTAACTAAAGACATATGCAGGTGTCAACTGATCCCGACCCCTAACTCATGCTCAATTGTAGTAGCTTAACTCTTATTGGTCTAATTAGATAACTCCTCTGAACCTGAAAAGTCATGTTGCAATTTTTGATGAGTTTTGCGAACTCAGTGATGTAATCATCCTCGATGATTTACCCAATTCATACCACATAACAAATTATATAAGTAGATAATTTCACATCTTTTCATTTACTA
>JAOSBM010000008.1:7286300-7298661 GCA_027568955.1 Erythroxylum tenue
TCTGTCCCTTGCAACCAAACACATTCTGTCCTCGAGACGGAGACAGTTTTCTCTGTTCTATCCACCATAACCAAACACCTCACTGTCTCTAGTTTTTGTTCCGTTCTGTTTCCAAATTTTTGTTCCGTTCCGTCTTCAGCTACCAGAGACAGCAACCAAACGCAGCGAGCAAACACCCACGGAGACAGGATTTTTCTGTCTTGTTCACTGTCCCCGGAGACGGGGACACTATCCAAACGCTTATGCTTCCCACCATCATCAATTTCATTAATAACATCATGACCAAGCCTAATATTTTTAGTATATTTCTTAGAATTGTCTCTAACTTGTAAATATTTTTCATTACTATAATACAATTCATAAGGATCGATCTTATCATCATTGAAACGATTTATATTAGAATATGTATATATAACATCATATTCATCATTTGATAGTAAACTATCATTCTCTCTTGCTTCTTTACGTTGTCTTTTACCCAACTAATTTACTATGTTACCCTCTATTTGATTCTAATGATCAAACTATGCTTATATTTTATGAATTCATAAAGTTTTTGTCTCATTCAGTATTTCCAAGTAGTCATGATCATGTGTCTCCATCAAACTTTCAAATTTTCTAAAGAATTTATAGCTAATATTTATCACATTAGAATGGTTATACTTTTTAGGAACTCCTAATAGCTCCAAACATTAACAGATACTTATCGTTAAATTTCTCCTTTACTTCTAATTATTTTCAATATGGTTAAGTTTTAGAATTGAGGCTAATGACCATCTTAAAAACTTTGTGTTTGTGATCATCTTTGCCATATAATATGCAAAATGTTACATCACACCTCATTTGAACTATAAGTTCATGATTGATCATACGAACATAAAATGCATGTTAATTTTAATTTAAAAATATATGATAAGACAATTTATATGGGGATGTCAATTTTGGCCTGGTTCGGCTCAATTTTGACCCGAGTTGACCGAACTACAAGTCAAAATAATTCTGCCCAACCGGGCCACGATCTGTTCATGGCCTAGCCAGAACCAAAAAATGACTTCATTTTGTAAATTTTTTTTACAAAAAGTAAGAATGAGTCGCAGGCCATCCAACCAAGGGTCGGGCTAGGCAAGGCCAAGAGCGTCCCGATTCATTGACATTCTTAAATTTATACTAAAAATTTAATTCATGGTGTCAAAATGTAAAGAAATAGGATTTTAGACGAATTTGTACAATATTAACAAGAACTGAGCTAAATACACTTAAATATTATATATTTCATATGCAATGCTAAAATTATTAAAATATTAACGATTATATCAGGTTCAAAACTTATAATAATAGTTAATTTGTTGATTAAGAGTACTAAAAAAAGGTAAAATTGATATCAAATACAACATACCTTACATACAACATGCTCCAAATCTTCATTGCATGTAAAAAACAAAACATAATCGAAGAACTCTAATTTTAATTTTGTTGATTTCGTTTCAAATGAAAATTTTGGGCTTATGAAGAATGAAGGTAACGGTTCAAACTTAAGGTGGGTGGAGGTGCCACGTTAGTAAAAATTTTCATAATGTGTTAACCAATTTAAAGCGTGTTTAGGATAAATGGTCTGTGCTACTTTAAACTTGTTTTGTTAAGTTTGTGCATTTTTTTGAAAAATTTTAAAAAGTGATAAAATTAACAAAAACACATATTATTCATAATTTTTTAATAATTGTCCTATCAGAAAAGAAGAAAATTAATTGAGATATAATTTTTTTCCTCAATTTTCACTATTCAAACCAATCATTTCTTCTTATATATAGTATATCATCAAAAAGACGATTTTCTATCTATTAATTATTTACTATTGATGTTATTATTTATATTTGTTTATAGTTAAGACTACAATAATATAATCTTCATTTGTGTTTTCTCCATCATATGAGTTTAAAAATTACACCATTCTAAATAAAATATTAAAATGCATTCAATAAGAAACATAAAAAGAGAATACTATATCATCCTCTTCAATTAAACATTTGAGTTCGTGAATAAAGACTACTCCACATTAGTTCAAAAGAAAATCTAAACCACCCAAAGATGATGTGCTGAAACAATTTACTTCATCCTAGCCCCAAAATAAAGATATTTCCTTTCCCATCAAAACAACTATATGTTTATTTAGCAAAATAGCGAACATTGCAATTCTAGCGTGATCAACAAATTCCAGAGAAAAATGTGAATAATTTAATTTTAGCATTAATATGCACCATGCAATTTCATTCTTTAGTTTCAAAATATGGGGTGCTAGTAAACTACACATTATACCACATTCCAGTGATTTCCACCAACCAGGACCACTAAAAAAAAGATTAAAAAAGTTATGGGGGAGCAATCACAGACTATGACAAATTCATCAGTAACTTTCGACAAGCAACTAAACCAGAAGAAACCATTCCACATGTCTGATATAGCTAAGCAGACGCATCAACATCAAGGGTTTATGACAAAAGGAAACAAAACCTAACTAATGATATTCTCCATGGCGGAGAATATCAAAAGCAGCATAGATAAAACGCAAGTATACATCATTCTAGTCAACCAAAGTGTTTGACATTCAATGGCTCATATCTTGAAGATTGATGATGTCACTTAACAAGCATGCTCTGTGGAGTTTGATTCTATTGCTGCGGCTGCTGGTAGTTCAAAGGCCGCCTGAAGAGCATGATGTGTGGCTCCGGGCGGTGAATCGCATAGTGGACCCACCCTCGGCTCTGCTGAACCCCAATAGCACGCCATTCGCTCTGTATTTATCAAATCCGAAACAAAAGCTGATCACAAACATTAATTTGGCTATAAGAAGTAAGCAAGCTCTCCAATCATTCAATAGGATCAACTCAAATCCAAATTCTGCAGAAACCATTTGTTGAGTTAGTCGCCGAAATTCTTCCATATTAACTTAAATCAATAAACTTGCGGCTCCAAATGTTGGCTTATTTGTTAAGGATTTATTTAGTTATCTAAAGTCAAACTAATCAATCCTTAGCAAATAAGCCAACATTTGTAGCCACAAATTTATTGGTTTAAGTTGATGTGGAAGAATTTGAGCGCTAACTCAACACCACTTATCCTTCTTTTCAAGAAGTAAATGACCAGAATACAACAATAACGATAAAGCAAACAACAGAAAGGAAGGGAATAACAGAAGTAACCTCAGAGAGAAGGCGATTTTTGGGAAGCAGTTTGGCCACTTCTGGAGGAAGCACAACATGCCTATTCAAACAAACCGACACAAGAATTAACCACTCACACTGTATAAACTCTTGAAAAATCCAATCAAATCACATAGAAACGAAATTTCAAAAGATAATAGCGAGTACCTGTACTCGTTAATCTCATCGAAGTACTTCTCCGAGTATTGGATCTGACCCATTCCCCACCCTTTCTACCAAATTCCACGAAAACCACCTGACTAATCAAATGAAATTTCCAGAACACGACGCAGTTCAATTTGACAAATCGAAAAACAATAACCTAGTTATATAGATATAGACACGGGGAGAGAATGGAAAATGATAATTTGGAGGTTGAGTAATAACGAAAGTTAAACCGGGGCACATACGTAAATATCCCTTACCCAGACCAGAAAGGCTTTATCTTGTATTTTGAATTTCAAATTTCGAGTTTTTCTCCCGCTCTAATTACCAAAAGCGAGCACTCACTTCTCAAGTTGTCTAGAACTTTCTGTTCTATTCCCTTTTTCAGGTTTTCTTTAATTGGCTTGCACATAAAATTATTATTTTACAGTCCTCAAAACCCAACTGTTAGGTCCACAACCCGATCAGATTAACTTGAGGATGAGTGGAGGCACGAGCCCAACCCAACAACATCTGGACCGGACGGCATTACTCAGCGATTATCACCATTCAAGAATGCAATTACAATGATAGATCCAATCCTTTTATTAACCGCCAGAAATAAACCAAATTCAAGTTGAAAAATAATAACTATGGTGAGGACTATATTCTAATTGATTAAAACAATTGTAGTAATCTGTCAAAATTTTGAGCACTTGGATAGCACTGTTTGCTTTCTGTACATCACCATTCCCTGTCTCTCTCTCGTCTCTTTCTCTACATATATGTCTTTTATACAAAAAGAATCATGTCATGACCAACGTCAATATAGGCCCATAATCATAATCATCCATCTCTGTATCTTTACACACCCACGAGTTAAATTGCAACCACAAATATTCAGCCACCCTGTGATCGACGAACAATTCGGCACTTTGGCACCACCTTACGCAGCATTGAAGTCCCTTGAAACACTGTGAATTGGTAATCTCTCCTGTACTCCGTCAGCTGTAACACACATGAATCAACTTAGCACGTACTTCACAAGCTAACAACAACAAATTCTGAAACTAACCGAGTTTAAATTATCCTTGCTACCATAGGAAATGGAAATAAATTTCATAATTTACAACTAAAACATTAGGCATGAAAGAGTATGAACAACCTCCTCCTGGCCCATCTTGCTGAACCCAAATTTGTTGGTCCATATAGATTCAGCTTCTTCAGCTGCTGGTAGTACGATATTCTTAACATTGAGAAACCCAAGCAATTTCTCTATACAAGAAAATAACGCCTGGAAGAAACCCTGCAAACCAAAATAATAATAATAATAATAACAATTGTTTCCTTGCTTAGAGTCAGACACAACTAGGTAGACCTCTCATTGTAACCAAAAAGCTGTGAGCGTGGAACTAAAAACTCGAGTCACTAATGCATCATATCAAATATCAACCTGTCCTTGGGATTTGCTACTAGTTGCAACCAAAGGAAGTTCTGCCAGTTCCTCCCCAAGAATCCTCACAATTGCCGCTGATACCACCACATCGCTATTACAACAAGTAACCAAATCAACCTCATCTCAAAACAAAAAAAGTAAGTTATAGAACACATTTATTCAGATTCTTACTTGACTAACAACACGGCACAATGCATGCCACCAAGTTCTTGTGTTTTCACATCATTCTCTCTACAAGAACCAACAAACCAGTATTTCAGTAAAAGAATAGAACAGGCCAGAGTAGTAAGAGCATAAAATGGCAAGAAAGTGAAAGAAAAAGTTGTTAATGAAAAAGCAATAATTGTTTCAGATCCCCAATACACAACCAAAATATTTGTTATTGCTTACCCAAAAACCAATGATGGAATTAGATCAATGTTACCACCTTCACTTGCCGATCGTTGTACAACTATTGGATCAAATCGCTCCTAATACCAGGAGAAAAAGAGTGTTAACAATAAACAAATAGCAATACTGAAGCCACTCCTGCTAATTATTCCAAGAACATTCTGAACAAACCTAGTATAGATTACTCACGTGAAAGATAGCAACAGCATCAGATAATAATGATTTGGCATCATCAGAACAATTTCTTCTCCCATTAAGAAACCTCCACCTCACATCTAGGTTGTCACCCATCTCTGTAGCATTATCCCCTAGCCTCTTCTTTATAACATTCAGACAAGGATCCGGAAGTTTTTCTTCACCACGTATTACCAATTTCTGCAAAGCTGAATACATTCTAGCACAACCAGAGCAACAAAACCAGTCGCCTTTTGGTAACTCCTGTTGGAAAAATTAAGTCAACTTCATCTTTAGGTCTTCTATTTTCAAGTACATTAATATTTTGCATGATAAAAATAGAAACTTGCACACACCTTTAGGTCCTCTATTTTGTTATCCTTTAAACAGCCAACATGGTGCTCCTTCTCACACTGAGGAAAGTACTGCATATTACTCCACAACTCAATTGACGAGTAATTTATATCGAAATTATGATTTGATACAAACCTGATCACAAATTATTACAGTGCGAGGACCAAAATCATTCTCAAAGTCATGCTCCCTGCAAGACGGTGAACTTGGAATATTAGAAATGAAAATATTAAGCAAAATAAACATTGAGATTCTTCAATAGAGGGAGTAGTCTCTTCTCATTCAATGCCCAGTTACGAGAAAGCGGCTTGGATTCAGGATCAGAAACTTATTGGATTCTCTTGAAACAAAGCCAAACATGCAATTGTTTCACTTAACAAAACTTAAACGGAGGGTTATTTTCACTTCCTTGCCTCATCCAAACTCACATGCATATAAATTACATTATCTTACATTCCAGATTCAAATAGATCAATCAAATAGATCAATCTAATATTGCTAAGAAGCTAAATGAGCATTATATGCCACATGGAAAATCAGTGCAAATTGGTTACAAAAAGTAGAGATGGACAGAAGAGAGAAACACAAATGTAGAAAACATTGGCATTATTGGCATTTATTATATATACCGAGAAAAAGACTCAACCTGCACAAAACACATCCTCCAGATGCATTCTCTAGCTTGACAATGCGAATGCATCGTCTGGTTATTTGTTCAATGGGATCTACACCAGCAATTCTACCAGCAGCTATTGCATTGGCATTTTTCTCCACAAGTTTCTCCTTCTGGTAGGCATTCAGGCAAGTTCTACAATACCATTTTCCCTTGGGAATGGTAAGCAGAGAAAGACATTCTGAAGTAAACAGACAAAGGCTCATTAGATAAAAATTGAGTGAACTGGGATTTGACAATCAACAATACGCAGACAAAATTAATTAAATTGAGATTTGATAAGTTTTGGAATTTTAGCATCCCATTTAATCAAAACTTATCAGGCAAAAGTGCTTAATGTAACTGAACAGGCGTATAATTTAGACAAACCCGTCTGAACACAGAGTGTTTCACTTCTCCAAAAATAATGTACAATTGCAGCCTCTCACAAAAACTAACATGAGATAGACAATGGAGGACTAATTCCATGTTCACAAAATGCTTCAACATACAATGCATGATTCCATCAATGTTTGTATGACAACTATTATATGAAGTTCCAATTAATGCAACTTACAAAAGATATCAAAAGCTCACCTCGATGGAAAGCCCTTGGACATCCATCACAACACAAAAGATTTCCACCATCTTGACAAATCTGGCACAGGTCATCATTTTCATTGGTAGATAATTTCCGATCTTTGGAAAGAGATATTGACAACTCGTGGAGAGACACACCATTAGATGTGTAAATGTGCAAGTAACTGTAAAAAGGAGAAATAAATGAAACAAACAGAAGGAAAAAAAAAAACCAAGCACTTGAACTTCTACCAAATCAAAAAAAATGCTGAAAAATGCAGCATCACATAGCCAAGCAACAACGATTTTCTGATCAATAATTTCAGGAGTCAGATTTTGTTCAACCATGAATATAAGACCAATAAAAGATGTATACTCACGGTTTCCGGCGGGATGCCCAACCAGCATGAGCTTCAAATTGAGAGGGGCTGACCTGCATCGCATGTCAACAAGAATCAAATCACGAGCAAGAACATCATGAAAGATAACAATTCCAGCGGAAAAGAACATCCATTCATCATTTTCAGTTTCTCTTTTTGTGGGGAGAAAAGGACAATCCATCGTCGCAAGAAAACATAGACAATCCATCGTCACAAGAAAACATACCTCACAGCTGCAGCAATAACAGAATATACCATAACCATGCTTGTAACCCGTGAGTAATTTCTGCCCAACATTATGAAGCCAGTTAGTAAAGATAAACCCAATCTGAAATAAACAGAAATTAATTTATCAACATAATATCAACCTTTCCCTGTGAGTAATATGCAACTTCAGTTCCATCTGGCAAGACATCTTCTTCAAACACCAACTTATGTAATCTCAGATCCCTATTAAAGAGAAAAACAAAAAACAAAAAATGGTATAATCTAGAGCTCTGGAAATGAAGATTATGATGCAAATAATGGTTTAATGGCAGAGCTAAAAAAACAAATAAATATGAAAAATGTTAGGCGTCCAAAAAGAAAAAGAAAAGAAACTAACTTTCTCGTGAGTCTTCCATGGCTCTTGCTCCGTAATGAGCTATTGTTTGTCAAGCTATCATATTTTGGAACAGACAGTGGTTTTGGTGTCCTGAGAAAACCAAGAATGAAGCAATTTCAAGCTAAGATATCGAACTATCTTTATATTACAGTTAAAAGGAAACATTTTATTGAATGCAAAAACAGATGGGACAGTATTCAACAACTACATTTGTGCATTTGCAGCAGACTGATACTTGTGTCTGTTAGTCCCTTTATTCTAGTCCCTTTGTTGCTAAAATACAAGCTCTAAACAAATTGGAGGCATTCAGCAATGACATGTAAAGGTCAGAAAGCACACATTTGTGATGTAGAACAGAAAGAGACATACGCGTTGAGAGTTTCATTCTTAGCAGCCAAGCAAGTTTAAATAATACTTTTGATACTCCAAGTGGACATTGGTAGAATTTCTGTTAAGAATGTTATCAGTAAAAAGAGGCATAAGCATTGAGAGTTTCATGTTTAGCAGCGAAGCAAGTTTAAATAACACGTTTGATCCTCCAAGTGGACATTAATAGAATTTCTGTTAAGAATAAATTATCAGTAAAAACAACCTAGCAACAACAGGGTCCAAGGCTCTTCAGCACAGACAAGGAAGTGGTAGGCAATCCTAATCTCATAAGGCATCTCTTTAATTAATCAAGCAGATTGAATTCCTGAAGGAAAGTTAACTGCCCCTTTTTTTCAAATCAAGATTATATTTTCAAAGAGGTTATAATATTAATTCAAAAAGAATAATTTAGCGACAGAAAACAAGCAGATGTTTACCCTTCCTTTGTATCACCTGCTCCTGCTGAGACAGATTCAGAATCCATCAAGTTAATGCACTGACCACAAAGTACCAATGATTTTCCAGAGTTGACATCAAGAATAACCCCTATAATATACAATGGTAAAGAGGTGGGAACTAAGCTTTGGAAAGAAAAATCAACCGAATCAAACACCATGGTTAAGAAGGGAAAAGAAACCTCGGCAGTTCAAGCAGAAATTAGACTTCTTCAAATTAGGACATCCAATAGCAAGATCCAGAGATTCATCCAAAGTCTCCAAAGAAGCATCCCTACAAGCATTGATAACATCCCGGAGTGTGTGTCCATTATCCAAGTATATATACTCCGGTGGCCGTTTATTTGCACTGGCTGCATGCAGCTCAAATACGCTAGGCGTAACAACCTACTTGGCAGTAAAAAGAAAAAAAAGTACATTTACGTCAGTCAGAGAACCTTTGTGTGCCTTAAAATAACAATTTTATTACGAAGAAAGCACTAGACTCACTTCATTTCCTCTGCAATTATGGCAAAAACACAAAATCCCTGATCCGTTGATTACTCCACGCAGCCCAGCCTCCCCAGCTCCTCTAACCTACAAATAATTTAATCAAAATTTTTAATCCTAAGTTGAACTAGTAACAAGTATCCATCAGATAAACAATTTTGGCATGCAAAGTTATACCTTGGAACCCCGCAAATACTTCACGTTCATCCCTTCTAGTAGTCCAGAGTCAAGAAGATCCTTCAACTTGGTAGGAAACTTGCCAATTTTTGATGTCTTACGTGACATTGAGATGGTAGCGGTAGCTGGGGTAGCTGATGAACAACCGGAAGCACCACCTTTGGCTTCAGGTTCAGTATTACTCTCCTCAGTGCCATTCTGAGAGATGATTTTGGTTTCGATCTCCGGCGCCTTCAAAGCTGACCTCGTAAACCTCCTAAAAAATGGTTTTTTCTCTTTACTTTCACCATGAGTTTTCGACGCTGGCAATATGCCTTTCCTAGCCGACTTTCCATTCGCTAAATCTGGCGGCGACCCGCTAGCCCCTTTTTGCCACTCATCAACAGTTATTATTTTTGAAACCCCATCAAACGTCGCCTTCCCAGGTTCACTCTTAGAATCATCAAAACCCATCGACACTGGCACCGACCCACTAGTCCCTTCTTCGCATTCGTCAACAATTTTAGCTTCTGAAACCCCATCCGCCGTCGCCTTCCCAGGTTCACTATTAGAATCATCAAGATCAATGTAAACTGGCACCGAACCGCTAGTCCCTTGTTCACATTCACCACTTTGATCAAGGCCACTAACTGGCTCCAGACTATCTACACCCTTTTTATTACTCGCCTCTATACACTTGGAATTCACTGCATTATCCTTAACATCCACGCTCTCCGCATCACAGCTCCTCTCAATAGTCACAGACTCGATCAAACCAACCTTAGCTTCCTCATCCCCAATCCCCAATTCCACAACGTCACTTTTGGCCTCTTCTTCCCTCACGACCTCCAGATCACTCAACTGTTCACCGGTTACAACATCACTCTTTTCACTGCTCTTAAACCTCTTCTTACCTTTCGAGTTCCCCGCACTAATCTTGCTAGGAGAAAGAGAAGCCCCGGTTGGGACACGACCCGATCGAGTCCGACCCAACCCATAGATTTCCGAGTGGTACCTGAACGCGAACTCAAACTCCCGTTTCAGCCCAGGCCGGACCTTCGCCACCGACATATCCTTTGCGTCTGCACCTTTTGCCATGACACAATCAGATTCAGACCCTCTCTCCCAACCTCTATCGATGCGCAGAAATCAAAACCTTGAATGCTGCAACACAAAAAAAGGCTGATTCTTGATGGGTTTGAAAGATCAAGAAGACAAAATTATACTTTAGAGCATCGGAAATATTAAAGAAAAAAGGATTGAAAATTAGGGTTAGAGACAGACGAGGGATTACAGAGACCGGTCTGCTTGAAGAGAGAGAGAGGGAGAGGACAACCTTAAATTATCCAAGAATGACAAAACTAGACCTTTTTGGATTGCTAGAGGAATTGTTGTTCTACAAGGTTTTGTATTTTTGTAATCTTGGCGATATTTATATAATAATTTTTTCTCCCCTTATTTAATTCTTTGATTGATTGAAAAAAAATTTGCAGCTTCTTAAATATGAAAATTATCAGTTATAGATATAACGTTTTAAATTTATAAATTACTTTTTTAGTTGAATTATACAAAAGCTTTTTCCAATTAAATTTAAATATTACTAATAGAAAATTATAATTATTAACCCTTCCTTTCTATGAAAAACAGTATATGTGAAAGGGTATTTCCGTCCGCACGAACTATTTGGCGAGGGTAGTTGTATCGTTTTCTTCTGGAGTTTCGCTGTGGCGCTACGTGGATATATTAAACACGTGAATATTCGCCAGACGCTAAATAACCGTACAAGCTGATATGAGTTGGCGTAAGTGTAAAAGCTCTCGGAATTCCCAGTGTCATTGCAGTGCAGTGCCTCCAAGATCAACCAATGGAGATGGTGGGTCCTCACAATTGTAGTTACGATTTAAGATTTCAATAAGGAAGCTGCAGACCAGATTGGGGCAATTTGGATACTGGAGCTTCACCACCACGACAAGCAGCTACTAACCCCCGATTGCCGATCTTGCCTTTCAAGCTTGGTTTCAACCGGTGCCTGACCATCATGTTTAAATTTCATAATTCAGGATATTAGAATACCTTCTTGATTTTAGTTATCCTTATGGGTTGAAGTTTTAACTGGAAACCTTTGATCGTATGAAAGCGAGTTACTCCAGTCGAGGAAGCGCATGCTGGAATATATGTGGTTATACGTGCAAATTTGGGAAGTGCGAATAAAAAGGATTGAGATAATAGTGGAATGCCACGTGCATTTCATCCATTTTCAAGCATTGGACTCCAAATTTGACTTTATTCTATTATAATGCGAAATCTTAAATAATATTTATTACATTAAACATCATTTTTAAATATTTTAGTTTTCTCCGTAGAATTTGGATACAAAAAGGACTAGAAATTTAACCTAATTTATATTTGAGCAACTAAAATTTTTGTCAAATAAATTATATTTTATCTATTATAAACAAGTTTATAAAAACTAACCTCCTGTATGGTTGATGTCTCCGGGGACGGGAACAGATGACAGGACAAAATAATCATGTCTTCCGTTACCGTTTGGTCTGTGTTTTCTTGTTTCTGTCCTCTGTCTCCCTAGGACAGAAACAAAAATTTTTGTGTACTCGGAAAGCGAAGGACAAAAAAGCTTTGTCCCTGTCTCTGGAGCAACGAAACTGACTTCTCTCCGAAAATACCCTCGCCTCTGTTTACATCGTCTCCGTCAGTCTCTCCTGCACTCCTTCGCTTCCGACATCAGTCCTTCTTCAGGTAGTGTCCTCTGTCTTCCGCACGCATTTCTTCTCTCTACGGATCTGTGTCGGACCGATATCAGTCCTTCTTTTTGTAGCGTCCTCTGTCCAACGCACGCATTTCTTCTCTCTACGGATCTATCTCGAACGGACATCACTCCTTCTTTTTGTAGTGTCCTCTGTCTTCCGCACGCATTGTTACTCTCCAGATCTGTCTCGGACGC
>JAOSBM010000008.1:7308760-7319475 GCA_027568955.1 Erythroxylum tenue
TAAAAAATCTTCCTTGTGTTTTGATCTCTGTGGGACGATACCCTTACTTCACTATACTACAAATCAATTTAAGTAGGGGATTAAATTTGTAGGCTAACGACAACCTATCAAAATGTTAATGAGAAAGTTCTGTAGGGATACCCTAGGACTGAAGCAAGAAACAATTAGTAGTAGTTGAACATCCTACTCGGCCCTGGAGATTTTCTTCTCTGCTTTAGAATTCCAAGTAAAGGAAACCTTATCCAACACGCAAGCAAACTGATAAACTTATATTCTTATATTGATTTGTAGTCCAAACTCCGAAGAGCATATGCATAGAATAATAAAGTAGACATGGATCTGGGCAATTTATATCATATCCTAATCAACCATAACAAATTGCAGAATGAATCCTGCAGCTTTCACCCTGAAGAAAAGAACAATGAATCCCTTAGATGTTTTGAGTATCATACAAGAAATTCTAAAGAGAAAAAGTGTTCCCATGACAGTGAAAAAGGGCAGAGGTGCCATATTCTTTACAATTTAGCTAAGTACATAGGAGCTATCAAGCAACAAGCTGTATTAATTGTTGCACTTCTCAATCAAATTATTCCCTACCTTTTATTGCCTATAAATCACTGTCCAACACTTGTGAGCGTAAACCATATCCTTCCAAAATGCCTACTGGTGGCACCAACCAACCGCGAGGAGACACCAGGCCAACACATCCCAAGCTTCTCCGACTCATTGCTGTAACCATACTAGCCCTGATAGTCCTGGTGGGCTTAGCTGTGCTCATTACCTGGCTAGCAATCAAGCCTAAACGCCTTCTTTACACTATTGACGATGGCTCAATCAACGACTTCAACATTAACACTGACCATCTTAATGCCACATTTGGTCTCGTCATAATGGCGCACAATCCTAACCACAAAATCTCCATATACTATGATTCAATCGAAGTGTCGGTGGGTGTGCATGGCCAAACCGTTGCGTTCAATACCCTCGGGCCATTTTATCAACCTCGCAAGAACATGACTCGACTAGATGCGAAGCTTGAGTCCAGAGATGTGGCGTTGTCAAGCTCTTTGTCTAGAGACCTCAGGTTGGAAAAAAAGTCGGGGCAAGCAGATTTAGATGTCCGAATTAAGGCCAGGATTCGGTACAAGATAGGAGTGTTGAAGCTGAGACATCGTACGCTCAAGATCGAGTGCCCTGTAATCATCAACTTCTCTTCCTCCAAAGGTTTCGAGAGGGTTTACTGTGATATAGAATAGAGTTTCCTGTGGGACTTGTAGGATTATTTATTAAATCGTGTCGTTTTTTTTTGGATTATTAAGATTGTTGTTTTTGGAGTCCTTTCTCCTTTCCTGTTTTTCTTTTTCAATCATTAAGATTATATGTCACGTTGTTAGGTCAATCCAATTTGATTGGGCTTGTGCGGTCATCACCCGGTAACAAAATTCAGCTACTCAAATTTTATTATCAGATTAAGGTTTACAATATGCTAAATTTATAAAAATAAAATAAATAATTTAATTAAAATGATTCTCTTTTGTATATAAAAATCTTCGTTTATCTAATTTTATGAATTTGACCAAATCTTTGCACTTCTGTTATGTATTTTAATTTTTGAAAAACATAGCAACTGTTCGTGTTTTCAAAAATTGAATTTAATCGATTATGCACTTTGTAAGCATTTGGTGTCAATTTCTAAATTAATTAATAATTATTAGGAGTATCCTAAAATATTAAATTCATTAAGTTATAAACATCACAAACGTAAATTTTTGAGATCTTACATCACACTTCAATTCATATTTCTTAATTTTGAATCCATTATAAATTTAGGTGCTAAAATATAACATCCATAAATTTAACAGTCAAAAGACAAAGGGGATAACGATTTTTAACTACTCAATTTTATCAAGTATATTAATGCTGGATTTTATAGGACACTCAAATAACCTGGTGAATTTTTATATGGGAAAATCAATTTGGTTTATAACATTGGCTCCTAAATTTTTAAAGAAAGATCTGCATCATCGCTTTTATTTAAGCGTCTTTTTTTTAAATCATTTTTATCATTGAAACCTTAAATATGACATCTTTATTTAAACAATCAAGGGAAATATAATTCTTATAACGATACGGATAAAAAATTTCCTATATTGTCATAATGTCCAGCAAAAGTTTAATTATATGCCATAATGTCCAGCAGAAGTTTAATTTTATAAAAAGCTATATAAGGAGTTATGAACAATAAGAAATTTTCAAATTTTATTTTCATTCTAAAATTATCTAAAAACTTTAGAACTCTTTCAATCAATTCTATATCTGCAAGCGCACATAGTCAATTGTAGATAGCTTATTAAAATCAGAGTGATTCTAGATTACTGATTCCTCTGAAAATTAATCACTAAATCTATTAATCTTACTTGAGTAAAAAATTTAAATAAAATAAGAGAGTTTACTTAAGAGGATTTAATTATTAAACTAAAGAAGGCAAACAACAAAAAGTAACAAAGAAAGATCAATAAAGCACATATTAAAAATTGGGGGTTTACTTATATGAAATTTAATTATTATACACAATTCATTGTCTAGGTCGACATAACATTTAATTTAAGGTATCTATATGTTGTGAAGAGTGTAGGATTGTAGATTTTTGTTTGAGAAAGTTGAATAGAGTAATGGAGCAATAACTAGAGAAAATGTGGGAAGAATAAGGCACAAGAAATTTACGTGGTTCATCCCTTTGAGATGGGCTATTTCCACGGTCGAAGACAATCAAAGAGAATTTATTAAGAGAAAAATAAGAAAAATTACAAAATACTCAATATTTTTCTCCCAACCCTTTACCCCAGTTACACAAAAAAAAAAAACTCACAATATTTCATTTAGAATCTCTTCTCTCAAAATACCTCAAAGTGCAAATATCTTCTCTCAAAATACCTCAACTCTCTATGCACCTTGTTATTCACTCTCTATTTGCCCTTTCAAGAATACAAAGGCTATCATTTTATAGGTGAAATAATGTAACATTTGACAAAAAAAAAGATCTTTGGCAAACATTCAAAGATTTGTTTGGTTACCAAACATTGGAAAAAGAAGGAGGAGGTGCCTAATATCTTTGAAATAAAAAGTTAACTCTGACAATTCAAAACACATATAACAAATCTCCACCTTGTTTTAAAATTGGGACTCTGTGAAAAATTCATTCAATTATCTTCACTATTGCTCATCTAGGGCATTGATCATGATTTGTGTATTCCGATTAAGTCCAAGCAATGCTTGAATTTGCTCATAGGTAAAGGCTTTGTCAACATGTTTGCCAGATTATCTGCAATACTCATCTTCTTCACAATAATATTTTCTTACGAAATTATATCTCAGACGAAGTTGTACTTGACATCAATGTGCTTTATTCTTTCATGAAACATTTGATCTTTAGTCAAATGGATAGCACTTTAACTATCACAATGACTAACAGTCACTTGTTGATTCAAATGTAATTCACTAAATAAGCTTCATAACCAAATAGCTTGCTTAATTGGCTCCGTAGCAGCTGTGTATTTTACTTATGTAGTGGACAATGCAATTGTAGGATGTAAAGTAGCTTTCTAACTGATGGCACTGCTTCTAGGTGTGAATACATAATCAGTGATTTATCTACTTTTATCTAAATCACCTGCATAATCTGAGTCCATAAAATCAACTACATCATTCTTACTCCTGCCAAACTCTCAACAGGAGTTAGTAGCACCACGTAAATATCTCAAAATCCATTTTACTGCATGTCAATGTTCTTTCCCTGGATTAGACATATATCTACTTACTACACTAACAACATGTGAAATGTAAGGACATGTGCAAACTATTGCATACATCATACTACCAACTGCATTAGAGTATTAAACTTGTGCCAATGACTTAAATTCTACATCTGTTTATGACGATAAAGTAGCTGAAAGCCTAAAATGAACAAGAGGAGTACTTACAGGTTTAGCATCTTTCATACCAAAACGCTCTAAAATCTTCTCAGTAAAACTCTTTTGAGTAAGGTAAAGTTTACCTGTAAGTCTATCTTTTTGAATTTCCATCCTTAGAATTTTCTTAGCTGCTCTCAGATCTTTCATCTCAAATTCACTATCAAGTTCAACTTTCGACCTACTAATCTCAGAAATGTTCTTGGCAACAATAATCATATCATCAACATAAAGAAATAGATAAATGTATGTGCCATTATCAAGTTTTTTGAAATAAACATAACTATCATATTGAATTCTAAAATAGTTGTGATTTACCATAAATGAGTCAAACCGTTTATACCACTGCCTAGGAGATTGTTTTAAACCAAACAATGACTTCTTCAACAAACAAACTTAGTCTTTCTTTCCTTCAACTTCAAAACATTCAAGTTGTTGCATGTATATTTTCTCCTTTAATTCACCATGCAAAAATGCAGTTTTAACATCTAACTACTCTAATTCCAAATCATACATAGCTACTAATGCAAGTAAGGAACGAATAGAGCTATGTTTAACAACAGGTGAAAAAAGATCATTAAAGTCACTTCCTTGAACCTGACTGTAGCCTTTTGCAACCAACCGTGCCTTATATTTGGCATTTTCAATGCCAAAAATTCCTTCTTTCCTCTTAAAGATCCATTTGCATCCAACAATTTTCTTGTTCTTTGGCAGTTTAACTAACTACCATGTCTTGTTTTTATAAAGAGACTCAACCTCTTCTTGCATAGCAATCAGCTATTTGGCAAAATTGTCACAAGAAATGGCTTCAGAACAAGTGAAAGGCTCATCAATACTTTTTTATTTCTTGTGCTGTTGTAAATGCATATGCCACCAAATCTGTATCATCATATTTCTTTGGTGGTTTATTTTCTCTCATGGGTTTATTTTTCGCAATAGAATACTCCTCTTCTTTTGATGAAGTTTCTTCCTCTTCCTCCATTATGGCTTCTTTTTCTGTGATTGTGAGGTCATGAATCTACTCTAAAGCGATGTTTTGTGAAGGATGATTCTCCACCTCAAACTCCACCTGCTTGGACATACTCTTCACACCTATATCAGAAGAAATAGGAGTCTCCTCCTTTCAGTAAAGTATAGTTGATTCATCAAAAATGACATCCCTATTAATAATTAGTTTGCATACCTTAGGATCAAGAAACCATAATTTATATCTAATAAATATGCATTTTTTGGATCTGAGTTCTAACTTTCCATCATTAACATGTACATATGCTGGACACCCAAAATTTTTTAAATTTGAATAATCAATAGGTTTGCCAGACCATACCTGTTCTGGAGTCTTACAGTCAATGGTTGTCGATGGAGAGCGATTTATCAAGTAACATGCTGTTGATGCTGCTTCAGCCTAGAAATCTTTTAATAGGCCAGAGTTGGACAACATACAACGAACTTTCTCCAAAATTGTTTTGTTCATTCTTTCTGTCACACCATTCTGTTGCAATGTATCTCTAACTATCAAATGGCGGCCTATTCCTTCATTCTTACAAAAATCATTAAATTCAATGTCACATAACTCTAAGTCATTATCTGCCTTGAGCCGCTTTATCTTCTGCCTGTCTGTTTTTCAACCAGCGCCTTCCATTGTTTGAAAATGATAAACACTTCATTCTTGTGTCTCAAAAAGTATGTCCATACCTTCCTGGAGTAATCATCAATAAAGGTAAGCATGTATTGGGCAACACCTTTTGAAGAGACACATGTAGGCCCCCAAAGATTATAGTGAATGTAGTCTAAGGTGCCTTTTGTCTTGTGAACCGCAGTAGAAAAATTGACTCTTTTCTGTTGTCGAATACACAATGTTCACAAAAATTTAATTTTGACACTTTTTGATTACAGAGAAGGCCTCTTTTGCTTAGTAGTGTTAGACCTCTTTCACTCATATGTCCTAGCCTCATATGCCATAATCTGGTGATATTTGATTCTGATAGAGTTGATGTGGTCACATTAGCTACTTCGATAACAGACGTTCCTTTCAACACGTACAGTTTGCCAATTTGAAAAACCTTCATCACGACCAGGGAACCTTTGACTACTTTGAGAACTCCACATCTACCAGTGTAATGGTAGCCTTTTGAACCCAAGGTACCTAAAGAGATGAGATTTCTCTTTAATTCTAGGACATGGAAAACATCTGTCAACGTTCTTATTACACCATCAAACATTTTTAGTTTGATAGTGCATACACCAACCACTTTACAAGTTTGATTGTTGCCCATTAATACAACTCCACCATCAACTGGATCATAGGTGGAGAACCAGTCTTTGTTGGGAGACATGTGAAATGAGCAGGCAGTGTTAAGGATCCATTCATCTCGTATTTCAGATCCTTCTTTACTCACCAAAAGAACACCTGCTTGTTCCTCCTTTTGTACAGCACTGACTTTGGCTTGCATTTCTTTATTCTCTTGATCTAGCTTGTTTTTTAGCTTTACCAATTAGCTACAACATGCTCTTTCTTTTTGCAGTATCTACAAAAATACATTTCTGACTTTGAATTTTAATCTTGACTTGTACCTGTTACTACTACTGGAGTTTCTGTTTGTTGGTCTTCCTCTAATAATCAGTCCTTCTGCAGGACTACTCTGGTTTGAGATGAACTCCTTGTCAATAATATCTTTTGAAAGTAAGCATATTTGACCTCCTCTAATGTGAGAGACTCTTGACCATAAATAATAGTCTCCAAAAAATACTTGTAAGATGGAGGTAAGGAGTGCAACAACATGAAAGCTTAGTCTTCTTGATCATACTTGATGTCCATATTCTCGAGATCTATGAGAATTGAACTAAAATCATCAACATGTGATTTGAGTGAACCACTTTCTGCCATACGGAACATGTGCAAGCAGTGTTTTGCAACCAACTTGCTAGTGAGACTCTTTGTCATGTATTGAGATTTCAACTTGTGCCATAATGAAGCAACTATCTTCTCGTGAATAACTTCACATAAGACTTCATTTGAAAGGCTTAAGTGAATGGCAGCCATGACTTTTTCATCCATATCTAGCTTTTAGGCGTCAGTTAATTTGCCTGGTATGACATTCTTTCCCAACAAGGCCTTCTACACACCATTTTGTGTCAAGACTGCATGCATCTTGACTTTCCACAAAGCAAAGTTGGTGTTGCGTTTGAACTTCTCAAAATCAAATTTTGTTGTTGCCATCTTCAAACAAAACTTCTAATCACGAACAAAACTTTGCTCTCATTATTACACGTGAATAGTACCTATATGTATGAATAGTACCATATCAGTACGTATGAATAGTATCATATTCGTATATATGAATAGTATCGTATGTGTGAATAGTATCAGTTGCTACAGCTCAGCTACAGTGACTACTACAGTGTTTAATTCAAAATAAATGCAAGAACAGTTGTCACATTTCTTAGTTGTTGTTTTACTATTCATCAACTTTTACTGTCGTCTTCCGAAAATCGAACGAATTTTGCCCAAAAAATTGTCGTAATTTTCTTACCAAGCTTTTATACCAATTTTGTTGTGAAGAGTGTAGGATCGTAGAATTTTGTTTGAGAAAGTTGAATGGAGTAATGGAGATGGAGCAACAAGCAGAGAAAAATGTGGGAAAAAGAAGGCACAAGAAATTTAGGTGGTTCACCCCTTTGAGGTGGAGTACATCCACGGGTGAAGACAATCAAAGAGATTTTACTAAGAGAAAAATAAGAAAATTACAAAACACTCAATATTTTTGTCTCAACCATTTATCCCAGTTACCCCAAAAACTCACAGTATCTCACTTAGAATATCTTCTCAAAATACATCGGCTTTCTCTGCACCTTGTTATTCACTCTCTATCTGGCCTACTTTTTTATCAAGAAAACAATGGCTATCCTTTTATAGGCAAAAGAATGTAACGTTTCTCAGAAAACAAATCTTTGACAAACATCAAAGATTTGTTTGGTTACCAAACATTGGAAAAAGAAGGGGGAGGTGCCTATCCTCTTTGAAATAAAAAGTTATCAACTTTGACAATTTCAAAACACACCTAACACTATATCTTCTGTCTTAGGTAACTACCACATTTTGGTACCTAATTCAACCTAATCAAATTTATTTAACATAATTAATCTATACAATTTGAACTAAAGTCTAGGATATTGTTGTTATCTTGAATTAAAGTGTTTATTTTTCTAGTGCATATATCATACTTCATCTGTCAATACTTAATACAAATCATAAGATTGAATCATTTGTGGTCGATTACAATCTTAACATTAAGATCAAATATAATAAATTTAACTAATGGAATAATCAACATATGTATAAATGACTGAATGAATTATTACAAGTTACATTCCTAACCTTGACTAGGATTTTTAGCCCCTAAATATAATAAAAACTAAACATAAACAGATAAATGTCAATATATAAGAAAAGAGTAGAATAAAAGAAGATGTCACAAGCTCCTCCCATCCTTGCTCCAAATCTTCCTCCAATGACAAGAAAATAGAAACTATGAAAATTAGCTAGAATTCATTGAAAAGATGTTAAGAAGATGTATGTAGTCTACTAAAAGCTCCCTAGGTGAACTCTAATACACAATATTTATAAATAAGGTTACAAAAATAGTGTTCTAGATGAATTAAACTTGAAGAATCATGTATCCTTGTAAATTGTATTCGAGAACTAATGTCAGACTAGCTCTAACACCAACATTGATTTTGTTTTGTAACTTTTAATCTTCGTGAGTCAAGGTGAAACTGATACATAACACCACGTTATAATCAGTGTCAGTTTTATACCATTTCTCTTTGTAAGTTCAAGGCGCAAGTCTATCATTGGTCTAGAATCAACTAGGGTGTTGGTCTTATTTTACTTATCAACTTGTTAGATTTTTGTGAAATATAGATACCTATTATGTCAACAATTTTGTCAACTATTGTGCCTTGCTCCACCAACTTCTCCACTTCTTGATATCTAGAATTAGCTCCCACATTCTTCTGTGAAGTTATTGTCCTTCTTTTTATCCTTTAAATGAATATAAAAATATCATCAATTGGACAAATATGGAGAAACTTAATCAAAACCTCATGTTATCTCCTTAATTTCACTAATTACAACATAATGAACAAAACATAGAAAAACATAATAAAACCCATAGGCTAAAGGTGTGATTTGCACCTTAATTTTTCACAAAAGGTCTAAGTAAGCTCTCACCTTATCTTTGGTACTACTTTCCATCTAACATTACTAAAATAATACTCATTGTACCTTGAATAAGAGGCAAAAATGATACAAAGATAATGATAAGGACTTATTTAAAAATTTTATAAAATGTGAAGGTAAAAATCACACCTTTAATGATAATAATAGATGTGAAAATAAATTAATTGGCCGGTAGATTTTGGTTTTAAATACAGGTGAGTTTTGAATTGAGATTTTTCAACAATACATTTAAGCTTTGCTTTGGTAACAAATCATCCAATGATGTTTGTCTATTTATATGCAGGATCTTTCCCAAATGTTTCTTCCCGTTAAATATATTTACCAAAAAAGTATTGACTCTTAACTCTGTCTTCGTACGTATGCCAATAAAATAATTATTCGATGTTTATGCTAAAAATTAAAGAGTAAATACAATTGTTTTAGTAAGATAGGTAGGCACATCTTAAATAACAATTCCAAACTTTTAATTTGAAAAGTAATCTAATTGTCTAAGTAATTCATATACGGTATGAAATTATAATTCTAATTGAAAGTTGAATTAACAGCAAAATTTTGGTCCAGTTTATAAACTTTGGAACCGTGCTGTGTTGATGGATCATTATCCACACTTTTACATTTGTTCTTTATTTGCATTCATCTTTGTCCCTACTTAATTTACAAGAATGTCGATATAAATAGTCCAGACCCATGCACATGTCCAAATATAAGTATGCTCTTTGATCATAATCATACCCACGAGGCAAATGTTTAACACCAATCTTTGCATGAAAAATAGAAGGCACAAATATTTAAGAATTATAAAAAGTTACAGAAATTTTTTTCATTTATTAGTAATTTTCTAACTTTATCATTCTTTGTAAGTTTAAAAGATTTTGTTTTGGTTTCAAAAGAATTTTAATCCATTTTAAAATTTTAAATTAAAATTAGACGCAGAGGATTGACTACTGCTATTCTAAACCCTAATCAGCAAAAAAACGCATATAGTTTTCAATGGGGCGACTGTATTTAAGGTCGGCTAGTAATAGGGTCTCCTGTGCACTGAAAAAATGGGCCAAGCCTATCCATCATAGCAAGCCCATGAACACAAGCCCAAGGACATATTTGAGAGATAATTACCATGCCCAATTATCTTGACATCAAATTAATTGAGGTTTGTACAAAATTATGTTTATTCTGCTAGTCCACAAAAATAGTCACAAAATTCTATCAATTCCAACATTTATTATTAAAATCAGCTCTTAAACATAATACAATAAATAAAATTCTTTGCCACTGATACAAAATGATTTCAAATATTTTTAAAAATATCTAGTTAAAAAAATTAGGCGTCAAATAAATAAAAATTGCACATTTTCTAATATATTTGATAATGAAGAAATATAATTTGTATTTAATTTGTTAGTTAATAGCAGTTAAGAGTTAGAAGGCTGTATTTGGGCTTATAGTATATAAAGTCCATCTGCTTTTGTACATATGAGTTAATGAAGTCCAGAAGAGCAAGAGGT
>JAOSBM010000008.1:7320305-7330708 GCA_027568955.1 Erythroxylum tenue
TTACTTGCTCAGGAGATGATGATGATGAATCAGATTCTAAATCAGTGGTCCAATCGGTTGCTCCTCCATCATCTTCTACTCCGGTCTTTACTCCAGAGCAATATCAGCAGCTATTGAATCTTTTGAGCAAGGAGTCTTCTCCTCCAGTCACTGATGTTGCACACATGGCAGGTATGGCCTCTTCGTATCAACCTAGCACCATTGAATGGATACTTGATACTGGTGCTTCTAATCATATGACTTTTGACTTTCATTGCTTGCATTCTACTGTTGTTTGTGCTTCTAAACATGCTTGTGTTCAATTGCCAAATGGTAATTCTACTTCTGTCACACACTTAGGATCACATTCTCTTTCACCTACTCACACTATCACCAATGTACTGTATGTACCCGACTTCAATTTCAATCTCATTTCTGTTTCCAAATTGACCAAAGACCTCAACTGCTTTGTCATTTTTTATCCAAAATTTTGTATCCTACAGGACCTTTGCAGTGGACTGATACTGGGGATTGGTAAAGAGAGAGCTGGTCTTTACATTCTCCAGCCATTGTCCTGTTCATCCAAGTATTTGTCTCCTGTTGTTGATGCTAGTATCTCTTGTATTGGTATTTCTTCTTGTTTGTTTGTCAATAATGTAAAAACTCAACATTGTACATGGCATGCTAGACTTGGCCATTCTTCTGTTTCTGTTATGAATAAAATTCCAAGTTTGCATTTTAATTTGCACAATTCTGCTGCAATTCGATCTTGTCATGTTTATCCATTGGCTAAACAAACTCGCCTTCCTTTTCCTTTAAGCACTACCCGGACCACTAAACCTTTTTCCCTCATTCACATTGATCTTTGGGGACCTTATCGGATCTCCACACATAGTGGCCATCGTTATTTTCTTACAATCGTTGATGATTTTACTCGTATGACTTGGGTTTTTCTCCTCAAACTCAAAAGTGATGCTATCCTCACCTTGCAAAGTTTCTTTACCTTGGTTAAAACTCAATTTTCTGGTATTGTTCAAACTGTCCGAAGTGACAATGGCACGGAATTTTTCAATGATGTAGGTCAATCCTTGTTCACCTCCCTTGGAATTGTTCATCAAAGTTCTTGTACACATACTCCTCAGCAAAATGGAGTTGCTGAGAGAAAACATCGACATCTTTTAGAGGTTGCCCGAGCCCTTAAATTTCATTCTAACATGCCTTCTAAATTCTGGGGAGAGTGTATTTCCACGGCTTGTTACATCATTAACCATTTGCCTACATCTGTCCTTAACTGGATCTCACCTTATGAAGCCTTATTTCATAAACCACCATCCTTTGATCACTTTAGAGTCTTTGGTTGTCTTTGTTATGCTACTGTTACTCCTTATGTTGATAAATTCTCACCTAAAGCACTTCCTTCCATTTTTATGGGTTACTCTACCGTCCAAAAGGGTTATATTCTTTTTAATCTTTCCACAAACAATTTTTTGTCAACAGGGATGTAGTTTTCCATGAAACTATATTCCCATTTAAGTTTACCTCTAACCCTTCTCCATTATTTCCTATTCCTGATTCTAATGCTATTCTTGATCCAGATTTCATACAGCTTGTTCCTCCACTGCCTCATCATCCTTTGGCTGCATCTCATTCTCCACCGCCTATTCCTGAACCATCAGCTTTAGTCCATACTCCACCTGAACCTTTACGGAGATCCACCCGTATCTCTAAACCTCCCGGTTGGTTACAACACTTTGTTTGTTCCCATAAACCTTCCTCATCTTCCTCCCTTGTAGTCACCACTCCATATCCTCTTCATAGTTTTCTTTCTTATTCCCACTTGCCTCCACATACCATTACATTTGCCAATTCTATTTCAAGCATAGTTGAACCCACTAATTACCATGAGGCTATTTTAGACAAGCGTTGGGTAGATGCTATGCAACAGGAAATTCAAGCTTTGAAAGCCAATGTTACTTGGAGGGTGGTTCATCTCCCACCTGGTAAGCATCCCATTGGCTGTAAATGGGTATACCGAGTTAAGTATAACTCGAATGGCACCATTGAACGGTTTAAAGCACGATTGGTTGCCAAAGGCTACAACCAGCAAGAAGGAGTTGACTTTCAGGAGACTTTTTCTCCTGTGGCCAAAATGGTTACTGTTCGCACTATCATTGCACTTGCTGCTATGCATAATTGGCCTTTATATCAGATGGATGTGTATAATGCGTTTTTGCAGGGTGATTTATCAGAGGAGGTGTACATGACACTTCCTGAGGGATTTGGCAACCAGGGGGAGAACATGGTATGTAGGTTGCTCAAATCTTTATATGGCTTGAAGCAAGCCTCTAGACAGTGGAATTTGAAGTTATGTGATGCTTTAGTTGCCAATGGATATGTTCAGAGTAAACATGATTATTCATTGTTTACAAAAAAGAAAGGACGTGATATAGTTATTCTTCTAATCTATGTGGATGATTTGTTGATAACTGGCAGTAATGTTGTGATGATAGAAGACTTGAAACAGATTTTGCATAAGAATTTCAAAATGAAGGATCTGGGAGATTTGAAGTTCTTTCTTGGTATTGAAGTCCTTCGTTCCAAGGCTGGAATTATTTTGAATCAAAGAAAATATGCTATTGAGTTAATTGAAGATGCAGGTCTAGGGGGAGCTAAACCTGCATTCACACCTTTGGAGCAGAATCAGAAATTGACTTCTGTTGAGTATGATAAAGGTATAGAGTTGAAACTTGCTGATGAAGTAATGACAGATGTAGCCTTGTTTCAAAGATTGATAGGGAGACTCTTGTATTTAACTCACACAAGACCAGATATAGCTTATGGAGTACAACACTTGAGTCAGTTCATGCAGAAGCCAAAACATTCACATTATGAGGCAGCTTTGAGAATTGTGCGTTATGTTAAGAAATGTCCAGGGCAAGGAATTTTCTTATCCGCCAATGGACATTTGGAATTGTCTGCTTATTATGATTCTGACTGGGCCTCTTGTCCTATGACTAGAAAGTCTATTACTGGATTCTTTGTAAAATTGGGAGACTCATTGATTTCATGGAAGTCAAAGAAGCAGAGCACGATTTCTCGATCCTCAGCAGAAGCTGAGTATAGGAGCATGGCCATTACTACTGCTGAGTTGGTATGGTTATCAGGATTGCTTGAAGAATTGGGAATCAAGAATGAAAGACCAGTTGTGTTATATTGTGATAGTCAAGCAGCCTTGCAGATTGCAGCAAATCCTGTATTTCATGAAAGAACGAAACACATCGAAATAGATTGTCATTTTGTACGTGAGAAAATTCACTGTGGGTTGATTCAAACCCAACATATTTCTACAAATGAGCAGATTGTCGATTTACTTACCAAAGGATTGGGAGTACAGCAGCATGAGTATCTTTTGTCTAAGTTGGGTGTTAAAAATGTATTTGAACCCCCAACTTGAGGGGGAGTGAAGAAATATAATTTGTATTTAAATTGTTAGTTAATAGCAATTAAGAATTAGAAGGTTGTATTTGGGCTTATAGTATATAAAGTCCATCTGCTTTTGTACATATGAGTTAATGAAGTCCAGAAGAGCAAGAGGTTTTTGTTCTGGCTCCCAAATCAGTTCTCACTACTTTTCTACTTTCCTTATTCCATATTTCCGATTGCATTTTGACAGATAAACTAGGGAAATTTTGATTACTGGCAGTTGACGAATATCCTACAAATATCGAGGTACCAGTTGGTGCTTATTAAACCATCCAATTTAGTCTGCAGTTGAAAAAACTATAAATAAATAAACATTTGATAGGGTAGAAATTACTTCGAAATATGTGATCGGCAATTCAAGTTAGAAGGAACTCCCACGGAGTACGTATGTTCCAAATTTGGGTCTCCATTTTTAATTCGTATCATTTTCAAATTTTGCTTGATCAGGGCACTGCTAATACGTTTGAGCCACCATATATGAGTTTGGAGTGTCTTTCTCTTTAATTCTCAAGTTGTTATCCAGAGTGGACTGCTGAAGAAAGTTCATCATCTAGTTCTTTTCCAGCACTTTTGATAGTGGCATTAGTTTCACCAATTCTCCAAGCGTTCAATCTCTTCAACTCATATTCGATGACCTTGAGTTTATGATGCATGCATAACCTTTAAAAACTATCATTTCGAAGCCTGCAACATTAAATATATAATTGTTAAGTTTAAATGGTGAATTTCTTCTTTATATGTTGTGCTCCTAGTAGACCTCAATTGGGCTATAACTAGAAATCATGTGGTCTTTTATCTTGTCCAAGAGTTAGGCGAAGCCATAATCCATTCCAATCAAGGCTTTGTTCAATTCTTCTTCATATGTCTATGCAACCACCACGGGAACACTTCGATTATTAGTGGCCTTCGAGAGAGTAAGGATTGGGTCTCTTTGCTAATTACTATTTGTGGCCCCTCAATACTAATAGACTAATGGGTTCGAGTATTAGGACATGTTGACGATTTAGGAGCTACTAGAAGCTCCTTGGAGGTGTAGGAGCCTATTGTCTTCCCAGTGGGTTGAGGCTTTCATCGCTAGTTGAATAGGATTTTCTTGTTCATCTTGCCTCTTGACTTCTACCTTATCAAAAAGTTTTTGCTCGTCAATTCTATTTTTATAAATATTCACTAGTGGAGTTAGAAAAAAAGTGGATTTCATAGAATCATTAATCTTCTTTCTTCTCTTATACAGGAGTGACTGACTTTCCCTTTTAGTTGACAGATACAGAGTCTCCTCTAGCGTAATTGGAAAATTCAGCTGCAGCATGTATATCAGAAAGGGAACTAGTGCGCAAATAACCTAGCGGCTCTTGCAATCCTCGTCAACCCGGGAGTTCATTTTCTTCAAGAACCTCCGCTGTCAACCCTGAAGTTTTTTCCACCGGGACAAGCACGGAGTCATGTACCACAGAGCTCTGCGTTAATTATGCTTTGGTTTTTGCCTCCTTTGTACTCAAAAGAAAGAAAGTGGATTAGATTAATTTGATTCTTTTAATGAAAGTGTCATTTCCATTCAAGCAAATCGGTTTACATTCGCTTTAACATTTTAAGTTAAATGGGCAAATACTCCACACCTATTGAGTGGCCAAGACCGTTGCACATGATTTAGCATTAAGTACCTATTCCACATTACATTCTTCGTTCTTGCATTCCTAATTACTGTATAGTCATCAAGTTACAAAATTTGACGACCACGATTAAAGTTACAGGTGCATGGCTTAAATAGGTCCTACTTTCAGACAAATTTGACTGAAATACTCGTCCAGGCATGTGCATGTCTGGCCTTCCAGATTAAAATGTCTACTCCTGGCCAAACTTTCGTCCACAAAAGGCAGAATGTGATCGGGTTCGTACGTAAAAGTTACAGGCAATAACTTTCAACACCTCTTGAATCATGGTTAATTGATCCAGAACTTATAGAGGAGGAATATAATTCCAGTGTGAATAGTACATCCAATAATCAACATACAAATGCCAGATAAGGTCATGTCACTTCTTTCACAAATATCATCCCGCAACAAACAAAATACGCTTAAATCCAACGAGACGTGGTACATAGTTACATACCTTTCCCCACAAGTTCAACACGAGCAAAGCCAAATCCATGTTTTGATGGGTCCGTCGGCCCCTAAAAGAAGTAAAAAGATACAGCATTGAGCCCCTCAAAAACACAATATATGGTCGCAGCTATTAGGTTATAACTTGGACCCTCCATGCTTCACCAATATCTGCATGGAGTTTTGCTAATAATATATACATAAGAAAGCCTCAGGGAGTGACGAAGTGAAGTGGGAAGGCAAAATTCATGGACACGAACGTGGTGATAGACAGCCAACCTAACTCATTTAACACTTCCTCTCTATCCATACGTCAATGTCTCTATGTTAATGGGCTCAACTCAATGTTATGTACCGTTGCCTTTTAATCAAGGACCGTCAACTTTCAATTATTACATACAACACTTCGTGTAGCTACCAGCTCTTTCTTTGTTATTTTTTTCCAGTTGTCCTTTCTCGTTTCATATGGCTGATTTAACTACACTAGTTCATGCAACTCTGTATATCTTTTGCTTATTTCTTTCACTTGTCCACTCCCCTTTTAATTGTTCATCATATATAGTGTAGCATCTTTCGATAAAAACTTTGAAGATATATCGAGTGAGGTTCTATGGTTGCTTTTGAATGGTGTTCAGTACCATACAAAACGTGATATGATGCAATAATATATATAACTAAAAGCAATTTATATATAGTTTTAACGGCTTTAATAACTTAGTAATTAAAAGAGGATTTATATATGTTGCATATTTAAAGGATATGTCCTAGTATTAAATGTAGTTCAAGTCTATAAAAAGGTGATACAATTTTCATTACATTATATTAGGTCGACAGAATTAGATTTAAAGTCAAAATTTGGATTTTGTTAATTTTTATTATTTTTCCATATAGACTTAAATTAAAATTAGAAATATAAATTTTCAACTTATTCTATAAAATTACAAATATGGTATATTGTTGACGGAATCGAATTTTTGGATAAAATTAGGAAAATTCATTATGTTATTTAATTTGAATATTTAAATTAATATCACCCTAAATCAACAAATCTTTAATAATTTTCACTTAAACTCATTACTTAATAGTTATTCGTATTATTAAGATTTACATATTGTAGGACAAGCTCTATGCTATATATGTAATGGTATTAAAAAACAAACAGATTCTTAACAATCATGATGACTTTTGTGACAATTCCAAAATTCTTAAACCACAATTATCTAAATAGTTCTCAAAACATACCATCAATCATTAAATTCTTCATTAGTTCTAAAAGAGAGAATTGTTTGCCAAATACAAAAATATTTTATAAAACATAACTACTCAAACTGTCACATTAAAAAATATATATAATCAAATGACTTTGCTTGATTAATTTGTTGACCCCACTTAATCTATTATCTGTCAATCCCGTACACTAGTGTTTTCGACAATCACTTCATCATCATCATCATCATCACACTCAGTCTGAAGTTCAACAATAAAGTGGAGTCTGAGGAGGTTTGATAGAACACAACCTTACTTCTACATAGTAGAGAGACTATTTCCGGTAGACCCACATGCAGATATGATAACAAAAGAGTAATGCAGGTTAAAGAGTAAATAAGTAAAACTGGCACTCTAAATAATTACGTAACTAAAATTACAATACAAACATAAATAAATAAAATATAAAATATAAACAAAGGAAATACCTGATGGTGTCTAGATCTGTTAATACCTGATAAGCTGCAAAGTCCGACTCTTCTTGTCGCTAGTTAAGCTAGGGATCTTTGCTTAGAGACCCTGAGGGTATGGCAATCCTACGGGTTTAGAATGTCTCGCAGGATCTTTCCCCATACACCTGTCCTGAAAAGCCAAGTTGTAGGCCTGAAAGCCTTGGCCAAGACTTACAACTAGCAAAGACAGAAAGGACATTGGGTTGGACTTCCTACGCGGTAACTAAGTGGCGAGAGCGTTAAAGTAAACATCTTCTAATAACTTACTTAACTGTTTTGGTGAACTTTAAAAGGTATTATTTACCCTTATCCGATTACGCCAGACTTTTCTATTTCTAGCCACTGCCTTAGTAAGGGCCAACTCTGAAATATCTTTCTCGATCACTTCTCTCCAGTTCTTGTAAGGCCTCCCTTTTCTCCTCTTGTAGTCACTAAGGGTTATTTTCTCACAGCGTTGTACCGGAACATCAGAGGACCTCCTGCGCACATGCCCAAACTACCTAAGCTTGGTCTCTCTCAACTTGTCGGCAATCACTTGATCTTCAAAAAAATATAATGGCACAGAGTGAGTTGCTTATTCAATAAGGGTAACTGACCGTACCCTTAAAATTAAATAACTTAATAAATAATTATAAAACTAATTCAAGAGATTAAAACATACATATAATACGAAGATACGCAACATTACTAGTCTAATTCGAATAATTACAAACATCTTAAAAATTTACCAAACAATGATTAACACAAATATTAATATATAAATGCCATTTATGAATTCTCCCATAATTAGCTGAATTTTCAGGGCTCTACTTAACCTACTACGCTTACATTCAATAGTCTGTCGGCTTATTTCTACTCATCAGTAATCTTTGACCAAGTGGAATAGTAATTAAATGTACACATATCGGCACATAATACCTTAATTTCTTATTCTCTTTTGGAACTCCGGTACTATTTCAGTACTTAGCCATCGACACAGGATATCCCCAAGATCCAAAATATCTTGGTATCACTCCGATACTTAGTCATCGGCACAAGACATTCCCGGGACTCAGGATACCCAGATATCTGCTCCACGAACAGATACCTAGTTACCCTCGCTCATCTCTAAACAACCTATCAACCAATGACCATCGAATGTAGCTTATCCTAGGCAAGCTATTGATTCTCAATTCTTACCAATTATTCACAACATATTGTCAACCCACCAGTCTCTATTTAATTAACACATTTTTCGTCAAATTAACAAACAATACACCTTGTAAAACGTAACAAAATATAAAAGTGAAACACCTTGTATTTCATTAATTTTTTGCTAAATAAAATAAACATAATTCATATGTGTAACTAATTAGTGATTAATTCAAAATATCATTCACTAAAAATAATTTATTACTAACAAAACGGTACGTTATTCTAAGAATATAGTCTAGGGTTATCTTTATCTTGATTTCGAACTCAACTAATTGATAGTCCAAATTACTCCTTAATCAGACCTTTGGGTCTAAAATTTACAAAATTCTATTAGACTAATTTACAAAAAATTTCCGACCGAATTACACTTAATAATTTAAAATTATTTTCTTTTCTAATTTATTCTTAATTATAAAAATTAATATCCTTACTAACCTAACCACCATAATTACCAAAATATCCTTAACAAATTAAAAGCTCTATTTTACCCTCACCCATTTCAAATAATACCAAAAATGTCCTTCATGGAAGTAAATTCCATATTTACCCTTCACTGTTTGCATTTCCTATTTTGCCCCTATATGCAACTCAAATTTTCAAAAATTGTCATCTTCTTCACCTTCTCCTCTTCTCCTATCTTCTCTTCTTTTATCATTTTCCAGCTGCATTTCCTCCATTTTTTCCCTTTCCATGACTTCAATTATTGTTCCAAACAACCACAATATGCAAGCCAACTATAAACTAGTGTAGAATGATCAAAATCACAAAACAAGACATAATATAGCTGCTTTGACCTAAGTGTAGGGGATTTTAGGTTGTTAAGTTCCATAACTTCCTCCAATTTTTCTACAAAACAAACATAATGAGGGAAGTGTTACATGCAAATGAAAGAGGGTATTTTTAGACACACTTATCAGTTGAGAAATGAAGAGAAAGATGAAGAAAGAAGATGATTTTTGTTGGTGTTTTTCATATTTTGCAGCTAATGGCCTCTTTTATATGTGTTTACTAGTTCATAAGCTGGGCTGTTGGGTAAGTTGTGTTTTTTTACTATGTGGACTTTACAACTTCAATACTGAATAAAATTTTCATTGGGATTATCTCATGCAACACTCATGAATAGTAGATTAAACTAAATAAAATCTCATATTAATCTTACGTCCCACCAATGAAAAGATTATTGTACAGTTCCAACCGAAACAAGGTACTAAAATCGATAGTACACTATTGACTTATGGAAAGGATGGTAATAACCAATATTCAAAATACAAGGTAAATTGTAAATTTAACTTTCTAAAAAAATTTTAAATTTTTTAAAAGTTTGGATTAAATTGAAAAAAACTGTATTTTTCTAACCCTAAGCCTCCCTCTTTTTCTTTTTAAAATTTCATTATATCACTCTCACGTCAATCTCGCTTTGTCTAGTGTCCTCCTCTCACAAGCTTACTGTTGTAACTATGCCAAGTCGCCGCCCTCCTTCACCAATATATATCATTTTGATTGGAGATCTCGGAACAAGTTTGACAATAGATCTAAAAATTTTGATGATTGTTGTCACTAGCTCATTGCCACTCCATTTTAAGTACTTTATGTTATTTTTAGTTTTATTTCTGTGTAAGAATTAAATGAATGTTTATATTAATAGTAGTTATTTTATACATAAGAAATGTGTGAAAAGTAATATTAATAAGAATAGAGAGATAATTGCTTTATCAAATTTATATTATTATGATTTTTGAGGTAGAGTTAAGTAAAGTTAAAAATTATATAGCACAATATATTAAGAGACTAATTTGTAATTTTATAAAATTCAATAATTGTTTTATAAATTTAAAAGATAATTCGAGATGGTATCTTGTTGGATCTCGTTTCTGAAACCCAACTCTTGCTCTCAATCAATGTCAACATACATACATAACAGAACTACTTAAAT
>JAOSBM010000008.1:7336026-7350042 GCA_027568955.1 Erythroxylum tenue
GATTGAGGTGTTCTTTATCTTGTTGGAAAGAAGACTTCAAGATCTACAACTCTCATGAAGACCTCAATTCAAGATTCGACCTCTAATAAGGTCAAAAATGGAACAAAAGATAAGAGATAAATAGTGACTTCGTCTTAGATGAACAGTGATAAGACGAAGTGGATGAACAATGTTCAGATGAAGTGGGTGAACAGTATTCAGACGAAGTGGGTGAACAGTAACTTCGTCTTACTTTTTTGCTCCAGAACATCTCCACTTGTAAAGACCATAACTTTTGACTCCGATGTCCAAATTTTTCATATTATATACCGTTGGAAAGATAAAAGAAAGATCTACAACTTTCCAGAAGGCAATTTTGCCAAAATCTATTTATATAAATCTCAATTTTTCCCCTAAAGTCCGAAGATGAATTTTCTACTCATACACTAACATACTGCACCCAATTCTTAACTTCATGACAACTTTTGAGACTCGTAGAGACAAAACTGAAACTCAATGTCTTCATATGAAATGTAGCCATATATCTCTATTTTAATCCAAATCAAAAATCATCTCGTTTGGACAACTAGAGAAAACGTTGTGTCTAAAATATTGAAGCATACTCAGTGAACATTTTCCAGATCAACTCTTTATTTCAAAATCTTTCCTTACACAACTCATACCAAGATCATCTTTTCTACTTCATTTACTCTTCATTCTCATTTTCATTTTAGATCAATGCCCTCCATAAGAAAATTATAATCCATGACCAATCATGAACATTAATAACAGAACATACACATAAATACACCTTTTTTATCAATTTACTACACAAATTCAACTTTACTTTTGCTTTCATTTCACTTATCACTTTCACCTTAATTCTTTCTATTACAAAACTCTCTTATCCACCGAAAATATCATAGCAAATCATGAATCTCTCCACATTTTGTATTCCCTACTTTACTCTTGTCTATCATTTCTTGTTTCAAATATTCTTCATTCATTTGTTCTTAACTTGTGACTAATCACCAAAATTTCTCATTCAATAGTTATAATCTTTTACGAAAAGTTTGGGGTCCAACATATCTAATGTTTGATCAGTACCAAAACCAAATATGGTACCAAGTCTAATACGGTATTTATAATATCACTTCACACACTAAGTTCAATCCTAATGTTTTATAGGCCCTGGGCAAAAAATATGGCCCTATTTTGTCTCTCTTTGTTCTTTATGAGTGTCAAGAGTAGGTCCTTATAAAGAACAAAGTGAGGTAAAATAAGAGCTAGTCAAGAGTGGACGCTGGGCAGGTACCTTTCCTGCCCTTACCCAAGGTCGAGCTTGTCACACACTCTTTCTTAGAATTAATATATATCAAAGTAAAAATATATGAACTATAAACTTAAACACCTTCCTATAAATAGAATATGGATCAATTCAACTTAGGTTGAAATGGTATCCTAATCATCATGATGTTATACAAAAGTATAATAATTTAAGTTTATAAGTTAATGATAAATGTGATATGATGTTCTAAAATACTCAATTCGAAATATTTTAATTAAATATTAGAAATTGTATCATTAGTACTAACTTGTAAAATAAACTTTTATCCATCAAGTGTCCACGATAAATTATAAACTAAATTAATTCATATATCCTATTAACATATCTATACCATAAACATATGGTTAAGAGATTAATATGCTAAAATTTAAGAATTAATTGGTATGTAATTAGTATATGTTCTTTTATTTTAATATTTATATAAGCTTAATCAGTATAAATATCTTTTATTGTATAAAATTCAAGACATACAAGAATATAAAGAATATTTTATCTCATGTTCTTTTCTTCTCTATAATATTAGAGTTTCCTTTGTAAAAGGGATAAAATTTGGTTTAAGGAAGATACTTCAGTTTTCTAGTAGTTATTTGGTATATATCAAACTCTTCTACTTTGAAGACAATCACAATATTGCAAACTGCTTCTAAAATTTTCTGCTTACATATCACTAGAAGTCATTGTCTTTTACTATTCAGAGGAAGAAGATGAGCTAAACGCCATTTTTTAAATAAAATTCAAAACTAAAACAATGTTGTTTTCTAACTAGACACATATAAATTAGTCAACATTCTCTACCATATATTATCCTTCCATTGGTCAAGTCCTCGCCACATTTCATTTAGTTAGTTGCCATATGTCATTTAGTTAGTTGCCATATATCATCCACACTAGTTGTCATCATCTTGGGTGCTATACATATCATATCATCACCCACATCAGTGGTCACATAATCATTTGAATCTCTCAGTTTCCATATCATCACTAGTTTGCTTTAATCAGTTTGATTCAAACTCATTGACCAATGCTTTGACTAACTAGTTTAACTATTTTCATTGGTTTTCTCTTCACTTATACTGGTTTTTAAGGTTTTTAGGTGCTTTGAACTTAATTTTAGGATCAAATTGACCAAATTATACTTCTATATATATGTGACTTTTTAAGTTGTTTTCTTATTTTGCTAATAGTCATCCTTCTATTTATACATTACATATGGTTCAAAACTTTACCAATATTATCCAACCAGTTAATGCCACATTTGATAGCTCTACCTATTACTTATAGGTTAAGGAGATGCGTAGTTTCTTAAATGGAAGGTTTTTTGAATAATGTATTGTGATTGGTGAGATATTATGCCTACCAAAAAGAAGATTGAAGAAATAATATATTCATATCATCAAATCTTGATACGGTTCCACAATACTTGTGCTAAAGTTATTTAGATTTCCATATGTTTAACAATGCTAAAAAGGTATAAGATTATTTAAAAAATTAGTGTTGTCTTAATGATATGAACCAATTTCAATTATATCAACACCTTTATTAGATGTAACAATAACATAATCAAACTATAAATAATTATGTGTTTGATTTGCAAAAACTATAGGATTAGTTGACATTAGGAGATCATGCATGGCCTAATCTTGAAGCAACCATTATCTTTGCTAATCTTCACAATCATAAGCAAATCTAGCACCTATTAATTATGACTCAAAGATTAGTTCAAGTCCATTTACATCTCTCTTCTTCATCAAGGTTCTCCTCCTACCTTTAATATTGTGATTAAAGAACTAATCACAAAAGTGACTCTTAATGCCTTTCATACAGAAAAGCCTACACCATTTGTTGATATTATTCTTTTCACCAAATCTCATCTTATTAGGATTATACTCTTAAAAAATAAGCTATGAAGTTTCAAAAGGGATTTTACAACTACTATAAAAAAAGTAGTTATTGTATCTCTAAATGCATAAAATGACCCAAGAAAACTTCTGGATAAGATAAACTCCTCCAATTCTTCTTAAACTCAACCTAATAAGGTTGCTATAATAGAAAGCACATCTCCTAGATTCTCTTTGGAAGATATTTGTGCTTTTCTACAATAACTTCAACTAGGTTTTGTTATTATTTCTTCTCTGGTCTTGTTTGTCACATTAGGTACTTCCTCTTCATGGTATTTTAATTTTTCTTGTTGCTACCTTATGATCTCTAGTTCCTCTATATTTCACTATTTAGCTACATTTTATTTTAGATGTTTTTATACTATTGATAATTGTACTATGCATTTTAATGTATAAGCACCTTTCTTCTTATTCTTAAACTTTTTTTTAATCTTGTCTCTATTGGTTAATTATGTGGATTTGGTGTTAATTTAGTTTTTTTAGTCATGATTATATGGTGTGGAATCCCCAATTGAACAATATCCTTGGGATAGGGTATAAGGTTAGACACCTGTTTGCTAGTGTTGCTAGTGTTATGACATATCATCTTAGGTACTCTCATCTTTGTCATCTCTCTACTATTATACCAGGATCTTCAATTCCTAGTGGTTTTTGGGTCAATTTAAGTTTGTTTAAACTTTGGTTGTGTTTCATATAAACTTTCCAAAAGCCATACATAACCTTTTACTTAATAGTAATTCTATTTCTTTAGCACCCTTTAATTTGGTTCATTTTGATATTTAAGGATATGATCCGAATGTCACTATAATTGGCTTGCGATATTATATGATCTTTGTTGATGTTCTCTTAGATATACATGGATTTATCTCATGTGTCATAAGTATACATTATTTTATGTCTATTTTTACTTTATAAATATGATTTATACTTAATTTTCTCATAAAATAAAAATATATTGATAATACCATAGAATACAAAGATAAATATTTCACCCATTTCTTTGATCAATAAGGAACTAACATTTGAAGCACTTGTCTAGGTACCTATCAATATAATGGATATGTGAAGCAAAATCATAGAAACATTCTAGATAACGTTTGAGCTCTCGTTATCTCTTCCTTTTGTCTAAAAACCTTTTAAAGAGAAACTGCTCTTACTACTATACATACTATAAATTGTATCCCCAATTTTTGATATAGAATATCTCTCCTTATAAACGTTTATATAATTGTGCTCCTGACTACATGACTCTTAAAGTCTTTAGAAGTTGTTTTATTATACTATAATCATATGAATACATTAAAAAAGAACTATAGGCATAAAACACAAAGGATATAGATGTTAGAATCCTTTATCTTAAAGCCTTTGTATCTTTTATGATGTGACCTTCTATGAACATAATATGATCTTAACCTATTTCAAAATTTTGAGTCAATGCACCCTCTCATATATTTCTTTTTTATCTAACCATGTCCTTATTCCCTAACATTTTCTTCCAAGTTCATCATATAATAGTTCTTGCAGTTTTACCTAACTTATACTTGATTCCTTCCACTGTATCTTCTTTAGATATAGATCCATCAACTCCTTTACATGATTCTTCTTTATTTTCTCTTCCACTCATTCTTTGTCGTATTGATCAAATAAGTCGCCATTTTGTTCATCTTTAGGAATCTCATATTTATTTTACTATTATCTCTCTGTATAAACCTTACAACTATTAAATGGGAATAACTAACCCTTTATGTTAGAAAGTAATGATAAAAAAGCTATAGGCACTCTAGCACTAATATCTGGGATATAGTTAATTTACATCCACAAAAATTTATTGTTAGATATAAATGAGTCTATAAAACCAAGACTCGAGCTAATGGACCAATTGAGTGATATGAAGCCCAATTTGTTGCTAAAGGCTTTACATATAAGTATGATATTGACTATGAGGATATATTTGCCCTTATAACCTCTTTAACCTCGATCCACAGTCTCATTGTTGTTGTTGCTAATAAACACTGATAATTATTCTAGATAGATGTTAATAATGTCTTTAATAATGAAAATCTTTAGAAAAAATATTTATACAACCCTCACCTGACTATGATGATCCACCCAATAAGGTTTTTCATTTTCATAAAGCATTGTATAGACTAAAAATAAGCTTTTTCCACATGATTTACCAAATTTAACTATAATATTGGCTATTTTGATTTTAATCAAATCCTTATGGTCGCACCTTATTCCTTCAAAATATAGATTTAGGGTATACTCTTCTCTATATTAATGACATGATAATTACTAATAATGACACTCAAAGCATCTATATTAATATTAAATCCTGTTTCCATCAATAGTTTGAGATGAAGGATTTGGATAATCTGAGATACATTTTAAGTCTTGAAGTTTTCTCTAATTCCTTTTGCTATTATCTTTCACAATCCAAAATATGTTACTAATATTATCTCTTATGCTAGATTCACTAACATTCTAAAACCTTATAAGATATGCCTTAAATTTTGGTGAGAGTGAAAATTTGTGGATGCATGAAAACAAAATTCCACCATCTTTAGACTTCTATAATTTCATTGATCTTAGGCATTTGTAGAAGCGGAGTTACAATATCCTTTGACTTATATTATCTTTATCTATAAATACCTTAATAAGGATGTATAAGGTTTAGGTTTTTTTCTAAAAAAAAGGTTTAGGTTGTTGTCATACTTTATCATGTATCATCTTTCTCAGAGTAATAAAGGAAATATATCCTTTTCCCTATAGATGTTGGTGACTTATTAGCCAACCCATGCAAAATTTTGTATTTTTTTCTTTCTTATTTTTCCTATATTGCTTCTATTTGTGTAACAATTAGTACTAAACCTAAACTTTTGTTATTAGAATGTCTCTTCACAAATTTGGTATTGAGAAATACAATGGATTGGATTATTTTGTAAAGATGAAGGCAGCTAATATTGAGTAAGGATACATAATAACATTAGAAGGAGAACAAAAACTATCAAAGAATTTAGGGACTTAAAAAAAGAAAATATTATATTAAATTCACATATCATAATGCTATTAAGTTTCGAAAATGAGGTTCTAAAAGATGTGGCTAATGAAATAACTTATGAATCATTTTTATCAAAAGTAGCATTCACATACCTTGAGGATGATAGAAAGTACATAAACGACATATGACATTGATATCAAATCATCTTAGATTTACATAGTGTTGGGATTAAAATTGAGGGTGAGGTTTAAGCCATAATCTTTTTATGTTCCTTGCCTAATTCGTATGAAAATATAGTTGATAATATATTGTATCGGAGAGAGACTATTTCCATAAATGATCTGAAAGATGTGTGACAATCCAACAAATTAAAGAAAAAGGTCTCTGGTTCATATGAAGTTCTATCATGTTTGAATATAGTTGACAACAGAGGAAGGAACAAAGAAGGGATTATTAAAACATAAGTAAGTCATGATCTAAATCAAAGAACAAAGTTGTTTGATGCTTTAATTATAAAAGAGAAAGATACCTTTAAAAGGGACTGGCCACAATAAGAGGAAGGAAACAATAAAAAGTTAACAAATAAAAAAGGAAGTGTTGTTGTAGTTTATGAGAGTTCTGCCAAAGAGGATGGAAGAGGGAGTAATGTTTTGATAATAAGTGATTTGATTCTATGTAATAGTGGGTGATAGATACTGGTGCATCTTATCATATGACTTTCAATTAGGACTGCTTATGTTCTTTTAAAGAATAGAATGGTACTATTTGATGAGTTGTGTATAGTGAAGCATTACATTATAGGTTATACACCATAGCAAAATAGAGTTGAAAATGGATGAACCAAACACTAATTCAATTTTCTCATTGTATCTTGTTAAACGCTAGACTATTGAAGCAATTTTGGGTTAAAGTAGTTAACATTGTGACTTATTTAGTAAATAGATAATCATTGACTGAAATAGATTTTAAGACTCTTCAAATGGTATAGTATGGTACTCTATATGATTATTCTTGCTATAAATATTTGATTGTTCTATTAATGCTCATGTTAATGACGACAAACCGGAGCCTAACATATTTCTAGGTTATGTTAATAAAATTATAAGATATAGATTATAATTTGTTGAAAAGAATAGAACTCTATCATTTGTGATTAGTAGAGAATTTACTTTTAATGAATCTACTATGTTTGTCCAAAAAGAGGAGCTTGATGATCTTACAGGTAAAAAGGATCAGCGTACTAACCAGAAGGTGGAGTTTGAAATTGAAACTTTAAGCAAGATATTGCAAAATTGGTTTGCAGATGTGTAGGAGGCATAACCACAACGTATATCACCAAGGAGGACAAAGAGAGAAATTAAGTAACATGTAAGGTATTTAGCTTATATTAATGTTGGTGAAACTAATACTATGAGATATACATTGACAGTAGTTGAGAATATAGATAGTGATAAAAGCAAGGACTTATAGAGAGGTAGTGAATAGTGAAGAAACCTCATAATGGTTAGTTACCTTGAATAAAGAAGTGCAACTTTTGTACAAGAATGAGACATGAGAACTTATACCTTTACCAGAAGGTGTAAAGTTAGTGGGGTGTAAATAGATCTTTAAGAAGAAGAAAGGCACTCTTGGAGTTGAGGTAATCTTATAGTTGAGCTAGCTAGGTTTAAAGCATGATTAATAACACATGGCTTCTCACCAGTTGTGAACCGTAAGACACTAAGGGTTCTTTTAGTCATAGTAAGAACTTTTGATTTGGAATTCAAACAACTTGATGTTAAAATTGTATTTTGTATAGGAATCTAGAATAGTTTTATAGAATTATAGGGATTTCTTGAAACCGAGAAGAAGGACCATGTATTTTTATTAAAGAAATTCTTATATAGCTTAAAAGAATCACCAAGATACTGGCACAAAATGTTTGATACATTTAGGTTGCCTCATAATTTTATTCGATATCATTTTGATAGTTGTCTTTACTTTAAGAAGATGTCAGATGGTTCATGTATTTATTTATTGTTATAAATTCATGACATGTTAATTGCGGCCAACAATAATGTTGAAATTAACAATATGAACAACTTGTTGAGCAGTGAGATTGAGATGAAGGAATGGGTGTAGCCAATAAAATATTATGTATGGAGATTTAAAAGGATAGAAGAGTCGATCTATTGTACTTTTTATAATGGAAGTAATTAAAAAGGTGTTATAGTCTTTCTAAATGGATTAGTCAAAGTCACTTTGTACTCTTTTAGTAACATATTTTAAACTTGATGCTAGTGTATTAACTAGTTCAGATGCAAAAAGGAATAATAAGGTAAGTTCCTTACTTGAGTGTAGCTGAGAGTTTGATGTATTCCATGGTATTCACAAGACCAGATCTAGCATATGTTTGTTAGTATGATAAGCAAGTTTATAAGTAATCCTCGGAAAGATCACTAGGAAGTTGTTAAGTGGATTATGGAATATTTGAAAGGTATGAGTAATATTTGCTTGATTTATGGTTTTGGTGATACAACTAGGCATTGTTGGCTATCCATATTCTAATTGTGATGGAGATTTCTTAAGAAAAAGATCATTGACACGTTATATCTTTACCATATATGTTGAAAAGCAATACTTTAATCAACAATAGCTTTGTTTTTAATGGAAGCAAAATATATGTCATTGATATAAGGTTTTAAAGAGGATATATGGTTACGTGTTCTAGTTGATAGTTCAGGTGTGGAAATGTAGAACTATGTTATTTACTAGGATAGTCAAAGTGCACTAAGCCTAGTGAAAAATCATAGTTATCATGAGATATCAAGATATATTGATGTCAAGTTGAACTTTATTCAAGATGTGATCGAGGATAAGATATTTTCTATACAAAAGATAGCCAATAGATATACAAATATTAGTTTGGACTTGAAGAATATTCACATAACTTGAAACCCTTAAGGGCTTATATGATAGAAAGTGATTCTTAGTTAAATATTGGAGAATTCAAGTTAAGGTGGAGAATTATAAGATAAGCCTTGAATTTTGGTTGAGTGGGAAAATTTGAGGACATTCAAAAATAGAATTTCATTGTATTTAAATTTATGTGGAAATAAAATTTCATTAACTTTAGGCATTTGTGAAAATAAAGTAACATTATCCTTGGACTTCTTATATGTAACTATAGTTTGTAAGTACCTTGATAAGGGTTATATAAGATCAAGGCTATTTTCATTTTCTCCTTGTATCATCTTTCTCATAATTATAAAAGAAATCTATCTTTTTACTTATAGATGTAGGTCATGTATTGGCTGAATCATGTAAAGTCTTATATTTTTTCCTTCCTTTTTCCTTATTATATGGCTTCCATTTATGCAAAAAAAAAACCCCATTATTCATCTTTCAACTATTGTAGAGACTCCTTTTAGTGATAGTACTCTTTGTCGTTAATTAGTTGATAACCTTATATATCTTATTGCCACTTGTATTGATATTGCATATGTTAGTAATATTGTTAGCTGATTCGTGACTGTATCTCGTAACACTCACTTTTTTGTTATTCTTAGATATATTGAAGGTACTCTATTTAATGCTCTTCACTTCTTTAGCATTCTCTATCGTTGATTAAGCGAAGCCAGGAATTTGTTTCAGGAGGGGCAATGTATATATATATTAATAATGGTAAACACAATCCACTATTGGCAACGACATTCTTTTAGGGTGGGCAACCTCTATATACATATATATCTTCTTTAAAAAAAAATTCGAGGGTGGGCAAATCCCTTGCATGTAGCTTCGCTACTGGAGACCCTACCGATCACCATTCTACATACTACTAGTTATTATTTTTTCTTAACACGTCATTTATTTCTTAGCATAATAAAATATAAACAATAATCTTTTGGTCTAGTATAGGAGTAAAATTTGTATAGTCCTAACTATTATAATTACCCGTCAATGTATAAAGTTCAAGACATAAAAATATAAAGAACATTTTCTCTTAATTTTTTTATTTTCTTAAATTTAGACTAGAGATAATTTTTATAGTCTAAATTTAAAATACAAAAATTTTACTGTTGTAAACTTTCGAATAAATAACAATAAGTACTCATATGATGCCATTTTTTCATATCATTTTATGTGAAAAATAATTTCAATAAAAAGATTTATTGGTCTGTTAAATGATTTTGTCTCTTTATTTTAATTAAAATAATATTTTAACTCTTTAACTTTTCTCCTTTTCAATATAAAAAGAGATATTATTTGATAAATTAATATGATTTTTTATTGAAGTTATTTATCACCTGAAATGATGCTGAAGGAAAAAGTGGCCTCTTAATGTTTATAATCTCATGGAAGATTGATAAAGGGGGACTTTGGTTTCCAAAACTGTTAATACAAGTTTCTTGTATTCTAAATTTTGACCAATAACCTCCATTGCAATGACCTAAACCATATGATTCATTAATTAGTTAATCAAGAAGCATGCTCTTCTATCATGTTTAGATTATGCGATTTTTCTACATGTCAAACGAGTATGTAAACCCTACCGGTGGAGTTGCATTTTTCTATCTCTCTCCCTAAAACAATAAAAAGTCGATCCCCTACATATGATCGATGAAATAGGATATTGCGAGTATTTCTACAGTACTGTAAAACTCATACAGCCCTTCGCTAACTTTCTCTTGTAGTCCTACACAGAAAGAGGAATATCATTATAATCGAACCAATGAACGGTGAACAGTTTTCTCTTTTCGAGAGTTTAAGAGATAAAAAGAGAAGTAGCACATGCAATATTGATAACATATGTCGAGCCACACTGGACATGTGGACGCGATTCACGCATTTGGGAGGCCAGTTTTTGTTTGATTGCATGTGAGTGTGGCCAAAAGAACACGTTCAACTTCAAACCTCAGGTTATATAGTTAAGACATGAAGACAAGGATGTCGTTATATCAAGATAATAATGAAACATGAAATGAAAAGGAGCAAGAAAAAGAGCAGGCAAGACGTATAACCACAACCTGGCCTCTTGTGGGGTATTAGGCCACGCATGTATGCACAAACACGAGGCTATGTAGCTAGTGAGGCAATTTGGCTCCCCCTCTCTTTTCTTCGAATGTACATGCGGGTCCTTGTGCCCATGTAAATAGATCGAATCTGCCTAAATAATAGAGATATATAAGTCGTGAAACCTCATTACATGTTAGTTAAGGTCATTAAACATCATAGATTTTGACGGTAGTAGGCATCTAAATGTAATCCAATCTCTTCTGACATAACCTTGAGACGCCTTTCTATCCTTTTTTTATTTATTTATAACAAAGTAAGCATGTAATGCTATAACGAAAGTTATATGCACACCTTAATTCATTTATCTTTTCATATAAGATGAACGAATCAGTCCGTCTAAAATAATTTTAAATTTGGTTCAGTCTGATTCTGTTGAGGCTAGATGTTGTTGCTTGGATCCATCGTCTCGGTAGGCTCGAGCTCGAGAATACCTGCAAAACAAAAAGACACGCTGGGGGTTGGTTGCCGGCAGGCCCCTCCGACGCTCAAGTTAGATTTTTGGTGAAAGTATTAGGCAGCTAAAAATAGAGAAAAAACAGTGTATGAGTCTCGTCCCTTTATTATGGCGAAATAATACCTTATATAAGGGATGATTGCTAGGTTTAGGTTTTTACGTAGGTCTTCACGTATGCATGGGAGTTGTCACCTACAACTGGGCCTTTGACGATTGGACCTGGGTCTGGACCCGGGCCTGCCGACCTAACCATAAGCCCCCTACTCCTCGAGTCTGATCGTAGAGAAGGGTCGAAGGAGTATCTTAAGATTAATTGTACGGCTCGTCTTCATGACATCCCGTGACAAGGCTGGTCGGTCGGAGATCGATGTCTTATGCACAATGGCTCCTGCTATGACCGAAAATCTATCGGACTTTTATACCTGGCGTGCGAGAGTTTAGGCTGGGATAGGACGGTCGGTTGACCCATGTTGGAGCTGGACGATCGATAGACTAGGGTTTTAGGCAGGGCAATAGATCGGGCGTCGATGCCTAGTCGTAATACTAGATTTAATTATTACTTGACGATACGTATCTTCCGAGCGTCATTCAAAATTTAAATCGATGCATCTTTTTAACTGCCGCGCAGCTGTCATACGCTGTCATGCGTGTCTTTTCGACTGACACGCCGCTTCAGGTCTCTGGTAACCCTAACGTTCCCCACAGCTCAAATCGTGCCACGCGTCCTTCCTCGGCTAGGATTTCACCACGCGTCCAACGTTGATTGGTGCGCTCGTTTAGATTTTTGCTATAAATGTCCAGAATCAACATCTTTCTCTTCTTCTTACGCATTCGATTCTCCGATCTCTGCTTTCTTTACTCCTTTTGTTTGCAGTCACTGGAATTTTACTGTTTACGTTCTCAATTTCAGTCACTAAATTAGGTACGTCCCTTTTCTTTTCTTCACCCTATAAATTTCCTTTCTGTGATCATGTCGTCAACTAGTTCCTAAAGTGAAGTCAGCTCTAGGGATGAGATAGCGACGAAAGTAATGACGGTGCCGGAGGTGGTGAGAAGGGTTGAGGAAATCATGGTTAGTAACCGAAGGGATGGGTTGGTTGTTGGAGAGCCGCCGAAAGACAAATCGACAATGATCGCTACAGAGTTGAATCGATCGATCATCAAGAACAATATCCCTGTATCCTGGGGGCCCAGGCTGGCCTCCGAGAGCGAGCAAATTCATAGCAACCCGGGAGGGTATTTTGCTGTTTCTGACAGCTTTTTCTCGATCAGCGACATGAAGCTTCCCTATGCCCCGATCATCGATGAGGTGTGTGGTGCGTACTAGCTAAGACGAAGTCAACTTCCTCCGAACGGCTGGAGGTTTATTAATAGTCTGGCTTTGCTATGCCATCAGTTCGGGTATCCTCCATCAGTCGGTGTCCTGCGTCATTTTTTGAGGATGAACCAGAGTTCAAGTACCGGGATCGGGATCCCCCATCTTTAGTACAGAGATGCGCGCTATCGCCCGGCTGGGACCTCTACAAAAGTTCAATCTTGGAGGACGAAGTACTTCTTTGTGAGACCCCGAGATCTGCCTTTGAGTCTAGGCAGTGGAGGTATCCCCTAGCCGAGCGGTGGAACGACACCTCAAATTTGCTCCTTATTAGGGAAAAATGGGAGGTGATCGGTCGCATTAAGGCGCTCGGTCGGTATGACTTCGATCGCCTCATGCTGGGGTATCGCGGGGGGCCTCGGTCGAGTCATTTTTAATCGACCCCCCACCCCGAATTAGTGGGCTAGGAAAAGAAACTGCCTCTTCTGGTTGACTCCTCGTGGTTGGACTATTTGCTAAATTTGTAAGTATTGGCTTCGATTTTTAACCTACTTCTATTGTTGTGCAGCCATGGCAAGGCTCGGAGATTTCGGCGGAGACTCCAGCTCCACTAAAGGCCAGTGCAAGGCTGCTAGGCCTTCAAAGGCGAAGAAGCAAGGCAAGAAGGGGGAGGCCAGCGTGGATGTCGCTCAGCCGACCATTTCCGAGCCGTCTGCAGCGCTTGCTCTGGCGGCTGTCCCCGAACAGCCAACAGGGGTGTCCCGGCCTGCGGGCGAGAGCCTTGTTGTCATAGAGGAGGAGGAGGAAGTGGTGGAGCCACCTTTGGAAAAGAAGAAAACCGTTCGGACTCTTCCTCCTCCTTGCCCATCGGATAAAGGCAGGGCAAAAGACAAAGGGAAAGGGAAAGAGAAAAGCAAGGAGAAGTGAGTGTCCACGATCAGTCTAGATGAGACTGCATCGATTAAG
>JAOSBM010000008.1:7361037-7379390 GCA_027568955.1 Erythroxylum tenue
TCCGTAGCAAGTTTCAATATATTTGAGTACACATATCGCTATATTTATTCAGTACACATATCGCAGTTCCATATATACAGTTCCATATATTCACAATAAACATGAAAGCCGACAGTAAAAAGGAGACCATCGAGGTCAACTCACCGTTGCTCCAGATTAGCTTTTGCTTTAGCGTCCACCATCGGCGTCCATGGCGTTTTTCGACGGTGTAGAGAGAGAAGCTGACAGTGTAGAGAGAGAAGCAGTCTTCTCTCCATTTCTTCTCTCCATTTCGTGCAACAACAGTCCTTCCTTTCCTTAGATTCCTTCCTTTTATACTACTCTTTGCTTAATCTTGACCCTCCACGTGCCTTTCTCGAAACTTCCTCACTAGGTGTCATGATCTTGCTTTTTCACGTGTCCTTGGTCTAGCCGAGCAGTCAACATATGGGTCGGTCGGCTGTCGACCTCCTCAGTCGGTTCAGTCAACATGAGACAGGTCGGCCATACAAAGCTCGGCCTGCTCGGTGGAAATAATACAGATTGGTCGACCAATGCTGGTCGGTCGGCCCCCATGGCCGATCGGTCTGCCCACAGTGCCTGGTATAACAAGCGGTCGGCTCACAGTGATGAGGGGGCAGTCTGGTCGGTCGGCCTTGCCGAGCCGTTGTCCCTTCTTCCCTATTACCACTTAGCACTCACAGAAACAGCAAGTCCTACCCCTTTCATATTGGGGGCGGGATGTTACATATAATATCCTGAATAAATGCAAGATTGGAATATGTCATTCTTTTATTCTTTCTTGATCCCCAAAGTAAATCGTAAATATGATTAACTCCTTAATTATATTACATACATACAATATTACATCATATATGAGGGATAATAATATTCTTGATGAGCATTTGTCCTCCACACAAGTCACACATATTGTGGTATTATCTATATAGCTATCGGTTACAATTAGCATTGGACAATACCAACAAATACATATTTCTCATATAAGAAAATGAACATCTCATACCATAAATTCAAGACACATATGAAACATTAATGACATAAACATAATCCTAATAATGTTTCGTTTAAGGTATGTCAAATATCATAATCTCCATTATGTATCTATGGGATTAAATTGATAGCTCCTTATCGAATGGTTTGCAGAACATCACCATCATTTAATCCACACACCAATCCTTTAATGGTTAATTAATATTCCATGTTAAGTACCAATATTAGTTGTAACATCCCATTACTTGTAGGGAGGCTAAAATAGTAAATATGAGGGATCAATGAGAGTTTAGAAAGGCATTTTCATGTTCATGCATAATGTATCATACATATACATGTGAATAGTGAAATTTTTGCACATGAAAATAACTGTACTTGTATTCATTGACATTCCGGGTATAATTGTTTATAAATGTGATTGTTATTGAGAATTGTGATTTGTTTGTATTGAAAATTGATTTGGAGAGTGTAGTTGTTGATTTAGAATTTTTGAAGAATTTTAGGAAAATTTTTGAAAATTTGGGAAAATTACTGGACTAGGAAAAATGCCAAGTAGCAAGACAAATGATAAATGGTAATTGAATTTACTGTCAAATGGCAATGGCAATTTTGATTAATGACTTTAGGATTTATTGACAAGTGTTATTGAAAATTATGAGACAAATGGATTTGAAGTTGGAGATAAAATAGACTAGTTATTATAGTGGACCAAATGGAGCAATGAGAAAACCATGTTCTCATAAAGTGAAAGACCATATTTTGGTCTTCCACTTTCCAACGACACATGCTTGTTCTCCATCTTCTTCATTCCTTTATTTTCTCCATTTTTCTTCTCCATTCACGATGCTTTCTTCTCCAAACCATAAGGTTGAATCTTTCTTCCCTCCATCACTAGCCACTTAAATACTTTACTATCTCCACCTTGCTACTAAAAGACCCAATCTATTTCTCCATGAAAGTTGATGATGGTGGAGATGAAAGAGTTAGGGTTTAATGGTGATTATGAAGATTTGGAAGCTAAATCAAGTAATTATCTTGCCAAATATCATGGGTTTTGGTTAAATGAAGCATTTGTGATGATATTTAGAGGTTGATTTCATGAAATGGTGTTTTACGTATATGGGTGTCGTGAATGGTGAAGAGTGTGTGAATTTCTTGCTTTTATTGATAAGTAATGATTTATAGAAATGTTTTAGAGGTTGAATGATCATAATAAGGAGTTTTGCATATGCTAGAATGTTAGTGAAGAAATAAACATATATATATATATATATATATATATTGATGTTTTGTTTCATGTAAATTCTAAATAATGGGTTAGGAGTTGTTTATGGATGATTGGTGTTGTATATGATGAGTTATGTTACATATGTCTTTAAGGTGAATTGGTTGTGAAAGGGGTATTTCAATGGAATTGATAGTTGATGAATAGGTATATGAACATGTCTTGCTTTTGGGTTAATTCTCAAATTTGGATCATGATTTGTTGATGAATGATATTGGAATGAAATGGAAGAGATAATCTAGGTATAAGATGAGTTAGATGTAAAATGTTGAAAGTTTGAAAATCTGGAAAATGTTAGCAGAAAAAAATTTCCACTGATATGCTTCTGTATTTTAACCATAACTTGTTCTATAGTTATCCAAAGGAGTTAATTCTTCATTTGGATTAAACTAGAGACATATGGTTACCTTTCTTATGAAGACATCAAGTTTAAATTCTGCTTTTAAGAGTCTCAAATTTTGATGTGAAAATGAGAACTAGATGCAGCAAAATCTTAGGTGAATGTATATGTTTATGTTCTATTTTGGGTGTTTATGAACAAATAGGGAATATGAATTGGGTATGGATGATGTTGAGCTAAGCTTGAGGTATACATGAAGTAGTCACCAACTTGATATGATGAATTTTGAAGTGCTTGATACTTAGGAATAAGATAGGATATGGAAAAAGGATAGAAATTTTTTTGAATGATAAGGTGTAGTTGAATATGATGAATTAAATGAGTTGAGAGTTGAGGATTTAATGAAATTCAATTGGTGTTTGAGTTGTTATGAAGTGGTTTTGTACTAGAAGAGGTGAATTTAAGAAGATTATGGGTGTATATGGTGTTAGAATGGATGTCGGAACCAATGGAGAGGCTTTGGAGGGAGTTTTGCGTCACATATGTCCGTTAAATAGACGTTAAGTCCGTTAAACGGACCTTCTCGAGTCTAAAAAGGCCCCCATACCAGTCCATGTATGTTAAACAGACATGGATATCCGTTAAACGGACCTTCTCGGGTCTGAAAAGCACCCCAAGCTAAACAATGTCCGTTAAACGGACATGAATGTCTGTTAAACGAACATTCTCGGGACAGCTACAGTAAATCACAATTTTGACCCTTTTAAAAGCAAAATCTCTGTTCGAGGTCTTCATAAAAGTTGTATATCTAGAAGTCTTCTTTCAAAAAGTATAAAAACAACATCAATCCGACATCTTTTGTAAAAGTTATAGTAATCGCGCCAAAATAGGTTCAATATGATTGAGGACATAAACATGGTTGATTCTTTTGGCCATAACTTCTTCATCCAACCTCCAAATGAAGTGATTCTTAAACCAACATATTTCTAACACATTTTTATACCCATAAATAAAAATTTTTAGCATTATGGATTGAATTAAAAAAGATTGATCAAATGAAAGTGTGGGAATATGGTGGAATAATGTAAATAGGATTCTTTTTACTGAGCATACTTTAGTGTTTTGATTATATCTGGATCTGTAGGATTCCAATTGAGATGATTTTTGATTTGAAGTAAACTAGAAAAATGGGCTACAAATCATATGAAAAAGTTGAATTATGATTCAGTCTCTAAAATGTTCAAATTCTGAATGGAATTTGTTCATAGTACATTGTTTTTGAATATGGACTGTCAGAAAATGTTTGAGGTATATCTTCCCAATTACTGAACCAAATTGATTGATTTTGGTGTCAATGGAATCATAAGACATAGAGGAACACTTTTCTAGAAGAGAGTATGACCAAATTACATCAGTTTCACTTTCTGATTGAATGTGAATAGTAGACTCGAAAGTGTGACTTGGAAAAAAATCTGAAGTGATTCAATGAGAAATGAATTGTGAAATTAATGATTTTAGTGAGCCATAAACCTAAGTATAAATTATACTTAGATGAGTTTTGCTATGAGAATGATTATGTGATGGAATTGATGGAAAAATACCTGGGATTTTCATGAACATGCACGGTACATATTTCTTTGCGTACATGTGCATTATTAAACACTTATAATAGTGCAAATTGTGATATGTGTATGTTTTGCATGATATAAAGGATCATCTTGAGAGCCATCATCCAGACGTTTCTCGACCTTTGACGCAAATGCTAATCTGGAGCATACTGTGAGTAGACCGAGATGGTCTCACTTTATTGTTTGCTTTGTTTAATTTTTCTATTAATTAACTATTGGATGATGTTATGATTGTATTGATTTTCGGACAGAAGGTCCGATGATTGTGATGATTGATTTGGATATTGAAGTGCTACTTGTATGTGAATGAGATGAACTAAGTGTACATAACTTGATGATAAATGTGTTTTGAATGAACGTTTGCATGTAAGTGAAAAGGTGATTCTTAACTTAATGTTGAATGCCGGACTACGATCCGATGATATGTGAATATGATTGAACGGGATCATGCAAGTATGATTGATGCATTTCATTTCATGAATGCATGAAACATAATGGCTGTTGTGACCAGAGTAGCCACCGATCAGAGCTTAAAGCTCAACGAGTGAAAATGAGCTTCGAGCTCAAAAGTGAATCAGAACCTCAGGCTCAACGTTTAATGAGCCCTGTATCCCTCAAGCGGATAAGGGACAGTTATCAATGAGCCCTATATGGGATAGTTTAGGCACTCGGCCACAACAAAGTAACAAATAGAAAGTGAGTCTCATGTGCACTGCATATGCATAATATGAGTGAATAAATTGTATTGAATTTGAAGTGAAATGTAAAATGATGTGAATTATGTGTTACGTGTTTGGGTGAGCCATTAATGATGGTCACTCATTGAATTCGCAAAACTCACCAAAAATTTGCAAATATTTTTCAGGACTCAGAAGAATACCCCGTTAGGCAACAGGAGTATACCTACTGCATGCGAGTGAAAGATAGAGGTTGGAATCAGTTCGCGTCTGCTTTTTGTATTTTCTTATTTTTGTACAAATTTGTATTCCGTGATTTTTGTATAAATAATGGATTCCAAAATTTTTGCACCATGTGTATACAAATGGATTTATGTTGTAATGTAAAATCTTTATAACTGAAAATGTTTTATCTTTGTAATGGGCCCCAAATGGCTATTGAAATCCTGTTGAGTGTATTGTTATGACTGAAAATGTTTATGAATTAAAGCGGGCCCAAATTGTTTACTGATTTCCGCGCATATGATTGTATTAAAAAAATTCTGTACTGAGTTTTAACTATTTCAGTGCACTAGCACGCCACCCTCGCGGGGCACAGATTCAAATATCACCCACGATGTCGTGTTCGAGTCCTGCGGGAGTGGGGTGTTATATTAGTGACATTTCAGTGTAATCATTATTTTCCATTATAGAGTTTTACAACCCGATTCCTCAACTCGAATAATCCATAAATAATGAAAGCTTATAAACAAAATGATATAAACCATCCAATTCATTAACATAACTGTTAGAATACAACAACCATCCAATGGTTGGCTTCTAGATCATAACACTAACATTTTGTACTCTCCAAACTAGTAGTGTATATCTATGCAACCTTAAGTCATTTCTTCTTCTTTAATTATTTATCCCTCTTCTTCTTTAATAACTTAAATTTTTTGGTGATGAGCTTTATATTTTCCTCATAATTTTCAGTTATAGAGGTCTCCTCATCATCAACTTTCTCATCTTTGTATACTTTAAATAGATCTCTTCATGTTAAAGTCACTTCCTTTTTCATACAATTTAGACATTTACATCTCATAAATGATGGCGGATCTAACTAGCTAATCTAATGGCAAGGTGCTTAAATCTTTGTCTTCTTATATGGTCGTCACTCTAGCCTCCCAAAAATTGGTAAAGACTAAGCAATTTTTTTACCAATTCAATATTAGTGTAAGTCTCAACAAGTCTTTTAGGCTATGTTTGGTTGGACGTAGGGTTTTTAATGCAATGAAATGGAATTGAATGGTTTATAATGGAATGGAATATAAATGGATATATTAGAAAATTGTTATTTAGGAGGAATGGAAGGGTTTATAATGTAATATAGTAAAATGTTGTTTAGAAGAGGGATTTATAATGTAATATAGTGAAACGTTGTTTGTCATTTTACATTTCATCCTAAACCCCCCAAATCGGAAGTTTCTTATTTTTACTATTTAGGATGGAATGAGATGTAATATGAAACTCTCTTCTTCCATCTCATTCTGTTTCATTCCATTATAAAGCCCCATGTTAAACGAAGGAATGATATTACATTTCATTACATTCCATTAATAAACACCTAACCAAACATGGTCTTAGCTTAAGGAGTTGATCTTTAGGAATGCTATAGATAATGGACCTTAAGTCCTAATGAAAATTTGAGAAAAACTAACTATAAGACAATTTGATGCACCTTTTCATAGAAATATATATGCAATGAATAAGATCAGCTCTACTACCAATTATTATTCCTTAGATGGCATATAAAAGAAGGTGATTCATGTGTGTTTACTTTTTGTCTCATCTCTAAATTAGTGAATAAATTTTGTACTCTAATGAATGACTATGAAAACTTTATGTAAAACAAATACAATAATAAAAAAATAGAGTAGGGAAAGAGAAATAAAAACTAATTTATAGTGTTTTAACAAAATAATTGTTAGCTTACTTCCACTCCCTAAGCTCCACTTAGAAATTTATTATCTTCTTCTTTGAATTGGTAAATAATAGCCTTTTATATAATATTTTCTTTGTCACAAGTGAATAGAAATTCTTACAATCATCTTACTTTTTTATAAGTGAAGAATAACCCTTTAAAAATTTTGTTCAAGGCCAAGATAATTTTCACAAAGTGTATCCAAAGTAATTTTCTCAATTACAAAAGGATACAATTCAAAAACTCATCCTCTGGCACACATAAATGAACAAAGAGTTAATATGTATTATTTAATGCAAACATTTCTTTAGCCTCCTGTTAATTTTAAAATAACTTTATAATATGCCTAATGATCATCTCACAACTCATATGATCTATTTACTCAAAATAATAAAAAAATAGTTGTTATAAACAAAAACCAACCATTATAATGGCTAATAATAATAGCATTAATCGAGTATTCTAATATATTGATTGACCAATATATATGTTCTCAAGATCCAGGTGTATATTTTGAAAAGATAATGTTTGATCATATTATCATATTGGTTAATCAGTCTATCCAAAACTCTAATATTGGTCATTCAAATTCTAATATTGATCAACCAAACTTCTTAAAGTAAGTTGAAAATTCATACGCTTAATCCTTCACTATTGAAAATTTAAAACCCTATTTTTATTGAATCTTCTTGTTATATTATAATGGCTAGTATATGGTACATCATGGAGTTCATATTATGATAAACCCTTATATTTTCTTTCTCCACCTTCTTGATTCATATACAAAATCTGTTAATGCAACAACATCTATTACTTCAATTCTTAGAAACCTCTTTCATTTTTGAGTTCTAACTCTGATTTCCCTCAATCATTGCCAGTCTCTTCTAGTCGTGATTCAACCCACCTAACGAAGAAAATTATATATGTTCTACTACCAATTTAAGTGTTGATTTCTTAATTAATCTAATTATAATTAAAACTAGAAAATTAGGGAGAAATCTTAGAAAGAATATAACTAAAAACAGAGAATCAAAGTTTCTCATTTGTTAAAATTCTTAAAAATTAGTTACATTCATTGTAGACATTAACTACACTAGTCGCTAGCTTACAACCAATGAAAATAGTATAAATGTTTGCCTCCTCCTACTCCTCTGTTGACTAATTTAAAATCACCCTCTCCTTGTAATGTTGAAACGACATCACTCTCCTTTGTGATGTACTTGTATCCCATGTATCTGTTTCTAACTTGACTATCGCCGTTACAAAGATTTTAAGGATTCTCTAATTTCTTTGATTGAATTATCTATTAAAATGACATTCGATTGGAAGGCAATCATCACAAATTTCATATTCAATTGCGTAACCTTTTCTCACCAAATATTTAACCTTTGTGCATGAATAATTATTAAATTAAACTCAATTATATTATCATCATTTTAGTAATTTTATGATTTTGTGCATGAATAATTATTAAATTAAACTCAATTATATTATCATCATTTTAGTAATTTTATAATTTTATGATTAATATTATTTCAATTATTCATTTATTTTACATAGAAATTAATTTAAATAATATTATTCATGATAACGTTAGAGCCATTTTGATAGTTAATTAACTCTTGGCTTGAGCGGTACTTCATAGGGCTATTTTCTTATTAAATTAAGCATATAAGTACTTCATCATCATCATCATCATACCCCAAAGTTTCGCGCTTAAGTAAGGTCTGGGGGACTAATAGTACGCAACCTTACCCCTACATTATAGAGAGACTGTTTCTAGTAGGCCCACATACATATGTGACATAATAATAGAGATGTAAGGTACAATGAATAAATACGTAAAGATTGATAGTACATTTAAATATATATACCTAATGGTGACCATAATCTGCTATTACCTTCTGCCTTGCCAAGACCAGCTTTTCTCGTTGCTATCTGCGCTATGCATCTTCCCTGATTAGTGCCCTGAGAGTGCGGCAATTCTACGGTTTTATTCGTCCACCGTAGGAACCATACACCTGAAAAAAAAAGATGAGGCGCGACGGATTTATATGATATGTCGTTTACCCTTATCCTATCACGCCAGATTGTTCTAATCCGAGCCACTGTGGCGGTAAGTGCCATCTCGGGCATATCTCTCTTGATCACTTCCCTCCAAGTCTTATAAGGTGTCCCTTTCCTCCTTTTGTAGTCACTAAGGGTTATTCTCTCGCCGCATCGAACCGGAGCATCATAGGGCATCCTGCTCACATGCTCAAACCACCGAAGCCTTTTCTCTCTCAACTTATCATTTATACTAGCCACCTGTAGCCTGACTCTCATTACCCTATTCCGCATCCTATCTCTTTTGGTAATATAACACATCCACCTAAGCATTCGCATTTCTGCTATCAACAACTGTTTCATATGTTTACGCTTAGTAGGCCAGCACTCTGCGTCATATAACATGATTGGCCGGATCACCATTCTATAGAACTTCCCTTTGAGTATGATAGGGACCTTTTTATCACAGAGAACACCTGACGCACTCCACCATTTGACCCACTCAGATTTAATACGATGTACTATATCGTTATCGATATTACCATCTCTCTGAATGATAGATCCTAAGTATTTGAAACTCGATTTCTGTGGTACGATATCAGTACCAATTGCTACTTCCGCCTCATGTACTCTCTGACGACCCGAAAGGTGCATTCTAAATATTCCGTCTTGGATCTGCTCATTCGAAAACCTTTCGACTCCGACGTTCTAATTTGGCATTTACCCCCTCTTTTGTTTCATTCACCAGGACAATATCGTCCGCAAATAACATACACCACGGTACCTCTTCTTGAATATGCTTAGTAAGTTCATCTAACGCTAATGTGAACAAAAAAGGGCTTAAAGCCGAGCCTTGATGTAGTCCAACATCAATAGCAAACGCTTCCGTATCACCTCCGATCGTCCGTACACTAGTCAATGCTCCTTCATACATATCCTTTATCACTTTGATATAAGTGCTAGGAATGTCCTTTGCCTCCAAACACCTCCATATGAGTTCTCTAGGAACCCTGTTATATGCTTTCTCCAAATCTACAAAAACTATGTGCAAATCCCGTTTCCGTTCCTTGTAGCATTCCATCAATATCCTAAGTAGATGTATTGCCTCTATCGTGGACCTTCCCGACATAAATCCGAATTGATTGTCTGATATCGAAACAGCTCTCCAGATTCTCCTTTCAATTACCTTCTCCCACATCTTCATGATATGATTTAATAATTTAATGCCTCGATAATTGTGACATTGTTGGATGTCTTCTTTGGCCTTATATAGGGGGACTAACCTACTCAACCTCCATTCATCCGATAGTTTGGCTGACTCAAGGATCACATTAAAGAGCTGAACTAACCATACAGTCCCGACAGCACCTAATCGCTTCCATACCTTTATAGGGATCTCACCAGGCCCTTCTGCCCGTCTGCTCCCCATCCTCCTGAGAATCTTTGTAATTTCTCCCCCAGTGATCCTCCCCCATCAGTTCCCGTTTAGATATTGTCCCAACATAAGGGGTTCCCCTAAGCATGTAAGTACTAAATTTAGTAAATAATTGGGAAAGTATCTGTAAATGAGTCGCAACTCACAAGTCGACTCAGTCAACATTTTTTTAAGGGAAACAAACTAAGAAAATTACAGGCTAAGACGCGGGAACCGGAACCCAGACATATCCGCAAGAAGGATATGATGGCACCCGATAGGTGTAGTAGATAAATAATGGACGCCTACAGGAAAGTGGGCTGCATAATTTGCGAGCCGGTCAGCACAACGGTTGCCCTCTCGGTAGATATAGCGATACGCAACAGTCCAATTGCGAGTAAACAGCTCGTGAATGCCTATAATAATAGGGTTGAGCACCTAAGAGTGACTATCGGAGGAGGACAAGATAGACACCACTGTTGTAGAATCGACTTCCAGCTCAACTCGGTGAAATTCGAGGTTCCAAGCAAGGGTAAGGCCTGAAAAAACTCCCCAGAGTTTCGCTGTCAGTGCTGAACACCATCTGAGATTGTGCGTGAATCCGCCAATCCAGTTGCCGTCACTATCCGGTAACAGTCCACCAGCTGAAGCTGAGAGCACAGAAGATTTGCAGGCTCCATCTGTGTTTAATTTTACCCACCCAGCTGGAGGAGAGGTCCACCCGACGGGTCTGTCTGGCCGAGGGCGGATTGTAGTGGGGACTTGGCGGGTCCATACGGCGGCCTGGAGAACCTGAGCTGCATAAGACAAAATAAGAGAAGAGGGTGAGACAGGCCAAGTAAAACGATCCTCAAAGAGGGACGAATTTCGTCAATTCCATAGGAACCAGCAAGTAATGCCAAAAAAAATCGCCCAATCATGTCCAAGGACACAGTGGTGGTTCTGGAGATTGGAAATGATCCAATCCTGGGTAGACATAGCGAAAAAATCCAGAGAGAGGGCATGAGGAGGGAAAGATTGCCACATATGACAGGCTCGGTCACACTCACGCATCACATGCAGTGAAGATTCAAAGAAATGACAATGGGAACAACCGTCATCCGTAGTGAGGTGTTGGCAAACACGTTGTTGATTAGTAAGTAACCGATCGTGCGCCAGGAGCCAGAGAAAGGAACGGATGTGGTAAGGACCATTCCACAGCCAAATTTCCTGCCAAATATCGAGTCGGGAGTTGTCTACATGTCCCATGATCATGGAATAAGTGGAAGCTATCGTGAAAAGGCCCGTATCCGAACAACCCCAAATAGTCGTTTCTGGGCCTAGGTAGGCTTTAGGAGGAAACATGCCGGCTATAGCTCTACAGAGCGAAGTCGGGAGGTAAAGCTGAAAAGCGTCCCAATTCCAACTCCCGTCGTTTGACACAAAGTTTTGCACACTAAGGGAGTGAGTGCAAGGCGGGGGAGAGGCTGTAACAAGGGGTAAAAGCGGTCCGACTCCCTTGACCCAAGGGTCCGTCCAGAAGCGAGTTTTGATGGCATCGCCTATTCGTCACTACAAGCCCCGCAGGACGATAGGCCACGTTGTCGTGTTGCTCCGCCAAACCATTGAACCCCCTTTTGCCTCCAGGGAGGTGGGGAGTTGGTTGACGTTAAAGTTGTACTTTGTACAAAGAACTTGTACCCAAAGAGCGTGGGCGTTGGTTATCAGAGCCCAACCTAATTTCGCTAAAAAGGTATCATTGGTCTCGTGAATTTTTCGGATGCCAAGCCCCCCCAAACGTTTCGGTTGGCAAACATCCTCCCAAGAAACTAAGTGAACCCGCTTCTGGCCAGTATGCGAGCCCCATAGGAATTGGCGAATCAGTTTTTCCAGCTCGTCACAAAGGCCGCGAGGGAGCCAAACTGTCTACATGGTATAGCTGGGAAGAGCCGCGATGACAGATTGGGCCAGCGTGACACGGCCAGCAAAAGAAAACAGATTGGCTGACCAGCCGGATAGTCGGTTGTGAGCTTTATCCAATATGTATTGGTAGGTACGTTTGCGGACCCGTTCGTGCAGAAGCGAAACTCCAAAGTAGCGGCCTAGATCGGTAGTCCGCTTGAAGCCCAGAGCCCTGCTTAAGGATCGAGAAGCTAGGGGAGGAGTATTTTTGGAGAAGTAGCACCAAGACTTGGCAGGACTGATTCGTTGGCCCGAGGCAGCACAGAAAGTGTTGAGAATATTGTGAATAACGGAGACTTGAGTGATCGAGGCTTCCGAGAACAAGATGAGATTGTCCGCAAAGAATAAATGGGAGAGAGGCGGGCCAGTACGACCTAACTTAACAGGCTTCCAGCGCCCTTGCCACACCGCGTGGTTAATGGACTGACTCAGTCGATCCAGACAAAGGACAAAAAGATAGGGAGAAAGGGGATCCCCCTGGCGGATACCCCTGGAGGGACGAAAGGTATCACCCAGTTCACCATTCCAGGTGATCTGAAAAGAAACCGTAGAAATGCATTTCATGATTAGAGTAAGCAGTGACTCAGGTACCCCGAGAGCAGATAAAGTATCTTGGATAAACGACTAAGAGAGCCGATCGTAAGCTTTCTTGAGATCCACTTTCAGAGCCACAATGCCCGTCCGACCTATTTTCCAGCGCATTGAATGGATAACCTCCTGAGTGACGATGATATTGTCAGTAATTAACAGCCCTGGAACAAAACTGCATTGAGTAGGAACGACTAGATCCTCCAGGTAAGGTTTAAATCGGTGCACGATGATTTTGGTGATGGCTTTGTACAGCACAGTTAATAAGGCAATAGGACGGAACTGTGTGAGCGACATCGGAGACGACGTCTTAGGTATAAGGACCACGATGATCCGATTGAGGTCCGATTCCCAAGTGTCATGGCGAAAAACACGCTGGATGAAGTCGGTCAGAGAAGGGCCGACACAATCCCATTGGGACTGATAGAACAAAGCGGGGAACCCATCATACCCAGGGGCCTTATTTGGGGCCAAAGCGAAGAACGCCGATCGGATTTCCTCAGGGCAGGGGGGACTAGCCAAATCCTCTTGGGCGTGTGGAGGAAGGCCCCCGACCTAACTCTGGACTGGACCGGTCAGATGGGATTGACTGTCGGCTGTGTAGAGCTATTCAAAGTATCGTTGCACCAGGCTCCGAAGGGAGCGAGAATCGGAGATCGTAACGCCATTCGCATCCTTTAAGGCAAGAATGTGCACCTGCCGGCGTCGGGCCCGATTGCAAGCATGGTAAAACTTGGTATTCCGGTCTCCCTAACTTAGCTACTGACTACGGGACCGTTGATGCCAGAAAAGTTCCTCTTGAAAAAGGACCTTCTCCAATTCGGAACGAAGGTACTCCTCAAGATCGCGGAGAGAGGGCGAGCCAGTGTCCTTGAGGTGTTGTTGGATGTCGGCGAGCCAGGCCATGAGACGCTTCTTGCGGTGGAAAATGTTGCCAAACGTGGAAGAGTTCCAATCCCGTAATCTGTCCGAGAGCGTGCTCAATGCACCACTAAAATTCAATTGAGAAGGTTGCCAATTCTCAGCGACAAATTGCTCAAATTCGGGATGGGTAAGCCAAGCGGATTGGAAGTGAAAGGACCGACCAGGCTGAGGAGGGTGCTCGGGCTATTTGAAAGAAATAAGGATAGGTCGATGGTCGGATTGCAGGAAGGGAAGGTGAAAAACAGTGGTGAAAGGGAATGTGGATTGCCACGAGGTGGAGCACAGGGCCCGATCCAGCCGTGCTAAAACTTGTCCTCTGCGCCAAGTAAATTTTGGACCGTGGAAGCCCAGATCTTGAAGTTGACAATTGTGCACACAGTCCCTGAATTTAGCGTTGACTATAGGGTGTCTACAGGAGCCGCCTCATTTATCCTGAGCCTCCAATTTAGCATTGAAGTCCCCACCGAGAAGCCAAGGGGTAGAGGTGTTCCTAGCAAGAGCCCGGAGGTTTTACCAGAGATACTTCCGTAGCGAATGCGTAGGACTGGCGTAAATAGCCGTAAAGGCAAAAGAAACCTGATCCCAAGTGATACAGGTATGCACAAATTGACGGTGCCCGAGGAGGATCCGTACTTCGATGGCTGTGTTTTAAAGAAGCCAGATCCCGCCCGAATAACCAGTGGCTTCCACCTTGAAGGAGTAAACAAAACCTAATTGCCTGATCACCTTAAGTGCACGGGTCCACTAATGCATGGCTCCAATAAAACAACCAAGATCGGTTTATGGATTTTGATATAATTCTTAAGGATGGGTTTGAAGGTCCGACCTCCAGTCCCTTGACAATTCCAGACGAAGATCGACATTAAAAAGGATCAGGCAGTAACAATTGCGTTGACTGCAAAATCAGTCGACACTAGAGTTGGAGCCTCCAACTAGTCCTGGAAAGTGTCCGCCATCAGGGTATCGAAGGTAGTGCTGTTCGAAGACATGTTAGGGTAGTCCGAAGCCGGATCTGGAGGACACGGTGGATGGAGGATGGAATCACTGGGGAGTGAAGGCGACCGGTGAGGCTGACAGGTTGCCCCAGTGTCCTCTTCCATGTCCTCATTGTCCTCAATTGCAGGCAGGGGCAGCGAGATATTTTGATCCGGGATGATCACGACATTATGGGAAGGAATAGTCAGGGCTTCATGGGTTGTCGTTGGGCTAGGGTGAGTGGGAATTGTGGGCTGGGCTAGGAGTGAGGGGTTAGGCTGGAGATGGGAGACGTCGAGCCGAGGGGTGGAGCGGGCCTGTTGGGTTTGGGACTACTGCAGCTGAGTTGCACGCAACGTCGTTGTTGGGCGAGAGGAGGAGGCTTCATTAGAAGCTTCAGACGACAGACCGTGATGCCGCGTGTCCGTGACAGACGCAGGACTTAGGGATTACTCCCTCGGCTGTTGCAAAATCAATCGTTTGGAGGTGACATCTGGGGGCTGCGCAGTAGCGAGTGAAAGACTGTCCTCGACTCACTTAACATTAATTACTTGTATTTCTTAAAAACACACACACACACATTTACTTGTATTATGACCATTGATATATCAATTCCCAAGCAAATGCGATATTCCAACTAGATCATCTACATAGATTTTTACACGTATATCAAAAGCTAAATATCCTTTCTATCACTATCCAATCACCTAAACCAGAATAGCTATCGGCCAACCAATGTCCCCACTTGTCTAATCTCTATCGACATTTGACCATCCTCCGCCGTTGATCTCCCATCGACCGTAGTTCGTACTACATCGCCACCGCCACCTACACCAGACCCACCGTTTGCGCCGCCGTCGGGGAATTGGGTTCCTCTACAGACAGGGCAAGTTACGTGCAGCTTTAGCCACGTGTCTATACACTCGGAGTGGAAGATGTGCTCACAGGATGGTATCATTTTAACACTTTCTTTCTCTTCAAACTCACCGAGGCAAATTGCGCACTCCATTTGGTACTTGACTTCCACGTGGTGGTAGGAGTACACTGGCAACGACTTCACGATTTCTGGGTCTAAACCTTTGCAGGGGGAGGTGGTCGGCCGGTGATGGCGCTGAGAAGAAAGCTGGTCTGTTGGTTCATCAGTGGTGAAAGTGCGAATGTAAATAGATAAGAAGCCGACGATGGAAAGAGCTGTCAAGAGCACAAAGACAGTGAAGGCCATGGATGAGTCAAAAGGCACCGAGTCTGGGTACTGATTATATCGTTGTTGTTGTTGTTGTTCTGGAGGCAGCGATGGTGGTGGCTGTAAAGTAGTATTGTAAAGTTGGTGTAGAGATGACGAATTGGTAGTGGCAGTGGAATAATTTGCTGAGGTAGTAGGACTGACACTTTGAAAAGGGGCATCATCGGGGATAACTAAAATTTTACGGCTGTAGGGCTTCATGAACAAAACAACTAATCAAGAATGTAAGAAACGTTTGAGAAGAGACGGTAACAGTTGGCACTTCTCCGACATGAACACACGCAGAAGAGGTAATAGAGATTGAGGTAGTCCTAAAGTCATAATCTTCATATAGACTCTACATACTTGACGTAGGAGACTGTGATGACAGCGATTGCTGAGGTTGAGAAGATAGGGGGTAAGGTAACCGTAATACTATACTAATACTACTCCTTGTCTTGTACTGTTAACCAGCCCGTTTAAGGTATTAAATATCACCGCTTGAGTTTGAACACATACCTGATGGGGTAAACCCGTTGATTATTACTGTGGGAATATCGTGGTATCGCGCTCAACCAGGCTTGCTGATGGGGACAAAAGCGAATGAACGTGGAGAGTGGAGACAAAGTTGGATGCAAGTAAGCCGAGAGAACACAGCCTTGGATAAGGATAAGGCCCTTTTCAAGTTGTTTCGTCTCAGATATTTGTGCATTATCTTTGCATCTTCTTGTGCCAAGACTTGAGAGACATCACTACCGATCTTAGTTCTATGTTATAGAACGGATAAATATTAACCTTACCCATCAATTAAGCCATTGTAAGGAAAAGGAAATTTTGGCATAATTTTCCTTGCCTTATTAAGACGAATCTGATATTTTTTGTCGGCTAGTTGAGATTTTTTTGTTTCTGCCGGGTACTATCTCATGAATGTTGCAACCAATCCGAGACTGCGAGAACCTAACAGCGCCCCTAGTTTTGATCTTGTAGTAGTTTTACTTCTACGTCTACTTATTGGTAAAGGAAAATGCTACTTGGAGATCGTATCCGAATTGCAATTGGTTCCCACAAATTAAACACATCGGAAAAAGCTGGTAAATATACTCGAAAAGTCTGTCATCGATCTGGAACTTTGCGTGATTACACTACCTAAAACTGCCCACGACCACGAGGGGTTCTTATTTTGAACCATTTTTTAGTTTCAAATTAATTAAATATTTGAAACGGATAAGTTATTTTTGAACATGAATTCGAATTGAATTTCAGTCTGGACCAAATGCCACCTCTACACAAGAACTTGCGTAATTCCACTTTGTGGTTCAACCGTAGTGAGTGCATTTATGTTGAGATGCTTCTCCCACATGGGTGGGATGAGAAAGAAATGAGAGGAGTGGGATGAGAAAGAGAGGAGAGGAGTAAAGCCTATAAAAGAAGGCTCACTCCTCCCCATTTTACTACACCAAATAAATATTCCTCTTTTGTAAACAAATTAGAAGGTTAAGTTTGTAATTAAGGACGGAGCCAGACTCAACTCTAAGGGGGGGCCGTTTTCAATCTGGCGAAGGAGGGTTGTGCGTGCAGAGTTGAAGAGAAGAAAAGATAGGAAATTTTTTTTAAAGCGGAGCCACTTATATTTATAATTTTAAAATTTTTAATTATATAAGTAATTTTTAAAAAATATATATTTGAAAGGGGGGCCATGGCCCCCCTCCTCTATAACATAGCTCCGTCCATGTTTGTAATCCCTATTTTGTTATAGTGAAATTCTTCTCTCTCCGTGGTTTTTACCCTATTGGAGTTTTCCACGTAAATTTTTGTGTCCTTTAATTTCTTCCTTATTTTCTCTTATATTTCTCCAACAAGTGGGATCAGAGCCATGCTTGGGTTAAGTTTAAATCTATTTACCGTATGCTCTGTGGTTGCCACTTAGTGTGGATCCCCGACATCAGAAAGTAAATTAGATTTTGCGGTTACCCTCAGGTGTGTACGGTAAGCTTGTGAGACCACCTTTCGGTTTTTGTACCTAGTGGGACCCATTGTCTCCAATATTCTAAAATTGCTCAGTGTCGTCATTTGTGAGGCTCGTTTCGTGTGGGGCCCACGAGGTTACTATTCACGCGTGGGGCCCACGAGGTTTTGACTTACGTGAAATAGTGGGAGGAGCTTTTTCAGCAGAATATCAAAAGTAAAAGGAGAATATAAGGTGGATAAATTCAACGGTGGAAATTTCTCGATTTGGAAGATGAGGATGAGAGCTATCATGGTGAAAGATAAGTGCCTCACAGTAATCGTCAAAAGGCCAGATAATATCACCGATGAAAAATGGGAAGAAATGGATGCAAATGCAACGGCAAATTTACATC
>JAOSBM010000008.1:7379490-7397708 GCA_027568955.1 Erythroxylum tenue
TTCTCTATTTTGTGACAGCCAGAGTGCTTTGCATCTTACAAAGAATCCAGCCTTTCATGCCAAGAGCAAACATATCCAAGTGCAATACCATTTCGTTTGTGAGAAAGTGGAGGAAGGGACAATTACTATGAAAAAGATCAAGACAAAGCAGAACGTGGCAGATTTCCTAACTAAGGTTGTCAACACAGATAAATTCATATGGTGTCGTTCCTTCTGTAGCCTGATAGAGACGTAAGCAGTATGGAGCCGAGAAAGAAAGAATGGTAAAGATTAATTAGTATCTAATTTAATTTTCAAGTGGGAGAATGTTGAGATGTTCATCCCACATTGATGGGATGAGAAAGAGAGAAAAGGAGTGAAGCCTATAAAAGAAGGCTTACTCCTCCCCTTTTTACTACACCAAATAAACATTCTTCTTTTGTAAACAAATTAGAGGGTTAAGTTTGTAATCCCTATTTTGTTATAGTGAAATTTTTCTCTTTCTGTGATTTTTACCCTATTAGAGTTTTCCACGTAAATCTTTTGTATCCTTTAATTTCTTCCTTATTTCTCTTTATATTCCTCCAACAATTTCTCTATAAATCCCTTGGTTTAGAAATATTGACCATCTATGGATTTCAATATTTGATATAAGATTCCTATATTCATTAGTGATAAAAAGTTCTACAACAACAGTCATTGCATTCTGTTTATTTTATCCCATTGGCTTAATCACTAAGCATGCCTTTCTGCTTCTATCTTTTAACTTCAGTTTTTTGTTTTTTTTGTGAGATAATGCACGGGTCAGTTGAATTAGATTTTTGTTGACTTGATGCTAATTTGTGGCTTGTTCCAAATAAAAAGACCTACTGATGATTTGGTATTACGTTGAATCTCCAGATCTGATGCTTGTTGCTTTCCAACACGACATAAACATACATCCATGCGTACATTGGGCATAACTAGAACCGGGGAGAATCAGAAATTGAAGGATATTCCTAATTTCCTTGAAACCAGAAAAACAAAAAAGAGAGATCCACAACACAAATGCTTACGAGACCTGCAAGCAATGCCTGCCTATCACCTGAATTACCCTTTTACAACACGACCAAAAATCAGGGTACATTACAAAGTCTACACAATCTACTTTACGTACGCAGCTTAAAAGTTCTTAGGAAACATATGCAGCCCAACCTAGGACTTGGACTTCTTCCCCTCGTAGGACATGTAATTGGAGATGGCCTTGGACCCCTCAGCTATGGCATGTTTTCCAAGCTCTCCAGGCAAAACCAGCTTCACTGCATCCTGAATCTCCCTATACGACAGGGTCGTCCTCCGGGCGTACTGTTTTAGTTTAGCTGCTTCATCTGCAATCCTCTCAAACATGTCCTTCATCAAACTGTTGATCACACTCATTGCCATTGATGATATCCTCAGCTCTGGATGCACTTGCTTTAGAACCTTATAAACATACCTTTTGTAACCCACACCACCTTCACCATCTATTGTTGTTTTGCTTCTTCTCTTCCTTTTCCTCTCATTCGCCAACTTATTACTTTGCTTCTCCCCAGGTTTCTCCCGTCTCTGTGTCTTCTTTTCCGCTCCTTTCCGTGCTGATGTTTCTGCTTCTTGAGAAGCATCCTCTGTTGTCATCTCTGCTTCATTTTCCTTTGTCTTTTGGTGTTTCCTGACTTCCTCTTCGCTTGGAGATTCTTCGCCTGAAACTTCACTTGCTTGATCCTCCTTATTCCTCTCTTCTTCTTTTTCTCTTGATGGCTCTTGCTGAAAAACTTCACTTATTTGCTCCTCTTTATTCCTATTTTCTTCTGTTGAGGGTACTTCGTTTTGCTCTTCAACAACATCCACATCAACATCTTTGCTGGGCATTTCAACAGGAATTTCAAACTCTCTTGGCTCTTCCTCTTGTTGATTCTTCTCCTCAACAGGAATGGTCCTCCTCAGAATTTCTTCTACAGGAACATCCATTTCTTCTGTATCTTGAAATCGTTCCTCTTGAGTTGATTCTCGGGTGTCTCCTTCCGCAATTGATACTTGCACTGTTTCCTTAACAACTTTCCTCGTCACAGTTCTTACCAACTTCTTCCTCCCTGATCGCCTTGGAGCCATTATGTGCTGGTTTCTGCTACTCTTCAAATATTTCACTTTCCTTGGAAGGCTTAATTACAGCAAACTCCCGACTCCGGAGTTTTAGGATGTATACATATACGGGTGAAGGAAAAAACAGGAGGTGGACATTTGGTCGACAGGTGTCTAATGACTTCTGTTGAATGGCTACGTGGGTAAAAATCAGATAGTAACTGGTAAAGTTTAAGAGCAGATTCCCAGATCTAGCACCGTGCCGACATTTCTAGCATTATCCTCATTGATTAGCGTACCACTTCGGGAAGTTTCTATAATATTTTCTTCAATAATAAAAAATGAGAGCAAATGGATAATCTCGTCGTCCCAAGAATTAACTGGAAGCGCGTACTGTCCTATGCAGTTTTATTAAATTATTAAAACACCCAACTGGTTCCGACTGTCCCATGTTCATTGCTTTAGTGGCGTATTTTGCTTATCCATAACTTGCATTCAGTTCCAGGCTTCCAGCCATTGGATGCAGGGTATATAGATTGTGCGGCTAAAACTGTCTTTAATGATTTATGTAACAACTGATATTCGTAACTTGAAAGTGTCGAGGCTTTGTGATTTGTGTGATTTTCGCCTACAATTGCAAAGAGAAGTGAATAATCAATAATGTATCTGAAAATAAAAAAGAAATATTTAAACGTTGATGTGCCTGGTGTTGACTAGGCACGAGATTAGCCTCAGGATACTGTTACGACCGTGTACTTTGAGCCTAGCTTTGGATCCCTTACGCAATGGTTTAGATGTGTACATTGACTACGACCGATGTACTTTGAGCCTAGCTTTGGATCCCTTAAGCAATGGTTTAGATGTGTACATTGAAGGCCTTGCCTAAATAGTATTTGAGTAATATCGAAATCCTAAATAAAAAGAAAAATGTAAATTTCATTTTCTTAACATATACACGAAGTTTCGTAATGGAAGTGGTGTTAAATGTGGACAATTTTAGTTTGCAATACCTTTGAGATTGCTTTGGGTGAACGATCGGTTCATAATGACACCCTGCTGGAAATCCTACATTGTTTACCGAATTGTCCTTTCTTCACAGAGTCTGCATACAAAGACGGAAAGTGATAAACAGAAATTCGTTTGGTAGTTACCTCTAAGTGTCTGGACGCCTGCACCAAGGAAGGAATCTCTGCTTCAAAATGCTAGAAACAGGGGCCCTGTGTGGCTACGGCAGTGATTGCTGATCATTTCTAGTTTTTTTTTTTATATTTATTATTATACTTAGAAATCTTTGGTTATATTGAGAAATATAAAAGGTTTGCACCATAAATTGAATTCTGGTGGAATCTTTAATGTCATGTCTGTATGTCTTTCTAATAAATTATTATTATATTATATTTTATTATTATGATAAAATATTAAAATTAAAAATTCGACCCTTGAAATAATAGGACCTGAATATATTACTCTAAATTGTGAGATTTATAGTTTACTTTAGAACGGCGGATTTCCCTTCATACAATTCCTACTTTGTAACACATTATCATCAAAACACTCAATTAAAATCTGCGAATTATGAGATTTAAAGCAGGATTACATACTACATCGCTTACAATATCCTCCCAAACTAGCATTAGAAATGTATTAAAAACAATGTACGAAACTTGGGATTGAAGCATATTACTGCAATATTAAAAAGTTTAAAAAGAGCAGATAACCTTGGATTCTCTATTTCCGTAGAGATTAGGGAGCATTTCATTAGTAAAGAATATATGCCATCAACTTATTTAGACAATATTAATGAACAATCAAGACCTAGTTCTGAAAGGTTTACTCAACTAACTTAGACCCATTTATATGTCAAATCGTTTGAAATGGTCGATCCATATATAATGAGCGAATTCATTGATATGCGACGAAAACCATTCCCAAAAGTCCAATATGCAGTCCAACCCTTGGTTTCTTCATATAAAGTACTAAACCTAAGATCTCACATATTGACTAATTCATCTTAATTGGGATTCAGAAGCTTTAATGTGAGATTGCTCACGATGCATATAGTCGACGTTAGTATTACTCAAAACCCTCAATCGCCCTTCTAAGAAACCTGCAGATATCACTAGTGGATACTTGATCGACCTAAGAGAATCAAGATGGAAAAATAAATGTTCTTCTCAAACAAGTAATCCTTTAATTTCTATAAATTCACCAGTTTCTGGGCTACGCCTGCAGTCTTCGAAAAGCAAGAGGTATAGCATTTGCTCACTATATCTCCCTCCTGCCCAACCACTATCTCAATTCCTTTTGAACAAGTTTACTCTTATCCAAAATAAATGTAAAGACAAGGAAACAATTCTGCAGATTTTGTTCTTACAATGTGGGGCAAGAAACAAAGCCACTGTTCTACACGAGTTATGCCCATACACATTGTTTGAAAAAGTTGCAACCAAAATTAAGGAGCGAAGAACCTGCCCGGAGTGTATTCTGTTCATTTACATCAACTTCCTTTTGATTGTTGGTCATCACTCATAGTCAATTTATTGAACGGTACCGACTATTATTACTGATTGTAGAATCATAAGACAACTTGAGAATTGTGGAAAAGGTGTTTAGCTGCATACATATATATAACACAGTCGGTATTATCTTGAGCATCTATAATTATATGTACCAGGCAAAACATATAAAGATACATGATGTTCTCAATAACTTCTACTTCTCTTTATTGGACGAGATTTATCACTAGAAACCTGGAAGTTTGATCTGAAGAAGGATTCTATCTCATCCCTATTCCTCGTTTCAAAGAACTGCAACTCGGGAAATTTTCTTTTCTGCAAATTCACTTGCACTTTCTTTCTTGGGGTTGGAGGGCAGCTCCCGCTGGTTGGTATCTTGTGATCACTTGAAGTTGGTGTTTTGCACTCCACTTCATCATCTAATACTTGCCGATGCACTAGTTGATCACCATCTTCTTGTTTATTACAATCTTGTGGCAAATATTCTTCAAGTTTCGATAGATTTTTCTCTGATATGGAATCTCGAGACATGGAAGTAAGGTAAGGAAACGTGTAAAGGAAGAAGGCTGAGAGAGAAGGAGAGGGAGGGTTTTGACAAATTGTATAATTGGATGACTAATATTTCTTTCTTATCTTTTGAAATTTATGTCTATCAGAGTTTGCAGTTTGTACTCTCTTCTTTTGTATGTATTCTTTATTATACTCTTTTATCTTTCAGCACTTTGTACTCTCTTTTCTTCGTGTAATAAAGCTATGACTTCTTGGTTACTTCAAGTGAAAGTCTGAATAGGAGTTTGCGATTTATAGCGTAAGAGTTATATAGCTGGATGTCTCTCTCACTAGCGGCTGTGGATCAGCATTCTAGTAAATGTATGCTGTTAGCTGTCATTATTATCTTGACGATACATGCCTGCATATAAATATACATACAACTTTATGTTTTATGTTATTTTGTATGTGGAGAATGAAGAGACATGTATGTTATCGGCTTCCATTGCTTAGAAATAGGTCTTTAAATCCATGTATGTTTAAGTGATTGTTTAGTGGCAATTGAATGGTAGGTGGTTTTGGCTGACAATTGCATGTTAAACCATAAAAGATTTTGTTCCCTCCATGTATTCAATTTATATATCCACGGTACGCGCTAATTACATCCAAACTTTAGATGGTGTTTTCGTTTTACATTTAATTTTAGCGTTTTATAATTTATAATTAATCAAAAGAAACATATCATATTTACATAAGCTCTACTAGTTAAACTATAATTCTAATCTATTGTCATATGGTTACACAATATAGTAGTAGGAAAGGAATTTAATTATTTTAGTAACTACTGAATTAATTAACCTAAACTTTGATCAGAAATCTTAGTGTAACGAACGGATTCCATCACAATTGATGTTACACAGAAGTGAGAAGACAAACGGACAATGTAATAGGATCCTAAGCTCAAGAGAAGAGGGCCAAAATGGTAGTTTATAATTGTGAAGTTGACGCCATGTGATAATGTCTCGTATGTGTTTTTAAGTATAGAAACTAAATAGTCTTTTATAAAACGAGAACTTGGCCCTTGGCATCCCATCCCATGAAGCACAGTGCCTGCCTAATCATTTCATCTCTCTCTCTACATGTATATATCTATGTGTCGATCTCGATCTCTCCTAATAACCTGTCGTGTCACAGCCAATCTCTTCTTGAATTGTCCGTATCTATGCTACGGGGGCATAGGATACCCTTTTGGACACTGTACCATTATTTAACTCTTGAACGGGACATAGATACCCTGGCATAGATCCTGTCCTTGTTTACTGTTCCCCCTCCAACCCCTCTATAGTATCCAACAAGAAGTAACCACCACATCTTCTTGGCTTGAATTCGGTGAATTTGGTGCCTGAAACCAAAGGGTGATTCTGTCAACAACTTCCATGTGATAGGTGGTTGCCCTGCAAAACTACAAGCTAGATAAGATGCAATGTTGAGGACATTATTGCTAAATATTCTCCTCTAGGCTGTAGAATCCGACTAAATAAGCCTGTGCGTGTATGATGTAGCGGTGCACTAAATTTCGAATTACTGCAGGAGACAGAGACGTGTAAGTTTAACAGCTTTCTTCCAGGTCAACAGTTGCTCTTTCATTCATAGAACACTCCAACATACCTTCTGCTGCCTGTACTGTAGTGTGTTAAACCCCCAAGAACAAAAAAAACTTGTAATAGTATTGCTTATGAGTTACTTTTTAATTAGGTTAGGTTGCGGAGTACTGTTGTTGTATCTTTATATTTATTTCGTTTTCGATTTAAAATATTTTGGCCAAATAAACGTTTTAAGGTACTTTGGAAAAAATACCTCAAAGGTTCACAGATGCTTCTCTTATATATATAAATTTCTAATCATTTTACTATGAGCTTTTATTAAGTAGCCTCCAAAGTTGTCGCTAGAACTGGCCAATAGCTAGAATGTTGACACATGCATCATATCATAATCTAAAAAATACATGTAAATTGAAACCTAGTGCCAAATCAAGCACAATATATAATGAAATTAATGAGATACATACGACAAATATTGTGCTAAAAGAAATCAAACCAAGCAGGCCTTGGTGCGGGGTCAAGGACATGACAGGCTCGGTGTCTTGCAGCAGCCCTTTCTATTCGCTCAATATCCACCGCAGAGCACAAGCCCATAGTGTTGAATGCAATCAAAAGAAGTCCATAACTTTGGGGCTAAATCGCGGGATCTGGTTTCTACTTGATTTTGGCTTTACGTTATAAATTATAGAGTTAAAGACGCGGATTTCTTCTTGTATAATAAGCACATGATTTATAAGATAAAGACTGAAGTAGCATAACCAATATATAACTCAAGTTCACCTAGTCGCCTCATATTCCACCAATAGAACACTGTCCTTGTCAAATTCACTACTACCTTTTTCTAAATTCTCCCTTTCTAGACCTTATTTAAAAGTTACTCATTTTGAAGTTCCTTTTTTGATAAGGATAAAGTGTACTGTATTGGTTTATGCCCTGCATCAATCGATTGGTTGTAATTTAGTGACATAATTATTTAAAAATATTCTTTATCTTATACATATTAAGATATATATGGTAAAGTCTATAAGATAAATATACATTAGCAAACAAGATTATGATGAAATCATAATTATGAGATTTGTATTGTAGTTATGTATTATTCTTAAATTGTTCTTAGTCATTGTTCTATTAAGATTGGACATTAACAAAATATGAAAAGACAAACACACATTATGTTTTTTATGAAAGAAATGGTCAATCTCATGGACTAAAGTATGAAGATACTTAAATAAACACGTAGATGCTTATTAGAAAACAAGTTCACTGAACTAGACATTGTTTGTATGTCTGAAAATTCTCATTGTAATAATTGTATAGGTGATCATTTGACTTGAGATCTCCAAAGTAACTCATATAGGGATTACTATATTTTGATACTAATTATGACTTATTCTAGTCAAGGGTAGCTCAGTCAATAATCATTGGATATGAACTATATAGAAGTAGTTGAGTGATCAATATATGACTCATTGCTCTAAAGCAATTAGAGATTATGTTTCATTGTTCTCGATTAAAATTTATTCGAAAAATCCTTCGCCAAGATAAAATGACGCTTTGTAAATAGTTTACGAATGTTATTAATATAACAAATTACTAATGATAGAGAAATAACATGATTTGACTCAAATAGAATAGGCATTATTTTCATGTGTTATATTTAATTGGTACATTGTATGATGAAAGGGAATTATATAGAAAAATCATACAAGAAAAGGTAAGTCAAAAGTACTTCAACATTTCTAAATATTTGGGGGTCATGATGTGTTGTTAAACATCAATCTTGATATATAGACATAAATTGTTTAATTAGATTATTAAAGATAAATTAAAAGGAGTTTAATTTATTTAATCCAAAATATAATTTAAGGTTATAATTTATATATATTATTAACATATTTGAGAACTTAAGGGTCACACATAAAGATCGGGTTGAAAAGAAAAAGGGTGATATATTTAAGTTGGATTTTATTATAAAGGTTGAGAAATTTAGGATTAAATATGAGATTGAAGTGAGTTATATACAAAGATAAGACTCATAAGTCATTGCTTTAAGATTTTGAATTGAGATACGATGTCCTAATTATATATGGGCTCACTTGGATCCAATTCAATTTCTCTTCGGACTCCTTAAAACTCTTCATTAATATCAGAGCTAGGTTGGCAAAGTTTGATGAGATTCGTGGATTTGGGTTAGTTGAATGGTGATTCATGAAGTGACTTAAATGGCTTCATATTAGCTGTGTGTTGAGGGGGAGCTAGTTCGATAAGGAATATCTACTTGTGAAGGGGGAGATATTGGAAATTTATATGTGGTGTAATCTCACTTTAAAAAGAGACATAAGATTGAAGTGAATTACATCGTCCTAAGGTTTTGAGTTAAGATATAATGTCCTAGTTATATATAGGCTCACTCGAACATGATCTAATTTTTCCTTAGCCCCCCTCAAAACCTTTCATACACTACCCAAGTAATTTCGTAAAAGCATGATCTATCTATTTTAATATGTCATGAATAAGAAGAAGAAGAAGAATGAATGAATTTGACAATAATAATGTTTTAGCTGTAGAATATCAAGGTTATAATGAACCAAGTAAATCAAAGCATATTTAATTGGGCATTTCTTGCTTAAATTTATTAGTTGTTTCATAACTATGTGTGCTTATATTATATTTCTATATGTGTGAATTTATTAAAAAAATTTAGTAAATCACTAACAAAATCACTAATTTTAGAAAGTTGCAAAATTTAAAATTATTTTTCAATAATTTTAAACTAAAAAAATTAAATGTATTATAAAAAATTCGTATTTTTAATGTTTCACCTTCAAAAACAAAAGTTGTAATTGATTTTTTTATATTCGTACTATTAATAAAATTCACCATTTCAGTAACAAGTAAAATTTTCTATACTCATATTTTTTTAATAAAAAATTTTTGAATTCCACTTTAATTTTCATAAAAAATTTCTATTTAATATGTAAAAAAAATTGAGTTTGGCAGGAATGATATCTTTCAAACTTAGCCATGTAGGAATTAAAGTGCAATTCAAGTATAAATAGCTGGCTATGTTAATTTAGATATTTAGGTAGCATCACAAAATCCCACACAAGGAAGTTAAACTGTGCAGATTAAATATGTACAACAACAAGAAGCTAGACTACTATCGCATTGTTAATAATAGCTACCTTTGGTTAGCTTATCCATTTGCAACATGCATGTTTTTGCACCATCCTTTTTGTGTTTACTCCTTTGCATGTTCCATACGGTAATGTTATCATTATTAATTAATTAAAAATAGAATAACCTATTAGTGTATACCCCGCAAACCAATTATAGAATGTACTTTAATTATTAGTTGTAATTCAGGTAGTGTCGTATTCCGACCTTATTTAATATTGTGTAGTTATAATGTCTTACCAGAGGCCACTTTTAACTTGTGAGCCTAAAAGAAGTTTGAGCCTACTGTTAATATTGAATAAGCCTACAGTGTCGCACACTAAGTAGGCTAAACACTTAATGGGCTTAATTTAGATTTGGGCCTAGTCTAATTCAAGCTTAACCAATTAGGGTTTTCCCATATATATATATAGATATATGGGTGATTAGAAGATGGATGGTATTCTAATCTCAACCCTAACACACATCTACATCTAGAGAAAGAGAGGAACAAGATTGGTGCTAACACACCGTAAGCGTGATATTTAGACTTGCGTGTGTGTGGATACCAATAGAGGTATGGCGTTTGACGTTCTATTTTCTGACACTACCAATTCCTCTTCCAATTCTGCTGCACAAAAGGTATAATCGATCATGATTTTGGTTTCAATATTTACATGGATCTTGGTATTTCATATTTAGATTTGTGACGTTTATTACTGTTCATCATCCAAATATCCTACATAACGTACATAAGTACTGTTGGTTTATGACCTACAATTAATCAGTTGGTTGTAGTTTAGTGACATAATGATTTAGAAGCATTCTTTATCTTATACATATTTAGATGTATATGAAAAGTTCCACTATATAAATATATATTACAAATAAAATTATGATGATATCATAATTTTGAAATTCATATTGCATTCATGTATTATTTCTAAATTGTTCCTAGTCATTGTTCTATTAAAACTGGATATTAATAGAGTTTAAAAAGATTCACATACCTTATATTTTTTCTTATGAAGGAAGTAGTCAATCTCATATACTAAAATATAAAGATACTTAAATAAACGTGTAGGTATTTGTTAAAGAACAAGTTCGTTGAACTAAACCATATGATAAATTCATTTGGAACGTTAATTGTATGTCTATAGAAATTCTCATTCTGATAATTGTATAAATGATCTTTTGACTTTAGATCTTCAAAGTTATCTAAGATTGGGTTACTATGTTTGACACTACCTATGACTTATTCCAGTCAAGGGTAGCTCACTCGGTAGTCATTGGATATAGTATGAATTATATGTAAGTAGTTGAGTGATCAATATATGATTCATCACCCTAGCTAAAGTAATTAAAGATAATGTTTCATTGTTCTTTATTAGAATTGATTTGAAAAATCCTTAGCCAAAGTGAAATGCCGCTTTGTAAATAGTTTACGAATGCTATTAATATAACCAATTACTGATGATGGAGAAATAACATGATTTGACTTAAATAAAATATACATTAATTGCATACTCTATGTCTAATCAAAACATTATATGATAAAATAGTTGATTAAAAGAAAAAGTATACTTGAAAAGGATAGTCAAAACTATTTTGACATTTATAAATAGTTGGGTGATAATGATGTGTTGCTAGATGCTAATCTCAATCTATGGATATATATTATTTAATTAGATAATTAAAGATAAATTAAAGGAGCTTAATTTATTTAATCTCAAATACTATTAAGGTTATAATTTATATACATTGCCAATACATTTGGGAACCTAATAAGTTACGCAAAAATAAAGAGTTGAAGAGAGAAAAATGTTTTAATCAAGTTGAACTTGAATGTAAAGTTTGAAAAACTTTATAGTTAAATATGAGATATTTAATAAATAAGGATAAATATGATATATATTGGATCTTGTTTGGACATAATTGGTATTTGATTAGAATTATCAGTAATTATAATTAAAGTTTAACTAAAATTAGAATTTAATTTCACTTAAATTATTGTAACTTCCAAAACCTATTATAAATAGACTTAAGTTATAAGAGAGTTTGCACTCTTTACTAACCCTCTCTGTAATAGTTATAGAGTTCTCTCAATATGTTGTATAGATACTATTAGAAGCTAGACACTTGTGCATCTTAGGTAATTGAGATGGATCGATTTTAGAAATAATTTGAGGAATACGACAAAAAAAGATTCAAGCTTTAGAATAAGGTGCTTAATTACAATTTATATTTTATTATGATTGATATGTTAATTATTTTAGAAAATTTAAGTGATTTTGACTTAAAAAATAAACAAAAAAGTTTCGCAATCATTCCGTTGTATGCGGGGCCAGATCTCAACCCGATTTCTCAAAAAGTACAACATAATTTTCGATATAATTAAGAGATATCTCAAAATACAAACACCTTTAAATTTTGATTTGGTTTTAATAATCACATTTTTTTGAAAGAATAATCACATTTTTAAACTCCCATTTGACATCTCGTGAGTAACTTTATTATAATTTAAAATGTTACTAATATTGTTTTAGAAACATTAAGGTGTAATAAAATATCATAGATAATACTAGAATGTAATTCAATTCTTTACAAATATTTATAGGGTGATTATAAATCACAATTTGATTTATTATATTAAACGGACAAGCGTATCATAGATAATACAGATTTAATTCGTTTGAGGTGGCGGGGTTAAGTTTAGCTGAGCTCTACTTCATATTAATTAGAAGAGGCATGTACAGTTGGCCTAAAATTTGTATAGAAGAGTTATTTCATTCTCATAGAGAAGAAAGTTCTCTTATGAATCCGAAAAATGCCACAGTCAGGACAAATTGGGTTTAAGAAATTGAGATTAGAATAAACATGAAAAAACTTAACTTCAAGACTAACCGGCCTGCCATCGTCGTTTGAGTTCTCAAAATCTTTATCCGACTAATCGGACCGATCTGAATTTGGCAATATTATCCTAATTCCTAGGTAAGACAGACTTAGAACACTGTTTCATCGTAGTACTTAAATGTCTTAAATAGCTGAAAAGGGCACGTGGGTGGAAACAGTTGGTTGTACTCGGATCAGAAATTCTGGAACAACCAATTTCAACTTTATAATATTAAATATCATTCACACAAAAATATGTGAATAAGATTAAAAAGAATTAAAACACCTGACAGAAACGGGTACTGCTACCAGTTGTACTCACACGCCACCTCTCGGAAGGGCGCAACGCCGTGAGTAATTCATAATTACTTGTACCCTTTTGGCAGGTTGAGTGAAAGAAACTTTTTTAAGTGAACTTGCCTTTTTTTTACTGGGATTATTTATTATTATTATTATTATTATTATTAGTGGCTCATATCCAAAACATGAACGTCCTCGTAGCTCCATATTTTCGGAACAAGATCTTCTGTCTAATTTTATAGCGTTTTATTGTGTCTAATAAATTTGAGTTATTAATTTATGCAAGTTTTGCATAGATCTTATATAAATTATCGTGAGATCCGAATAAATAAATGACTAAAATTTACTAGACACAATAAGATAGCATAAAATTAAACAAAGAATCTGAAATTCACGTTCTCGGATAATCATTTAAAACAGCAAGTAGTAATCACACATCACTTCCATCCCTGAAAAGTTTGCAAAAGAAAACCCTAAGCCTTCTTGCACGCATGTCATCATACATCATCTCAACCTAACCTGTTCTTTTCTCCTTCTTCGTTTTTTTTTAAAAGATATAATTAAAACTTCTTCTCATTTTAGTTTATGCTATTTCCAATCCAAATTCAACGAGCTAGATGCCTAGAATACTTGCCTGAGTCGTAGTGATGTTTATATTTCCCATGTTATTTTATTAGATTCTGGCGGTTTTAATGTGCAAGCTTGAAACAAGTTTCCCTCCCAGTCCCAGAAACATATTTCTGCTATCTACCTCAGGTTGCAAAAGCTTGCACAGTTTTTTACAAGTTTTTATTTTCTAATTTTGTTGTTTCAGTTACGGATAGAAACACCTCCCTACACACCTTCTAATTCGTAAATAAAAGCAGATGTCCTCTTCTCATTTTCTACATTAAACTTGGCATCCATCGAATTTGGTTTTCTAAATGGGAACAGTACATCATTTTGCATGTGTTCTGTTCTTCTCTTCTCTAATTCATATAGGTTTAGCTATTTCTGTTAGAATTGAAAACGGAACAGAAGAGTGGGGCTACGAGGAAGTTAGACCAAGTACAACAGCTTCTTCTAAGTTTCAACTTCAGTGGTGAACTTAGATCCAAGTTTTCTGATTCATTTTTGTGGAATATGTTGAATAGGAGCACATATGTTTTGGTGGCTCTACAGAAGTCCTGGTAGAATTGAGGATCCTTCCAAGCCTTGGCCAATCATTCTTTGGTTGCAGGGTGGACCTGTGAGTTCAAAATTGTTCAATCAAATGTAAAAACTAAGACATAATTGCACATAATCCACACATCCTATTCTAAACATGGAGTTTTATCCTTGTATTTCTTTATTTTTCTTTATACAGGGCGCTTCAGGTGTAGGCATGGGAAATTTTGAAGAGGTCGGGCCACTAGACACCAACCTAAACCCCCGAAACTCGACATGGTTACAAATAGCCGATCTATTATTTGTGGTATAATTCAGAGACATCTTCTCCCTTCTGTTTTGGATAATAAACTGATATCGTAAAATTTTTAAATCACATTATTTCCTTTTGACTTTTGATTGGTGAACTTGTGTGGTGTAGGACAATCCAGTTGGTACAGGGTTTAGTTACGTAGATGATAAGGAATTATTCGTGAAAACTGATGAAGAAGCAGCAACCGATTTGACTACATTATTGGAGAGCATCTTCAGCAGAGATGAGAGTCTTCAAAAGAGCCCTTTATACATAGTAGCAGAGTCTTATGGGGGCAAATTTGCAGTCACTCTGGGATTATCAGTTTTAAAAGCCATAGAAACAGGCATATTAAACATTAAACTTGGAGGTAATTGAAGGTTTACAGTGATTAACATATTATAAACGTTATCAATCCTACTATACACTCATATAATCTCCGCATTACAGGAGTGGCATTGGGTGACACTTGGATTTCACCTGAAGATTTTGTCGTGAGTAGGATAATTTCACGATCATATTTTGCAACTTTTTGCAGAAAATAACTTACATTCAAGATAGTTTTCAATTCGTCATCTATAGTTGTCATGGGGTCCTCTACTTAAAGATGTCTCGCGGCTTGATGATAAGGGTCTTGAGAAAGCAAACAGGTTCTGGTGCTATTTATCTTTACTATTGATTTATGCAAAGGATTGCAAAATTCTTAACCACCCCATTTGGGGAAATTAGTCTTGCAGAAAAGATACAGCAGCAAATTGGGAATGGTGAGTACATAGCTGCAACTGCTTCTTGGCGGCAACTTGAGGAAAGTATAGAAGGAAACAGTAACCTTGTGGTAATGAGTTTGATTTAACAACGGATACCTTGAATACTTTTGAATTATTCCACTCATCATATGATTATTTCTATGTAACTGTTTACTATTCAAACTATAAGTAAGCAATGAAATAAGTTAATTATAACCATGTTCTTCCTTCTTATGGACATTATGCAGGATTTCTACAATTTTCTTTTAGACCGGGGAATGGATCCAGAATCTATAACGGCTAGTCAATCTTCATCACCAGTAATTGCCACGAAAAGCTATTCCAAATATCTTAGTTCCTTGAGCTTGAAATCTGCTAATGGTGATGGTGGCATTAGTAGGCTGATGAATGGAATAATCAGGGAAAAACTCAAAATCATTCCCCCTAGTGTGATGTACGTAAATCCTATTTATTGTTCCTTGCATTCTTTAGCTTTGTGGTGTAAATGACAAAACTCAATGCTGTATAGTATATACCTTCGGAATTTACAAGTTAGAAGGCAACAAGAACAGAACTATTGGTATCAAATTTTAGAAGTTTGCCACTGGATCCATATTCACGTGCTTTTGGGATTTATAGATGGGGAGAGCAATCAAACGATGTTTTTGAGGCACTAATTGGTGACTTTATGAGGCCAAGGATAAATGAGGTGTTGTTGAATTATTGCAAATTTTGTTAATTTACTTATAGTACTCTTAAATTTGGTTAATTACTTATCATTTCGTATCCTTTTACAGGTTGATGAGCTTTTAAATAAAGGGATTAATGTTACTATTTACAATGGACAAGTAAGGCTCATCTCCTCTCCTTTATTTTTAATATCAGTTACTACCAAATAATTTATAAAAACAATATGGTTTATTAGTAGCGATATTGATAATTTTAATTATCATTATTATTAATTATGAAATTTTTTATTTTATAAACGTAATATTCTTTGTTATTTGTGATATTAGTGACCATTAATTATTAATTATATTTTTTCTTTTATATAAAATAGCATCTGATTTTTTAACATTTATATCATCTAGGAGTTAGTGCTAGATTATTTCTTTTGTTTAGTTAAAAAAGATTTTAATTTCGATGGCTTTTGTAGAACAGAAAATTCGACAATAATCAATTTTGAGAGAAGTCATAAAATTATTTGTTTGTTACAGCTTGATGTTATTTGTGCAACTAAGGGTACCGAAGCATGGGTAGGAAAACTCAAGTAAGGGGATTTGTGTTTATCCTGTGACTCATTAATTTGAACATCCTTTTATCTTGTTGATATCCATATAATTTCAAGAATTTTGTGCCTCTTGTCTGCTCCTTGAAAGTAGGTGGGAAGGCCTACAAAGCTTTTTGAGTACAGAAAGAACCCCTCTCCATTGTGATACTGACAGAGCCACAGGAGGATTTACCAAATCGTACCAAAACCTACGTTTCTATTGGATCCTTGGGGCGGGTCACTTTGTAAGTATAATAACCTTGGAATTTGCATGATAGATTAGAATAAATATATTGGAGAAAACGAATTCATTCCAATGCAATCAATAACATAAAGTGGATCCAAACATTATTAAAAGAAATTAATCAAACTTCAAGATTATAGTGACAATCATTTTCTTTTATTCGTTTTTGTATATATAGGCACATACTATGTGTAAGTAAATGGATGATATATATATATTTATATATCCGTAAATTCAGTAGATTTATAAGGACGTCCTGAAAGATACTATTCGAGGCAAAAAGTGGAAGACAGTCTTGAAGATACCGTGACAAAGAGGATAAATTTTGGCTAAAAGTGGTCACCCTTACGTTTTTACTGACAAGTCTCTCCTGACGTGAGAGACTGAGTTACGGAAACCTTTTCTTTATTTAACGCTTTTGAGCATGGTGCGTTGTAGGTACCAGTAGACCGGCCCTGCGTTGCATTAAATATGGTGGGGGCAATCACTGAATCACCGGCAGCCACTGCGTCAAAATCGCACACGAAATGAAGAAAAAGCTGCTTAAATTTAGAATAATAAACATAGAGTTGAACTTGAACCAATAAGAAAAGATGGAGAAAAGTTGGAGAGAGTATCGATGATTTATTGTCAAATATTTGTCCGCACGTAACTTATCCTGTCCTTGAAAGGATGGAAAATGAAAGTCATGGTTTCAACTGAGCAGAGAAGATAAAGAAGACAAAATTTGTATTTTTTAACCTTTACAGTCAAAACCAATGTTATGAATACCGTACCGGATTCGGTACCGGATTGAGCTCTGGAACGGAACGATACTGGTATCGGTCGGTATCGGGTACCGTTTCGGAATATTTTTTAAATTTATAAAATAGTCCCTAAACTTTTAAAAAATTACAAAATAGTCCATATTGATATATTATATAGTTGTACTGTATACTTTACTAGTTTACTGTTTACATCAACCATATTTTCAAAAATCTTAACAATAAATAATAATATTACAATTTAGATCTCTATTTTATTTTTTTCCTAATTTGGAATAAGGAAATCATGAACTAATAAATTTATTTTTTTAATTATTGATTTAATTTAATAATCTTTGTTGTTAAAAATTGATAAATTTATTAATTAATCAGTTGATTTTGCAAACTAATTAATTTTTATAAACTAATTAATTTTCATTTATTAGTTTAATTAAAATTTAACATAAAAATTTTTCAATCATATTTTAAATTCTTCAATTTTATTTAATCTTTAACTAGATTCAGAACGATCTAACACTGATTAAATCTTTAAATTTTTATCTTATTGATTTAACTTTCGGTTCGATTTTTAAAACATTCTTATAACAGAATAAAACACGACCCAATTTCTTACATATTATTTAATTCCAATGAGATATGTTTTTTTAGGAAAAATTCAGCATGAAGAAGTTTATTTTACCATATTTTTATTATTACATAATATCTTAACCTTAAATTCAATTTACT
>JAOSBM010000008.1:7450750-7470369 GCA_027568955.1 Erythroxylum tenue
TCATTGTATATGAATGGGAGGTTGCCTACTTGCAAATGGGCCGTGGATACGTGGACCTGGGCTTGGGCCTAGAATAGTCGACCCAACCAGGTGTTAATATCTATACTATACTCCTAAACACGATTGTTTAATCCCTTATTCATAGTACAATACCAATATCTATCACTAAGGATTTGTATTCAAGTTGACAAATAAAAATAAGATGTGACACATGAACTAATAATTACCTCTTGTTGAACATTACATATGATATGATCCTAACGATGATTATCTTGAATTTCCAATCAATTGGAAGTATCTTTTCTTTCCCATCTTCTCCTCGTTTGGTTTAACAATCGGCTCTTTTGAAAAGTCTTGATAGCTATTACTTAAGGGTTAATTTTTGCACATCTTACCTTCAAGACTTTCTTAGAGGCAAAGTGGTTAGATTGAAAAATAACATGTATAAAATCTAATGAACTTCATATTCAACACTCTATATGCTTTATGAGAATAACTATGAAAAATATGCCTTGAACATTCACTAGTCACATACCTTTTATCTGTTTTATGTAAAGCAAAGTCATCATTTTGTTTTACGTATCTAGTTGAACTTGGGTCCTTATGGTAATCTCCTTCTTTTCAACCAATGTTTCAAAAGCTTACTTATCATTCTTTGTTTGAGAAAATATAATCTATCAACGTGTTGATGTTTAACATAAAAAAGGCATATCATGTTCTATGTTTGCACACATAATAAGGAATCTTGTAGCAGATATGAGATCCTTTATTACCATCTAGTAAGCTTCATTACGTGTCTTCATTTTCAATAACAGATTTAAAAAACCAAACATATAACAGTGGTTTAAAAATCGTTCAAATAATCAATTTTGTTAAAACATACAATTTGAATTCATCTGAACATTACTAGACATACATTATATTATTTATCACGTTGTTTATGCAGCTCCAATGAAACAACCTCACTTTAACATCAAAACAAACAAATGAAAAAAAGCTTGCATGTGCAAAAGATACACTCTCAAACTAACCTACCAACACTTCAGCAAATTCGTCCTTGGCTTCCTTTAATTTCGATTCATGATGAGCCTAAAAGACTTAGCAAATGACATTGTGAAGGCGACCATTTTCTGAAGATGTTGTTGGAGGAAGGCAAACCCAAGAAGAATTAGAATAAATTTGTATTTTTGCAAAACTATTGTGATTTTTTTTATTTTCAAAAACAAGAAATTGTAATAATAGACAAAAAATGTTTTAATTGTTTGTTTATTTCTTTTTAAAAACTATAACGAGAAACAAAAGGAAGAAAGAAAAACAAACAAGCTCTAATTTCTTTTAGTAATTATTTTGAATTATTGGCATTCAAAACTCGTGAAGTTTAAAAACTATTAGATTCTAAAGTTTTTATTTTTAAATTATTTTTTCAATTCTCAAAATATTTATGGGCATTTTATTTTTGTTTATGTTTTGGTTGTTGTAATGTGATATTTATAGTCTAGAAATACAAGCAAATATATGCTTAATTGATAATGTTAAAGTAATTATATCTTTATTATTTTAATAATAAATAATAAATGAAAATTAATTTGATAATTTAATTAAATGAATAAGTATATTTTAATTATTAATATATTTTAATTATTAAAACATATTATTATTTAGAATTACGTGTGTGATATTCTAAAATCCTTTAATTCATAAATAACTATTTTTAAAGTTTAAGTTATTTAAGGCATAAACTATATTTCTTAAATATATATGAAATTTAAAAATATTTTATTTTCCAAAATAATTCTTATTTAAATTTGAAAATAATTATAAATTAGAGATTAAAAATTCAATAAAATAATTTTAATTTCAATTTCAAAATAAAAATTATGTCAAAAATAAAGTAGAACCAAAATACTCTTAAATTTTCTAAGTTAATGCTATATTAGAATTATTCAGTAACAATAATAACAACAACATTTCACATTTCAGTAGAAGTATTGTTGAGACATGAGATCTAGGAAGAACTAGAAGTATGGAATCTTATCCTTAATTAATAGATAAACTATTTTCGATAAACCTATAAAAAAGAAAAGGAAAAGGATAAAAAGAAAAAAGTTTTTTTTAGAAATGTTTGTAGGGAATAATAAAAGGTACATATTAAAATAAAAAATAAAAAATATAAGATAATAATAATAAAATATAACTATAAACAAATACTTATAAATAAAAATATAAAAATACAACAAAAAAAAGAACAAAACAAAGAATAAAAGATAAAAGATAAAAGATAAAATAAAATAGATAAATAATAAAAAATAATATTATAATTGTGTGTCACTTATATTGATTAACATTTTTTTCAGGATTGAATCTTTTTAAAATATTACATAGTGAAGAAATAAGATAAAGCTGAAATATTACCCATAAATTTCTAAGTCAAGTGTTACGTTAGAATTCTGTGGCCCTTGTATCGATATGTTATACTTCACATGATTTTCACCATTGATTTTTTTTAAAATATTGTATAGTGAAGAAATGAGATAAAGCGCACGCTCTCGTTAATTAAAAAAGTTGAAAATTAAAAAATTAGTAAATTTATTTATTAAAAGAGTTTAAAATTTTAAAATTAATAAATCTATTTTTTAAATGGGGTAAAAATTGAAAAGTTAATAAATCTATTTTAAGATGTTTATATATATTAAAAAGTTTCTTATTACTTTGCCTTACAAAAATTGAAAAGAGAAAATTTGTAATTAAGTTTCTTATTCTAAAATTCAAGTTTTATTAAATAGAGCTAAAGAGGAGTTTGGTCTCAATTATCAATTACATGGTCTAACGATTATGATATTGTTAAGGGGAAAAAAAGTTCTTTTTATATTTTTTAATTGCATTTGTTTCGAATGTGTATAGTTGCATTTATTTCGGATGTGTATATTTATACAAGTTAAAAGATGATAAATATAAATACTTGAAATTATACTTAAAAAAGGGAAATCTTAAATCAATTTGTTAGAAATATGCGCTAACATCTTTATTAACAATGATATAATAATAGAATATATTTTTAATAATTTTTATTTTATATTTATTTAATATAAGATTTTATTAATATCAACAACATATTTATTAGTATAATATTTTATTAATATTAACAACGATATATTGATATTGATATTAACAACGATATATTGATATTGATATTATTATTAATGATTTTACATATAGAAATATGCAAAGATATTACTTTTATAATTATCTATGTATTTGTTAATGCAATTATCCTGAGGTCTTGCAATATGATATTATTGTTGTTTTTGCGACTATTATTTTATTATTGTTACTATTATTTTTAATAATTTTATTGTTATTGACAATTGCAAGATGTAGTTAACTTTTATTATAATCATTTAATATTTTGTTAAGTACGTAAAATTGTGATTTGAGTTACTCGCGCAAAGATATTAAATTTTAATAATAAAAATATTCTTTTAAAATTTACATATTATTGATTTATTAAAACTTTTTTTAAAACTTTATCTTTAGCTTATAAAATGTTAGCAGGGACGTTGAGTTGAAATATTACGTAATCTTTATAAGATTTCCATCTTGTATTTCGTAAAAGGAGCTGGCGATAGAGTTATCTTGTTAAATCATCGTCGTTTCTGTAAGATTACGTGCAGCTATATTCATTGAAATTTTATTTCACTTGCATCAATTTTCAGTAGCATATTCCAGATTTTGCAGTTTTAACTCTGAACCTCTTATGAGTTAGAATATAATGTTTTTAGTATGCCCTCACAATTGACAAACTATTGTTGAATAAATAATTTCAATGACTTCACTTAAATACTTTTTTCTGACGTGGAAATAGTGCGGATATATCGAAAAGATTTATTTTATTCAATATTTGTTTTTTTTTTCATTGTTCATCAACAACGTTTTTTCTCTCCTTATCTGACAATCTAATATTTACGAGTGAATGGACCAAGTCTGTAGTTGACCTTTTGACAATGTGTGCATAGAAAAACACTACTATCCAATGAAACAAGCAACTAAATGCAAGAAGGGTAACAATAACACATTACACATGATCAAAATTTGAATTTCTCCACCTCAGTTTCTTGTTCTTTGTGAGTTATAACTCTGATTTGTTTTCTGTATACATAATTATAGGCAGAGTAGAGTTATAAGGAGTAGGCATATATATTAGTTAAAATGTAATGAACTAAATAGAATAAAATGTTATATACAAATGTCTCAAGAAACAAATACCTACAAAATAAAATAAATTGAAAATAATTAGCATTCTTTCATTAAAAGTAACAAAAATTGAAAAACTATGTGAAGTTTGATCCTGCTTTAAGTAATTGCCTGTTTAACTTTAGGTTTACTATTGTCTTCGAAGGTCCACGTCACGTCCTAGTTCTGCAATGCGACCATGTGGCATGTAGGAAGTAGGCCAGGGTGATTGCCCTGCGTTTCACTTGTTAAAGTCAAGGTACGGCATATAATATAATATAATTGGAAGCTTGAAAATGACAACTTAAATACAATTTAGTTTCTATTTTTATTTACATTAAACTTCATTTTGTCCATATTTCAATTTCAGATAACGCAAAGCAATTAGTGAATCAACTAACTACTTAAATACAAGTAGTCTACTTTAAGTAGAGTCTGAAAATCAAAATCATGAGGTTATCTTATCCTATGTTATGATATCCAACTAATACGGTGCGTATCTTCCGGAAAATGGGAATTAAATTAATAGGCGGAAACTGGCGGAGATAAAAGAAGGAGAAAAGAAAAAGAAAGATACAGACAGACAGGTGGCAGTGGCAATCACCACTTGCCGTTTGTTGGTTTGCACATTAATAAACAAAACAACCATTTAATTTTAACCTCACTATCACAATTTTCAGCAGAACAAACCACTCAAATCATTTCATTTTTCCTTTTTTTGTTTTCCTACTTTCTTTTCGACGAGGAACCAAAGCTCTGTCATCCTTCAAATGGCTCCGATTCCGTCGGAGAACGGCGTCGACGGCGACGATGAGCGAGAGGAAGACGAGGATGAAGAGGAGGAGGAGGAGGAGGAAGAGGAAGAGGAAGAGGAGCCGAGACTAAAGTACCAGAGAATGGGAGGAAGCATACCCACGCTGCTATCAAACGACGCCGCTTCTTGTATTGCCGTCGCGGAGCGAATGATCGCGCTCGGGACTCTTGACGGCTCCGTTCACATCCTTGATTTCCTCGGCAACCAGGTTACGTAACATTTGTTGTTTCGATTATTGTTATTTTGCCAGTGACTAGTGAATTTGGAGCTTCGTTGGATCTGAACTTTGATTGCAGTTTCAATTTTTAGCTCTGTGTATCTGGAGATTCTCTTTTGGTGATGTTAGAGTGTGATTGATTTTTTAATTTGTCGTTGAGTTTGTGTTCTAGAGATTGGTCCATTAGAATCTGAATATCGTAACTTTATAATACAAGGCACAAGCAATTCTTCCAAGTTTATGTTCTTGTTTTTTTTTCTTTGTTTTTACTTTACGACTAAAGTTGAGAATTGTTGTTTATGTCGTTGCACGTTGAGTGCACAAAGATGCTGGGAAGTTGTGCCAACATCACTTGTTTTGAGCAAATATTTGAGAACGCTTTTCCTGTTTTTGTTTTTAAATTTAAAGTTCGATTTTTCCTCTCTAATTAGTGTAATGTATATGGAACATTCTTTTACTCAAGTTTACGATCTGCACGTGTTTAAAATTTTCTTTTATTATTTATTTTTTTTTTGAATTTCGGGTGAATGCTTCGTTTTCGCATGAATCGCTAAAAACTCTGTCCTGTGAATGTAAGTAGTTCCAGTGGACTATTTTACTTAAGGTGTGACTGTTTTAGAATGTCGAGTTGCCATTGGCGAAGCTGTAAGCATTAGAGGCCTGAATATTAGGCTTTAACTGCAGCTAGATTATCGTGATCAACTAATCAATATTAACACCTCTTTAGGCTTGATTAGGAGTTAGGACTGAAAGATGCCTGTATTGAGTTCTTAGGACTTGGCCAAAATCTAATGATAGAAGGTTCCCTTTCCAGGTTAAGGAATTTCATGCTCATACTGCTGCAGTAAATGACCTTAGTTTCGATATAGAAGGTGAGTATATAGGAAGCTGTTCAGATGATGGGACTGTTGTAATAAATAGCCTTTTCACTGATGAGAAAATGAGGTTCGAGTATCATCGTCCAATGAAGGCTGTTGCTTTGGACCCTGAGTATTCAAGAAAAGCATCCAGAAGATTTGTAGCTGGTGGGTTAGCAGGTCATCTGTATTTAAATGCAAAGAAATGGCTTGGCTATCGGGACCAGGTTGGCATTAGTACAACAGCCTTTATCTTTTACAATAGCTGCACTAGTAAGATGTTGAGCCTGAAGTCAAATACTTGCTTGCCTTTTTAGGTTTTACACTCTGGTGAAGGTCCAATACATGCTGTGAAGTGGAGATCAAGTCTTATTGCTTGGGCTAATGATACTGGTGTGAAAGTATATGATGCTACCAATGATCAACGTATTACATTTATTGAAAGACCACGGGGAAGCCCACGCCCAGAGCTGTTGCGGCCTCACTTAGTTTGGCAGGTTAGTTAAAAATTCACCTTTCTATGGTCTAAACAGCTCCGTCACTCTATTCATTAACTTCCACTTTTACTATTTAGCACAAATTAAGCATGCATTGTCTTGAAACTCATTCATTTCTTTACTCGTATCCAGGATGACACTCTCTTGGTTATTGGCTGGGGGACATCTGTGAAAATTGCTTCAATAAGAGCAAGCCAGTATAAAGGCACCAATGGGACATACAGGCATGTCCCAATGTCCAGTATGAACCAGGTGGATATTGTGGCATCTTTTCAGACCAGCTATTATGTTTCAGGAATTGCTCCATTTGGTGACTCGTTGGTCGTGCTAGCTTATATTCTTGGAGAAGAAGATGGAGAGAAGGAATTTAGCAGCACCATTTCAGTAAGACAGGTATTTCTCTTCCATGTTGCGCGAGCATTGTAAAGTATAGTTCCTTGTGGACCAGCTTTTCGAGTCAAGTGTCTTTCGAGCAGCAAATCACTTTCTTCTCTTTACTTTGGCTGCAATATCTACTCAGTCTGTCCTTAATTCCTTGAGGGAAAATGTAATCACATAAATTATTGTTGATGTTTGATATGGAGATGGTTGTTCTTGTAGATGGTCATTGTTAATTTCAAGAATTTTAGTGTTCACTTTATGTGTGTACTAAATTAGAAAGAATCGGCCCAAAAGTGGACAACAAGGAGAGATGATCTCTTGCAAAGTGGTTTTTTGTTCAGTCCTGAGAGAGTGAAGAGCTGTGCTTCATTTTTTCTATCTATATTTAACTCCACACGCTCTATTCTGGAAGATCAGTTTCTAGTATTATTTTGAGGCATATATGTGGCCTGCTGGTTAACAAGCTAGGAAATGCTGTTTGATGTATCTACTCTCTGTCATGTCTGAAGTGTTAACTTGCTCAGCATAATCTGTTTTATTCAGTGTCACTCATACACATCACCAGTCATATGCGCTATTATCTTTAAGTGAAGTTAATTTAAAGGATGAAACATACTGAAAGTGTTTTGATGACCCTATTGCGCTGCTAACGTATGCTATATATAAGCAGGGAAATGCACAAAGACCAGAAGTACGCATTGTCACGTGGAACAATGATGAACTTGCAACTGATGCCCTTCCAGTTCATGGCTTTGAGCATTACAAGGCAAAGGACTATTCTCTTGCTCATGCTCCATTCTCAGGTATCTGACTTTATGTGATTTTGGTCTCAATCTAGCAGACAATCTGCTTTGAAAGTAATTCCTTAATGTGAATATAGGTAGCAGCTATGCTGGTGGTCAGTGGGCTGCTGGTGATGAGCCATTGTATTATATTGTATCTCCAAAAGATGTGGTCATTGCAAAACCGAGGTTAGTTATTTTCTTGTCAGATTTTAGTTTCCAATGAAACATGTTTGGTTCATTGCCTCTGCATGCATACAATTTTTCCTTTTAAATTTCTTTTAGAGTAAATGCCAAGAATTAAAACATTGCTTCCGTTTAAGATTATGTTAAAAAGAAACTCCATACATATGAGGTGTATTAGTTCATCTCTGAACAATGTAGCCTTACTTTTCAGTTTGCCTTGTCACTGGAAATTGTTGGGACATGAGCTTACTCTGAACATAGGAGCTTGGTCTTTGTCTAGGTGCCTTGTATAATATATTGGTTGCTATTTCATATGTAGATGAACATAGTGTCTTCTATGTCCATAGCTTCTTTGTTTGTTGTCTAAGCCAAGCCATATGTTCATGCTAATTCCACAAGCATGTCCTACAGTTTATGGTGCTTATGACTTACAAACTAGGGAATGTGTAATTTGGGTCATTTCTGCCTTATAATGAGTAGTTAGCTGATCTAGGAGTGAATATATCTATGCCAACCTAGTCAAAAAGTCGGCATATAATGTGATGAGAAAGCTATTTAAGCAAGAGATAACGGTTAAAATTTGTGCACGTTGGTTTTTTCCTTCATTTTCTCTAAGCGTTCATGGAATATGCTTTTTGTATTTGGCAACAAAGAGAGGGCTTTTCAGAGGGATGTTGACTCAGACCCCTTCGTGGGGAGAGTATCAATCGGTTTGCTGCACCCACTAGTCTAAGCATGTACTTCTTTATCATAAAGTTCATGGGCATTTTCCCTTAATTTTCAAAGACTGTGCATCTTTGTTAGTTTATTTGTGTTACGTATAAAAATATTATAGCTGTTACACAGTTGTAATTAGTATAAAACTGTAACCGTTTCCCTCACGAGGGGGATATGAATTCGCTAATGTGTGTGTGTGTGTGTCTCTCTCTCTCTAAAGTTCTCTGTTCTTCTCTCTTCTTTCTGGACTCTTCTCTTTCTTCTTCTCTCCTTCTCTCTTTTGTTCTTCATTTTTATTCGCAACAAATGGTATCAGAGAAGTCGGTTCTGTGTGGAATCGAAGAAAACATGAAAAGCTTGATGGAAGCACAGATCAGAAGCGAGAAAATGTTTTTGGATTTCAAAGCAGGAATGAGAAAATGTTTATGGAATTTCAAAGCAGGAATGAGAAAGTGTTTCTGGAAGCTTTAAACAGAACAAAAAAATTGGAGAACAACCTGTTGCAGCTTAAAACTGTGGTGACACAATTTTTGAAGCAACAAGGGGTGGAAGTGGGAGCTACTATTGCAGTTACTCTGGAACTCACGAATCGAAATGAGCAACGCATGCAAGAGAATGACTACATAAAGTCTTTGGCTGTAGAGTCCACCCCTCTCATGAATAACAACAACGTTGCCTTCGATGGTTCCTTATTCGTCCCCTCTCCCAGTGGGCCTAGTGAGATCGAGATGTATTCTTCGGCTTTATACGCTGCTTGTACGGCTGGTGATCTTCTTAGCTGTGGTCTAACCCACATGACGGTTACTCCTCTTGATTTCGTTAAGAGTAACGTGCAAATTGACCCTGCAAAGTATAGAAGCATTTTATCTGGTTTTGGAGTTTTGTTAAATGAGCAGAGTGTGAGCTTTGTAGGTGGCTACATTGCTGGAGTTTTTTGTGCGATTGTGTCTCATTCTGTTAATCTAATCTCCTTCCTCCATGATGCTAAAGGAGCACTTGCTGGTCATGCTGTGAAGAAGATGGGTGGTGAAAAGAAAATAAGATTATTCATTTTTTGTCCATTTTGTAAACCTCCATAACCTTGGGGACAAGGTTTTCTAAAGGAGAAAGAATTGTTATGTATAAAAATATTATAGCTGTTACACAGCTGTAACTAGTATAAAACTGTAACCGCTTCCCTCACGAGGTGGATATGAATTAGCTAATGTGTGTGTGTGTCTCTTTCTCTAAAGTTCTATGTTCTCTTTTCTTTCTAGACTCCTCTCTTTCTCCTTCTCTTCTTCTCTCTATTCTGTTCTTCATTTTTATTCTCAACAATTTGCCTCTTCATCTTTGCTTTCTTCTTGGATACGTTGACATATTTTAGGGATGCTGAGGACCATATATCATGGCTTTTGCAACATGGCTGGCATGAAAAAGCTTTAGCTGCAGTTGAAGCAGGTCAAGGTCGGAGTGAACTCCTGGATGAGGTACTTTGATTTATTTACCTGTGTTAAAATATGTGGATATGCGTTGTACATTCTACAGCATGCATGTGGATTATGGTTTTTTTGGACAAGTCTATCTTGTCTTTACTATGAAATCTCTTCCTTGGTTAGCAATATGTGTAGTTCTACTGATATCCACAGGTTCTTTAGAAATTTTCTTATTAAATATTTTCTTGTTCTTTGTGAAAAATTGTGACATTGGTCCTTAGAGATCAAGTTACAGCATAGTGCAATCCAATCAATATCACCAATGACAAAGCTGCTATATGAGTAGGATCATTCAATTTATTTTCAGATCAAGACATCCTTTTGACATTGTTTAGTGAGTATGTCTGTACAAGTAGGTCCATTTAACCCAGTAATAGTAAGGAGAAAGAATTATCAAAGGAAGTTTTAATGACCTTATGAATAAAATAAAATAATTTCCTTTTTCTTTATCATGATTAACATTTTGATGTCTCTTCAAAACTTCACTGTAATATTGTTATCATGCCAATAGTGAGTTTAGCACGTCATTGCAAATTTGGACACTTGTTCAATTTGGTGACGAGGTTAACCCAAGAACATGTGATTCTTGCAACTTAAATAGAACTGATTAGATTAGTTTCACAAATGATTAAATTTGGGATCCATGTGTACAGGTGGGGTCCAGATATCTTGATCATTTGATTGTTGAAAGAAAGTATGGTGAAGCTGCATCCTTGTGCCCCAAATTGTTGCGGGGTTCAGCATCAGCGTGGGAAAGGTAAGGCAAACATATATACATGTTCCCATCATAAACATTTTGTTTATATGGTCACTCGTAACTTGTGAAGAGAGAATGAGAAAGAAAGACTGAAAGACGCCAGTGCTGCTTACCCTTACAAGGGTGCCCGTGTTATGTTTATATAGTTGTTATGTTATTTTAGGTTGTTCTTAAATAGTTGAACGCCAAAATTACCCTTGGCACTTAGTAACAAGAGCGACTGTTTTCTGCAGGTGGGTTTTCCATTTTGCTCATCTCCGCCAGCTTCCTGTATTAGTTCCTTATATACCAACAGAGAACCCTAGACTCCGGGATACTGCTTATGAGGTTTGTACCTCTTTGTACTTTATTTTTCTGTTCCTACATGGTAAGAATGCGTGTTCATGTTCATTCTTCAGGTTGCTTTAGTAGCATTGGCAACAAATTCATCTTTTCACAAGGATCTTTTGTCAACTGTCAAATCTTGGCCATCCGCAATATATTCTGCATTGCCAGTTATCTCTGCCATAGAACCTCAACTGAATTCCTCATCCATGACCGATGCACTCAAAGAGGTTTGTCTTGGGAGTCCTGCATATCATCTGAGGAAGTTTTGATATCTGCAAGTCTTTAATCACAGTATTTTTCTGTTTCAGGCATTAGCAGAGTTGTATGTAATTGATGGGCAATATGAGAAAGCTTTTTCTCTTTATGCTGATGTAAGTATATGTTGGTGCTGACAGAAGTAATAAAAGTCCCTTTTTATCTAGTCTGATTCAATAAAACTATAGTTGTGCGCTCAATTATCTTAATTTAGTAACATTTTCTTGTTTGTTTATTTGCTGGTTGCTCATTTTTCTTTTACCTTTCTCAGCTTATGAAGCCAGAAATATTTGATTTCATTGAAAAACACAACTTATATGAAGCTATTCGTGAAAAGGTATGGCAATAGATTGAAAATTGATAATGCTCTATTGTTGCTCTCTATTCTATAATTTTAGCTTTAATAATTGAGAACCTGTTCATACATCCAATTTGCAACATAAACTGTTCAGGACTTGCTAGAAAAGGTATGGCAATATTTTGAAAATTGATAATGCTCTATTGTTGCTCTCTATTCTATAATTTTAGCTCAGGACTTGCTAGTGGTTGTCATTTGACAGGTGTGTTGGAAAATTGTTTGCCATGTAGGTTGTGAGAAAACTATTACAAGATCACCTATTTTTCAATGTTCTTGTTTCCCGTTATTTCCTATTTTCAGTTTGCTATATTTCCTGCTTGACTATTACAGATCACCGATTTTTCAATATTTCTTTGTTTCCCGTTATTTCCTATTTCAGTTTGCTATATTTACTGGTATGCTAATGTGCAGGTTGTCCAATTAATGATGCTTGATTCCAAACATGCAGTGACCTTGTTGATTCAGAACAAAGATTTAATTTCTCCATCTGAAGTTGTAGCACAACTGCTGGCTGCAAGCAACAAGTGTGATTCAAGATATTTCTTGCATCTATATCTGCATTCGTTATTTGAAGTGAATCCGCATGCTGGAAAGGATTTTCATGATATGCAGGTGGTTGGCTTAAATATTTTGCCTGTTTGTCTTATGTTGGTAGAAGTCTCAGTATCGTTAATATTTTCCTTTTTGAAGATTTTATTGCTTGTTAAAATGGCAAATTATTTTTGTTTCCATATGAACAACTTGTCAATTTAGAGTCAATTAGAATGGACTTAATAGATAAAAGTATTTAAACTATATGTCAACATCTTCGGTTTGTTAATGGTTGTTTTCCAATGATATGGGATAAGACAATTTGAATCTGTTCTATTCTCCTGTTAAACCTAGATTCTACAGTGCTATATCCAATTTGTTCCACATGTAATTTCCCGAAAAAAGAAAAAACTTGTTCCTCTTGTTCAACTGTGTGTATAAATATCTGAGACTGAAACGCAAGTTCTTTGCAACATCCTATTATAAATGTCTAACTGAAAGGATCTTCTTGTTCTGCTACTTGTGGTCAACTTCCTTTTACCTGCATGGCTTAGAATCTTTAAAAGCATCTTTTTGGTGTCCAGGGTAAATTGTTGCAGGCATAGTTGTAATTTTTCATGCTAACTTGAATTGATCTTATGGCTTAACTCACTCTAAATATCTTGCATAACTTTGATCTGGTTGGGACAGGTAGAGCTGTACGCAGACTATGATCCAAAAATGTTACTTCCTTTTCTCCGTAGCAGCCAACATTACACACTTGAGAAGGTTTGGCTAATTCATAAACACAAGATTAATAAGTTAAAGTAAATCAGTGTTGATTACTTTTGACACTGTTTGTGAAAGCCGTAAGCTTTAATTTCAGGCACATGAAATTTGTGTCAAAAGAGATCTTTTACGGGAGCAAGTCTTCATACTTGGAAGAATGGGAAATTCAAGGAAGGCCCTAGCTGTCATCATTAATAAATTGGGCGACATTGAAGAGGTTCCATTCTGTCTCTGATGGAAGCTTCTTGTTTGTTTCTTTGGGTTGTCATTGTGTTTATTTGAAACCTGGATGTTGGAAGTGATAGGAGCTGTATCATGATTGTCTGTGCAGGCTGTAGAGTTTGTAAGCATACAACAAGACGATGAACTCTGGGAAGAATTGGTTAAGCAGTGTCTTAACAAACCTGAGATGGTAATCTAATTGCACACTTTATGCTAGTTTTGTATGACATGCACAAATATGATAAGTTTTCATTCTTTTTCCTGGTTATCATGATATGCGTATCATTTGATTTCTTTTCAGGTCGGAGTATTGTTAGAGCACACTGTTGGCAATCTTGACCCTTTATATATTGTAAACATGGTGCCTAATGGCTTGGAGATACCTCGGTTAGTATGCCTTGACCCATACTGTTGATTAAATTTTTAGAGAAATAATAGTTCAACACAGTTGAATTTTCTTACTAATTGGGATATAGTTATTTATACAATTTTTATAGGTTGTGATATCTAGTGTTAAAAAATGAAAGTTTGAGTTTTATTTGATATTTTGTTTATAGTTCAGGATATTCGATATAATTTAACCTAATATTTTATACCAAATAATGAATTTTTATGATATTCGACACTTCCCTTCAAGTTAGTAAGTTGATGTTTTATAGGTCCAGCTTGCACATGAATTCTAAATTTACAAAAAGAAATTTTTTGAACTAATAAAATGAAGAAGTAATATGTTCTTTCCTTTTTTATTTTTATTTTCACCTTATTTTTCTTTTTGTGGTTTTTATTTTCCTGTTTTTACTAGCTTTTCTTTTTCTTTTTAATTGCTAAACCCTAAAATCAAAAAAAGAAAAAAAAATAGAACTTGAAAGTAAACACGAAGTGTTGGCAGCAAAAATGACTAAGGCAATTGTTGAGAGAAGAGAAAAGGTAGAAAAGAGATGCTCGCCATAGAAGAAGGAGATAGGAAAAATAGAATACAAGTCAAAGAACAGGAAAGACAAGAACGGAGGTAGGAATACTCTTATGGCTATCAAAGGATGCAGAATATCGATGGAAGGAAAGACAGAATAGAGTTAACAATGCTCTCAAAGGACTATCATGAGGATAAACATAATAGGGATGGTCTTAATGGCAGAAAAGAAAATATAGGTGACAGTGCTCTCAGAAAGACAAATTGAGAGAAGTGCTTAGCTAGAAAAGAAAACTTATCAGTCCCTAATGAAGGAATACGGGATCTTAAGAAAAACAAAGGTTAGGGATTACATTTTGGGCTCGAAAGCCTTATGCTCTGAAAATTGCCATTGGTATAAAGGTGCTTAGAATCTGAACTTGGTCTGATACCATGTTAAATTACTTTTAATATCGTTTGAAAATAAAGATAAAAGGAGGAAGAGAAGAATGCTCTGTTAATTCAATCAACAAGCAATTGTTCATGCTTGGATAGTCAAAGTGAAACTTCAAAACTATCTAATCAAGTGGAATGATATATATATGTGCGCATATGTAAATACAACATTCATAGATTTTTATTCCCTCAGAAACGATGATTTTGGTGATTGTTCTTTTTTCTCCCTTTTTGGTTTGTGTTTCAGGCTTAGGGATCGTCTGGTCAAAATTATCACAGATTACAGAACTGAAACGTCCCTTAGACATGGTTGCAATGATATCCTCAAGGTACTGTTTTCACGTTCTTAATTTTGCATCTGAACAAAATTCAAAATTCTGAAGTGTGTTGACAGTTTTGTATTCTATGAATGGTACACAGGCTGATTGTGTAAACCTCTTGGTTAAATATTTCAATGAAGCAAGGCGGGGAATTTGCTTGAGCAATGAAGAAGATGATGCTCAAATGAAAAGGGATAGCAGTAGGGATTCTCAGGCAACTGAGAGGACACCTATTGTGAGAAGCATGGAAGTCAAGTCAAAAACTAGGGGAGATACGAGATGTTGCATGTGTTTCGATCCCTTTTCGATTCAAAATGTATCAGTCATTACATTCTTTTGCTGTCATGCTTATCACATGAATTGTCTTACGGATTCCATGCATACTGTTAGTGGAAGAGGAGCAAATGGAGAGACAGGGAGGGAACAGTTTTCTGATTATGATCATGATCAGAATGATGAAGATGAAGATGGCGACGATGATTATAATTCAAGTGTTCCTCGCTTGCGATGTATTTTATGTACTACTGCTGCGGGTTGAGATTTTGATACAAAGCAACTTTTTCCTATAAATCTTTTTGGGAAGGGTGTGGGTTGTTGTATGAGCGGTTGGTTTGTTTTTTGAGGCTTTTTCTTACTCCTATTTTGGTGTGAATAGGTTGCATTTGCTATTTCTCAAAATTTTCATTTTTGCACTCGTTTCATTTGTTGTCGATTTTATGTAATCATAGTTCATGCAATTGTTAATGGAAAGAAGCAAATATTTTCTTCTTCTTATTTTCGCAAGTCCATGAAAAAGGTTTTTGAAAATGTCGCCATCCTTGCCCAAAAAAGTTTGGAGCGTAAGTGCCGGGCGAGACTCGAGAGATGAGGATTTTGTTGGCTTAAGTTTTCTCGGTCTTGGTTGGTTTGAATAGTGATCAGAAAGTAGCACTGTGTGCTTGATTGGATGAATTGATAGGAACTCATTCGTACGAGGGATCGGATGTTTTTGTGTTGATAAAACGAAAACAAGGAAAAAGAACCTGCTGCCAAGAATGAGGAATTAAAATGGATTTTTTTGTGTTGTTAAAGAAAAGGAAAAGAAAAAGGACCTGTTGTACGATTTGTTGATGAAGATACATTTCAATTTTGAGTGACAAAATTTTTGAAGGGATTAATGATTCTTTAGTTAAAAAATACATTAGCGTTGTTGTGACATTATTTTATGTAGGATTCGCATGAAAATAGTGAGTTTTACTCATTTAGAATTAATAATTTGAAATTAAATTTAAACTTTGATTAAATATATAATTAGATTAGTTCAAAATAACTTAAAATTTATAAAATTCTTAAATCTCTTTTTCAAAATTCCTAAAATTTATTATCTTTGTATTCATCTTTACGTCTCCACATTGTTTGTTTCCTCGTTAGTGTTATGATCTCAACTTATTAACCTTAATGACACCAAGAACTTTGAATATTATTGGTGTGCAAATTTACTTCGTACAATCTTCATGAGAACCTACCTTAAGAGCATCGAGGTATTACCGGACTGATTTGCATATCTCGTGTCGCTAGTAAAGGGCTAAGCCTGAAACATGGATACGCAATCAGCTTCCAAGGAGGCATTAACGACATTTACTTGTTGCAATAACAACGAAATTAAAGAGTAACAGAGAACAGAGATTCTTAAGAGATTTCTAAATATAACATCTAAAAGAATTAATAATATGATGCCAGGAATTGAAAAGTGAATTAACGCAAATAATTATAGAATTGTTAATTTTTAGTTTTTTTAATTATAAAATAATAGGTTTCAAAAAATAAATTCATATTTATTCATTAACTTCAAATATAGTTTTAGAATTTTAAATGTAAGACTAGATAAGTACTAATCAATTACTGAGTAATTTAAATTAAACTATTAGACAGTAGAAAAAGAAATGAAGAATAGAAATATCTCTATAAATAAAAATATTATAAAAACTAAAATGTACGCTCGAAGAAAAGAGAAAATAGCCATAGAGGAAACAGACTCTGGTAAATATGACTCCATCAACAAAATAAGTTTGTATTAGATAACTTGCAAAGAAGCCAACGAAGAAGTCGCGATCAAGACGATTGTTTTTCAGAAAAGCCGTCCTATTTGATCCTCTTTGAATAGCCGGTAAGCTAGTATTTTTATACAACCCTACAAAAACAATAACAATGAAGGAAAACAAGAACAGAAATTAATATTTCGGCAGCTTCACTCCTACCTTGATCTTTTTAAATCTTTCTATTTTATGCCTAACATAGCACTAGCTAGATCCTTGGAATAAGTGAAATATAAACTCAGCATGCAGGCATCTCATACAAATAATTTACGTAAGGATACATCATGAAACCACACACACACACACACATATATATATATATATATATGTACACCAACGGAAGCATAACTGAAACCATAAATACCTCCAGCCATTGCCTACGATGATCCTCGTGATCTCTGCGTGTTTTGAGTTTCTATCCTTTTCCTGAAGCAAGCTAGTTGGTGTACGCTTGATGCTCGGTGAAGATAGGACCAAACAAGCTTGATTTTAAACCACCCACTGAAACCTACTCAAGTCTTCGGCCATCACAAAGACAACGGGTTGGGTAGATGAGTAACACCAGATAGTGGGTAGGGTAAAGCCTTTTAAATAGACCATACATAATAATGAGAATAAAAACTTACAATAAGAAGCGGAAGAAGTAGATATGCTAATGATTCATGGTTATCGGTTAATAAAGAGAAAAGGAGAAATGGTTTGAGTTTCAAAATTTTATTTTTACCTTAATCTTCATAATTAAATATATATCAAGGATTGGGAAAACATTAATTTTCCAAAGGCAGAAAATATATGAACGAATTGATGAACTGTTTAGGAAATTTGAGGATGAGATACGGATAATTAGCTTCTATACTTGGTGTCACTGTTGAATCCTGTTTAATAAATTAAAATATTTCTACATGTTGTAGAGTTTTTTTGTTTGTTTGTTTGTCTTTATTTGTAGAGTTTTTCTATTTATTAAAGACAAAATGAATAAAGTACATTATGTATACCAGGTCTTCTAGGTGAGAGGAGCCAAAACAATCTATTGGTATATATATATACAAAAAAAATGAGGGAAATCCCTCCTATGTCAATGGGATTTGACAGATATAGCAAATAACTACAAATAGGTCAACTATGCATGTAGTTAAGAAAAAGATTTTCTTAACTTATAAAAAAATGTCGTTGTGTCCTTGATTATTGCAGGACCGTTGCTTCCTTGGTAATGCATGACTGGCAGGCATAATCATTATCTTCTATAATCCCTCTCAAACTAGGATGAGGCATTAAGGAAGGTCCTAGTTTGTTTCGTAAATCCATAAAAATAGTGTGGTAAAGGCTTCATTAAAATATCAGCTAATTGAGCTTTGGATGAAACAAAGTGAGTGACAAGATTGCCCATTGCAACTTTTTCTCGAACAAAGTGGTAGACGAGCTCAATATATTTAATTCAACCATGAAATAATGGGTTCACTGTCATATGCAAGGCACTTAGATTATCACAATGCAAAATGGGTGGTTTAGCGAGCATGATTCCAATATCTCGAAGAAGATAAGTAAGCCAAGTTAACTCTGCAGTTGTGGATGACATGGATTTGTATTCAGCTTCGACACTTGATCGGGCTACCGTGGGTTGTTTCTTTGCACACCAGGATAAGCAATTTGGCCCAAGAAAAGTACAATATCCAGTAGTAGACCGTCTAGTTAATGGACATCCAGCCCAATTTGCATCAGAGAAAGCATAAAGGTCCAAAGTACTTTAGGAGTTGATATTCATTCCATAGTCAAGTGTGCCATTGATGTAGCGTAAAATGCACGTAGCGACTTGACAATGTCCCACGGTCGGCTCATGCATGAACTGACAAACAAAATTTACCAAAAAAACAATATCGGGTTTTGTTATGGTGAGATATTGCAAGCCACCCACAAGAGTTTGATTAAATGTTGGATTATTAAAAGGTTCATTGGTAGTTGATGTAGTACGACCTTTGATAGCCATTGGGGTGGAGCTTGCATCCAGTCATTTGTGCCCTCTGGAGTAAATCCCTAACATATTTGATTGAGAAAGAAATAGACCAGTAGATTATGCATGTACTTCTATGCCAAGAAAATAATGAATTGAGCCAAGATCTTTAATAGCAAACTCACTGCTAAGTTTGTTAAGAAACCAATCCCAGAAAATAGGTTCGTTTCTTGTTAAAAGCATATCATCAACATAAATAAGAATCAAGTGTAACACCCAAATACCCCCTGGGAGGATACATGGATGCCACCTAAGACAGAACAATTAAACCAAACATCACACTGTTATTTATTTATTTAATAACTCAAACCCACACACATATATTACAAGTCGTAAATCTCAGAACAGAATTCCAAAGAATATTTACAAGTCCAAACAAAGGAAACAAAATACATTTTCAAACTTTATGAACAGACTCCTTTGGCCAGTGCAGTAGACTCGTCCCAGTCTTTAAACTCTTCGCTCTGAACCTACACGGGGCAAATCCACCGTGCTAA
>JAOSBM010000008.1:7477539-7488639 GCA_027568955.1 Erythroxylum tenue
ACACTGCATCCCCCATTGCAAATTGAATTATTTTCTGTCATACTTGACCATAGATCATCTCTTACTGACATTTGAATATCATTTACTCATTCATTTCATCACTTCAAACTCTTAACACTTGTTAATGCACTTGTGTGTAACATATACTAATGCGCCCATGTAAGACCTCAATTCCAGCGCTCTGATACCACAGATGTTGGGTCCCGCTTCCGGGACCCAACAAAATCGAAGAAGGAAAATATCAGACCGCTGAATACACTGTCAATTGGGTTTGAGCCGCATTCATAGCTCACAGCAAGCACATTCATAGCTCACAACAAGCACAATACGCACTTAGTAATGCATTGAAAATCAGCTAGAAGTTGTAATTCATTGTTTCTTTATGATTAATTTTGCTCTCTATAGACACCTCATTAGATGCTGATTGCAATATGACAATGTAACTCGTTGTAATGGTGTGATAACTTTTGCTATGATTAATTTCTTTCATTTTAAAAAAAAGTCTAAAAATTTCATAGGATTTTAGCACTTATAGTAGATTATCGATGGCCCTCAGTTTAGTTTAAAAAAAAGAAATAATTAATTCCAGCCAATAACATCTTATTTAAAATTAGTGCAAGATATTATCATAACAAATATAAAAATTGACTACTTAGAAGAGATACTTTTAAAAGATACGTGTTCAGTAACATGACTTGTCGAACTTCAGCATACTCGTTATGAAAATAAATATCATCTATAAAATGAATTGTTCAAAATGCTACATTCTTACTAATACACTCAGCCTGTCTTAACTTTTAAACTTTGAAAAATTCAATATGTCTTATTCATTATGGAATCGATGAATGCATATTTCCAATCATGTCGACTCCAGAGCTAGGTTTAAATAACTTTTTTTTTAGTTGGTGTAAACTGCAGGAGGTCTACAATTTTTATGTATTAACCTGTCCTTGCTCTTCCCAGGTGTAGATGCCACCAGAAAATTATTTGCATCCTGATAAAAGGTACACATGTAGAGGTAGACACCATTTCCACGGTTGAACTGTCAAATCTTAGAACTTACGATCATATGATTGATCTTGCATAAAAACCTCCGGAGCAAAAGTCATTTTTAAAATCATTAAAGACAAATCAATAAGGATATAATACCTAATTTCTTTTAGTTAATGATCTTAGCTGACATAAATGGAGTTTAATCGAAGTCAAAACGAATTAAAATTGAATACCCTTGTTTTTTCGTACCCTGTTTAAGAAAATACAAATGAGCTGCATGAGATTTGTCCATCAATTAAAAAAAATAAGTATTGGTGCTCCGAAATTAGCTATATTATACAACTATTGAAAAAGAATTAATTAATTCACATGTGATTCTTTCTTAGATAAAATGTTGATTTTCGGAGCGTTTGAGGACAAATTAAATATGATCATTTGGAAATAGCGAATTATGTAGCAAAACATTCCCAATCAACGAAGTATTCGGCAAGAAGAAAGAGTGTGCATGTGAATTGATTTTCGGAACTTTTGAGGACAAATTAAATATGATCATTTGGAAATAGCGAATTATGCAGCAAAACATGCCCAATCAACGAAGTATTCGCCAAGAAGAAAGAGTGTGGATGTGAAACAGCATTTCTTGCAAGGGATGTCCAAGTACCCTCTATTTACAGCTATCAGACAATGAGCACTATTCGTACCCATATCACTTTGATATTATTATTTTTACAGCTTCCACGCGCACTCTCCTGCAAACCATCAGATCTCATGCACTATATTAGAAAAACTAAATCAAAGGACCATTTTGTTCTCTTTTCTCCGATTTCTTATGTTTGGAATGCCAAATTGTGAGTTTGGTATGGCTTAAAATTTCAGTAGGTTAAGAAATGGGACCTTCTGGTGGTACTAAAGCTGAAATGTGCATAAAATGGAAAGTCGTATTTCACATCATTCTTAAACTTGATGTTCAAGCTTGGTTGCTCGCTCATTATTCAATAACCATTAATCCCTCTTCTTATCATGTTTTGTGGGTGTGGGTGTGATTGCGAGCTAGTGGTGTTTTCTGGTTTTGCACCATTTTATATGTTTGTGGGATTTGAGTGTTCCACGTTAGTTTTTCATGGGCTGCATTTGGAGATAGAGGCCAGAGTATTTGTGATTGACTTCCACCAAGTAATTGCTTCAACTGTTCATGTATTCCAATTTACACAGTCATTAAACTTACAGATAAGTTAAAAGCTATAATCCCCAACTCTAGTCAATGTTTATATCGATGATTGCCAAGGCCACGCAATAAGTTTAGACGGGATAAAGAAAACCTAGTGCTATTGCAAACTTTAATTACTATGCTTAGGTGGATGAAAGGGTTGTTTTCCTATGAGTAGAACCTGTCACATAATAACACTGTGACACATTTATTTATCAAAAATCGAACGAAGGGATCAAACTATTATTTGACCAAAAAGGAAATTGACAAATAAATGAGCCATAAGCTACCGCACAAATTAAGTCGATGCCCAGTTCGAGAACCTTCAGATAAAATTTGTGAATCGCGCTTATGATAAAGATCCTTCGTTGTCTTATTATAAGGAACTTACGATACCATGTTGTTTTTCTCATCAGCTGCTTGTTATTTATCTAAACATGGCCAACTCAGCTAATTTGATTAAAATCTGAAACCTTAAACTTGTAGGCTGCTTTGCGAAGTATCCTAAGCTTAACCTGTCATAGTAATGTTAATTATTACGCAAAAGCCATGAGTCTGCATCATTAGGTATAAGATTAAAAAAGAAAAAGCCATCATTCCAGAGAAGAAGGACCAAAAAATTAAACTCATAATATAAATTCTGCTTCTATTAAGTTAGTTGGTCTACGTACTGATTATCCCCACTAGTAAGACTTTTGAAACACGATATAAGCTATTATTTTGGCATGCCTTGAATCTTTCTTGCACTTTCAGTGCAAGCTTTCTTAGCTGATTCCCATATAAAACTATAAACAATTAAGGTTTCTTGTGATTCAGATTTCATTGCAAGAACCTTTGAATTTTCGTTGAAACCTTAGGTATCACCATGAAATGTTCATCAGTTCTGTTTCAATGGCTTCAATTACTATCATCGCTGATTTTACTGACCAATGGAGCTCATGCGACACGAAAGATCAACTGGAGGCTTCCTATAGGATTAACACATTTTAAAGATAATGATGTTGTTACGGAATCTGTTCTGTCGGACGATGCTGCTACAATTTTCTATAATCAAACACTGGATCACTTCAATTATAGGCCTGAAAGCTACGAAACCTTTCAGCAAAGATACGTGATCAGCACCAAGTATTGGGGTGGTGCAAATGCTAGGGCACCAATCTTTGTTCATTTTGGTGCAGAGTCATCACTGGATAATGATCTTGAATTTGCCGGTTTCTTCCCTGAAAATGCTCAACGCTTTAACGCTTGTTTGTTGTATATAGAGGTATGCTCATCATGAACTATGATTTCTCTATTTACTGGGATACCTTACATGTTATTAAGCAATTGACCATCGTGCATCTATTTCATCAGCATAGGTTCTATGGACAATCGGTTCCATTCCTTTCAAGTGATGATGCCCTAAAAAATGCAAGCTTGCGTGGTTATTTCAGCTCATCTCAAGCTATAGCAGATTATGCAGAAATTATCATTCATGTAAAGCAAAATCTGCAAGCTGAAGACTCTCCCGTTATCGTTTCGGGTGGATCATATGGAGGAAGTACGTGACTTTTGTTTGTTATAACACAATAATAATAATAATCATATACATTAAGCAAAAAATATGACTTCTTCAAATTTTTTATTCCATATATCTAGTGCTGGCTTCATGGTTCCGCCTCAAATACCCTCATATTGCCATTGGAGCGTTGGCCTCATCAGCACCAATTCTTTACTTCGACAACATTACACCGCAGAATGGATATTATTCTGTCGTCACCAAGGACTTCAGAGTCAATACTTCTGAATTCTATTCACTTTCATTCACTTGTCTTTGTTTTAGAAGTACCTAATAGTTGCTAATGTCAAATAGGCTATTTCCGTGTAGGAGATTAGTGAGACTTGCTACCAAGCCATACAGAAATCATGGGCCGAGATCGACCAAGTCGCTGCTCAACCTAATGGCATGTCAATCCTCAGTCAGAAATTCATGACTTGCAAGTGCGTAATGACCTGGGATCGCAATCTTGTTTCAATTTATGTACACTGCTTCTTGTCATTTACTCATCTTTCCTCTTTTCCTAGTCCCTTAGACAACTCTGCTCAGCTGACGGACCTTTTGGACAATATGTACTGCTCTGCTGCTCAATACAATAGAGCGCCATCATACAGAATGAACAAGATCTGTGCAGCCATAGATGGCAGTTTTGGAAACGATACTCTGAGTAGAGTATTTGCTGGTATGGTTGCGTACATGGGAAGCAGCCCGTGCTATAGCACTCGCAACTTTGCTGATATTGATGGATGGGATTGGCAGGTACATTAAGTTAAATGTTGTATTACTTCTAAATGGTTCCTCACTCAGTGTTGTGAGAATTAGAAACAAAGAAATGATTATTGTTGTCTAGAAATGTAGTGAGATGGTGATGCCTATTGCTCATGGCACTGGTACCATGTTCCCTCCTGATTCCTTCAACTACAACAAATTCACTGACGACTGCAAAAGGAAGTATGGGGTCTTACCTCGGCCGCACTGGATCACCACCTATTATGGAGGCCAAGTATGTTTCTATTTGATTTTCTCTAAATTCTAAAAGCAATTCCTGTTGATACTGCTTTGCTTGGAAGTCACTAAAAACTTGTGGTGTCATTTTTCTCTTTCCTCTCATTGCAGAACATAGAGTCGATACTGAAGAGGTTTGGTAGCAACATCATTTTCTCCAATGGGTTGAAAGATCCTTACAATAGTGGAGGGTAAGCCCCATAAACCTTGGAGAAACTGAAACCTCTCTCTTGTCTCTGTCTAGCTAAGCCTTTTGTACTCTAATTGCAGGGTATTGAAGAACCTGTCAGACACTCTTGTTGCGGTCACTACAACAAACGGTATATCCTCATTCCTCAACTCCATTTCAATAAGTTATCTAGGATTCCGAGGTTAAAGGCTTCATGGATCCATTCTGGTTTAGCTGCTCCAACATTGGTTTAGTTGCACTAGTTAAGTATTTTAAATTCTCTTGATGAAAAATTAAAATAATAATAATACAATTGAACCTAGTTAAATAAATAGGATACGATTCGATATCCAGAGCTTTCATTTATTGTGGTGTACTAAAAGAAAATTGAATCATGTTAGAAAGTAAACGCAACTAGCTAGACAAGTTAAGAATATTATATGGTGAAATTCATTCTATCGTACAATTTATGCTCGCAGGTTCTCATTGCTTGGATATACTCAAATCAAGTCCTGATGATCCAGTGTGGTTGATCACACAGAGACAGACTGAGATCAAGATCATCGAAGATTGGATTGCCAAGTATTATGCTGATTTAAGCATCACTAGCAGTAGATTAAACTAGAGTTATCAGAGAAAGTAATGGACCAGTACTCTTAGATAAATAATGAGTAAAAAGTACTCAATTAGCTTTTCTCTTATCGAAAACAACATAGAGAAGAAATGCAAGGTTAGAGAAGATATTTAATCTAGTTTATGGTAGATCAGAATTAAGAATAACAACATTATTAGATATGCCAATAAAAAGGTATTTGGGATCAGCTTGCAGTTGTAGTCCTTTGACATTAAAATAAGGACCTTCTAAATTCAAAGATAATAGTGCATTAGCTTTATTATCTTATGAGTAAGAGAGTGAAGTTGCATAACTCTTAAAAGAGATGTTTAAGTAATTATATATATATATCCTTTTGAGACTTAGGGGTCATATTTTGAAGCCTTGTGAATTTTATAATTAAGTTTAACTATTCAACATATAAAGAAGGTGATTTAATGCTAGAGATAACGATTATGTAAAAATGAAGTAAACATGAAGCTCAATTGACAACAATAATGTTTCAATGAAACAGTCCAATTTGATGTTATTGCTATAAGGATTTGAAACAATATAAGCAAATCATCCATATTGATTTTGAACATATTTTCTGATTTGTTCAAGTATTAAATAATAAATAATGAAAATTACAACTTAAATTAAAACAAAATGGAGTAGTATCATAAAAATTTAAACTTATTCATAATTTGGATGTTTATTTAGACAGTACAACTTCTCGGAAAGGGAAAACTCATAACACAAGGCTCTCTGCTTTGCGATGGTAGAGTAAAGGTCATTAATCAGTCTTTCTTTTGTATTTTACAAAAAAAAAACACTATTTTCGTTACTCAAGCTTATGACCTTCTAGTTACAAAGGAATAACTTTATTTATTGCTCTAAACATCACCTCAATTAATTAAAGATAAGACTATATACAATTAAACTTCTTCATATTTTGTGTAAGGAATTTAAAATTTTTAAATTTAAGATGTACCAAAAGTTACTAAAATAAGTCGAGAGTTTAATCGTGAAAGAATTTTAGAGGTATATGCAACATGCCGGCCGGCCCCAAAGTAAAAGTGCAAATTCAGCCGATAATTAAATATCAAAAGTAGTGAGTGGAAAGTATCTTTTTAAGAATTTCCGAATAATTCATGATCCCTTGGGATCATAAACTTGGAATTACCTAGGCACAAAGGGAAGGGGAGTTCCCCAAGAATTCCAGAAAGCTGTCTTGTGATTATTGAAATTTATCTTCTACTATTGTTAATGTTTTCTCGCAGTTAAGGTCCTGCACTAAGCGTAATTTCAAATGATAATCAATTAAGAGTTACATACTATAAGTTGCAGACATAAATGCAAGTTTCGATCATGCAGTTTATGCTTGTGGAATATAATATTGTTGGCGATATCGAATGAAATTAAGCTCAAAAACAAAAAAACTACCTCTATATAATGATGAGAATGTACATTTTCTTGATCACAAAAACTATGAATTCTCCAGTAGTTCTATATCAATGTATCCAGTTGATCTTTCTAATTGTCATTACCTCTCTAAATGCAACACGGTTAGGCACCCCAAAACTCGATCCTTTAGGACCTCTAATACTCGAAGAGTCCAAATCAACTATAGCTGCGGCTCCTGTTTCAGAGGATTTCCGAACATTTTATTACAACCAAACTCTTGATCACTTCAATTACAGGCCTGAAAGCTACACAACATTTCAACAAAGATATGTGATCAATTCCAAGTATTGGGGCGGAGCAATCGCTAGCTCACCTATTTTGGCTTATCTTGGCGCAGAACAACCGTTGGATCCTGCTCTATCCCGTGTTGGATTTCTTACAGACAACGCCTGGCATTTTAAGGCTCTCCTTGTTTACATAGAAGTACGGTGATGATTGTAATCGTTTAAGGAAGTAGTCTTCATCTTTGTCCACCATGTTTCTCCTTTTTATCTTTTGCTTTTCATGGTTTTTTCCTGCTTTTCCTTTCACATCAGCATCGATACTATGGGCAATCAATCCCTTTTGGTTCAAGAGAAGAAGCTATGAGAAATGCAAGCACTATGGGTTACTTCAATTCGGCACAAGCTATTGCAGACTATGCAGAAATTCTTCTTCACATAAAGGAGGAGTTCCAAGCTAAAAATTCACCTGTGATAGTCATAGGAGGGTCGTATGGTGGAAGTAGGTCACCAGATACCTATCTACGCACACACATCTGATAAAAAAAACTTTTAGCTATTTAGCGTTGGTATGTGCTTAACAGACTTTTTTTTTGTTACTGTCAATACCTTATAGTGCTAGCTTCATGGTTACGACTGAAATATCCCCACGTCGCCCTGGGAGCTCTGGCCTCGTCCGCTCCAATTCTATATTTTGACGGTATAACGCCGCCTGATGGATACTATTCCGTCGTCTCCAGGGATTTCCGGGTAATTGCAGCAGTATTGGACTAAACATTGTCGATTAATCTCCGTTAAATTCTATTAAAACTTGAAAAGTTTGTACAATTCATGAAATAAATATAGATGCTTATGCTAAGCTATAGTATGTCCCTACGCAGGAAGCTAGTGAAACATGCTACGAAATTATAAAACAGTCATGGGACGTAATAGACCAAGTTGCTCTGCAGCAGAATGGTCTTTCAATCTTAAGCGATAAGTTCAACACTTGCAGGTACAAAATAACACTCTTACAACTAGTAATCATACCAGTATTGGCATGTGTACATCAATTTGTTTTCTAATATATTTTGTTGGTTCAGTCCTTTAAAGTCTTCATCTGGGCTCAAGTTGTATCTGGACCTCATGTACTGTGGTGCTGCTCAATACGACAGACCACCTACTTATCCAGTTAATGCTATTTGCAATGGGATTGACGGTGCTGCTTTTGGAAATGATACTCTGAGCAAAATATTTGCGGGAGTTGTGGCTTATAAAGGAATACAGCCATGCTACGTTAATCCGCCAACCAATTTCACTGAAACAAACGAGGGTTGGGAATGGCAGGTACATATTATTTTTTTCTCTTAGTTTCTTCATAGTGTAGCTAAATAAGTACCTGCTCCAAAGCATCTGGCTTTAATGGTATTTTCACAGTCCAGTTTGTAACATCGGTTGAGATTTCATGCTCTTAGTTGTCTGATAATCTTAATAGGGTAGGAACTTTAAAACCCTTGACTTTGACTTGACAAATGAAGTTGGTTCTTGTGAACAGAGATGCAGTGAGATGACAATACCAATAAGCCATGGCAATAATACAATGTTTCCAAGTTCTAATTATGATCCACAACCTTTGATCGATTACTGCCGGACTGAATATAACATCACACCTCGATCTCACTGGGTCACAACTTACTATGGGGGCCATGTAACTTTCCTTGTTCCTCCCTTTCTCGTTCCGGCGGGATCTATCACCTGTTATGATGACAGCCATAGATATTCCTTCTTTGCTACATATCTATATAATTTATCTCCAACTAACTATCCCTAGTCTTGTCAAATTGCAGGACATTAAGTTAGATCTCGAGGAGTTCGGTAGCAACATTGTGTTTTCCAACGGCCTCAGAGATCCTTACAGTATCGGCGGGTAAAACAAAGGAAAAAAGGGTTTTTGATGATTTTCACAAAATTCATTGTGCAATCACATAAGATTAAAGCATCTTAGAATGTAGGCTAAACGAGTTGGTCCAACAAATTAAAGTTTTTTTGTAAATTATGTGTTTTAGATCATAAGTATAAGCATATGACCACCTACCTTCACCATTTCTAATGTTGCATAGGACCTAACAGTATTAGAAAAATTGTGAAGCTGCATAGGACCTAAGTGGCAGCACTTTTTTGTTTTCTCCGTACACGCAGTTCACTTGGAGACCTCGAAACTGTAATCCTGTTGGAAACCCTAATTGTTTTTGTAGGTATTCCCATATATAACATTGTGCCTGTCCAACTGCAGGGTACTGGAAGACATATCAAACTCTATTGTTGCAGTTTATACAACCAACGGTATGACCTCAACCCCTTTTCTAATTTCCTGTTTACGATAAAATTTGTAGACTTCCACCAGTCTTGCATAGTTTTTATTCAAAGTAATATAGTATCTGAAAATCTTATCGTCTTTAAATAGTTCCTTAATTAATAGATTCAAGGGAAAAATCTGATTATCAAATGAGTTTAATGGCAAACAAAGAGATATTAGGAAATCAAAAAGGTTGGTGCTGTTACTTATAAGTCCTTGATCATTGCAGGTTCTCATTGCTTGGACATGCTTTCCGCAAACGAAACTGACCCAGAATGGTTGATCACTCAAAGGAAGATTGAGGTCAAGATCATTGACGCTTGGATTGCCCAGTATTATGCTAATCTACATGAATAAAGCAGACTGAAACAGGCAAGAGGACAAATTTGAAAGCAATAGTCTTGGACTTTAGGCAGATATTTTAAATTATGGGAGGGCTAGATTGATATTTTAGTCTTACTAAAGAATAAAAGACCATCAGATTATTAATGCTTCATTGATGAAAGGAAGGAATCCTAATTAATAAGCCAATGAAAAAGAGCCAAATACTTCGACATATATATGCAATTGAATTAACGATCCATTAATGATGTATTGGTCAAGACGCAACTAATCAGTATACTCAAGAGTGCAGAAAAACATGGACCTTTTTAAGCAAGAGAAGACTATAGGAATACTCTTTTTGACTATAGCATGTACTCCCTCTGATTCATAATAAGTGTCGTTTTAGAGGAATGCACGCTTATTAAGAAAGTTAGTGAAATATCTTATATACCCTTATTAATTATATGTTAAAGTACCTTGAAAATATAATATGTATAATCTGTGCATAAAAAGTCACAAACGATACTTATTTTAAATAATTAAAACCACTCTAAAACGACACTTATTATGAATCGAAGGACCCCGTGAACTCTTCATGAGCTTTTTAAGTGGTGAAGTGATGCCGTGAGATACAGACTCCAATTCATCCTAATCCTCTCGCCCACAACTGTGTCCCAAACGTGCGTCCCATGCTTACCTTAATTATTTATCATGATTTTTTATTATTACACTATTAATGAGACGGTGCTCATCGTATTAGCGTCGGAGGTTAAAAAAAATTTAAAATTGGATTCTTCCGGTATAAGAGAGTATAGTCCTTAAATAATTTTATTATTATAAAACTCAAATATTTGTTAAAATGATTATTTTATAAATTAAATAAGAATAAATTAATTAAATAGAAGATTTTTGTAAAATAACTTAATTTTATAAACTATAATAAATCAATTAATTTTTCAATTAACATTTTTTCTTTAATTAAACTTTGACAATAACATTCTCCTTTTATAATCTTATTTTAAATTTTATTTAATTTTCTTTAATTTTTTCTTACATACTAATTTTATAACTATCTAATACATGTTGAATATCTTAAAATTTAGAATTAAACATCTTTAAAACATCGCTTATAACTGGATTAACTAGGGGTGAGCATTATTCGGGCCGGCCCGACCCGAATTAATTCGGGTAAGAAATTGTTAAATTTCGGGTAATTCGGGCCGGCCCGAGTATTACCCGAATTATTTTCG
>JAOSBM010000008.1:7497533-7511721 GCA_027568955.1 Erythroxylum tenue
CCCAAATCACGTTTTCTGGAATTAAAACTCAAGCTTGGGCTTCGTACCCGTCCGCCAGCTTGAGGGGGCGTAATAGAGCCCACTGTACAGCCCACTTCCTCATTAGAATATTACTTGTAATATAGTCATTAAATCAGTCAACTTTGAAGATATGTAACAGACCTTATAGCTGAAGTTTAGGTTGTGTAATAGCTTGAGTTTAGGCAATTACACAGGCACATAATTAGCTTAGTCTTTCCTTTCAAATTGTATAAATTCAAAGTTCTCAATACAACAAAACATACTTTCAATTCACAATTATTACAGTGACTCATTTATGTGCAAATCAGTCTATGAGATTTGTCTCAATCATGAGTTAAATAGTGATGATGATAATCTAAGATATCAAAGGAGAATGAAGAAGAAAAAACCCAAATCTTAATAAACTTCTCGTGACCATCACCCTCTTGGTGGTGATCCATATCGACCTATCTGAAGCTCAACTCTTCTAAATAAAACGATGTTTTATTTATGATAATTGAGGTTCGAGTCAATTTGAGCCCATTGAAAATAACTAAATTTAGGCCCATGAGCCAACAATTGTCATCCTTAGTGATAATTGTAATTTAAAAATTAAAATATCTTCTATATAAAATAATAATTAACTAAAAATATGATATAATTATCTACAATTAATTTAATAAATAATAAAGATGCAAATAAAAATGTATTAAATTTTTTTTTAAACTAGACTTATACAAATTAATTATAGATTACAAAATTATATATATATATATACTTTTTTGTGCATGTATGTGAAATTTTATTATAATAATTTTGAAATATGTAAAGATAAATTTTGAAATTAAATTTATTTATTATAAATACATTTTTTATTTTATATTATTCTTAATTTTATATGAGAATTAAACGATCTTTTTCTCATCTTAATTTAAAAAATATGTGAAAAATAATATCAATAAAAATAAAAATATTTGTTATATCAAATTTATATTATGATTTCATGAGATACGATTAAAGTAAAATAAAAAATTATCCAACATTATATATTAAAAGAATATTTTGTAATTTTATAAAAATTAAATGAAATTTTATAATTTTATCCAAATTGTTACCTAATATTAATCGATATCGGTATTGATATTGTTCCATACTAAAACTGAATTTGATATGATATTCGGAGTATTGATATATCGGCGCATTTGAGGGACGCCCAAACAAGCTATTATTGCCAAACCCACCACGGGACATAGAGGAATAACCCAATAGGCCTACTAGCTAATCTTGGGCTCTTCATGAGTTAAATCAAGAGGACCTTGACGTAAAGACTAACTTTCCAATTTAGCCCAAGAGAATCTTATTAACAAATTAAGAGCAACAAATGTCATGAAAGGCCATAAACTAAGTACTAAATGTCCAAATCCAGCTTTCCAGAGTTGCACAAGTTGTTCTCTGTCGACTTCTGGACCCAAATTACAGGTCTAATCATAAAACAATCTCTAAAGCTGGCAATGGAGAGTTTAGTTTCAACTTTGGTAAGGAAATTCTCCACATCAAGTCTAACATTCACAGTAAAACAAAATAAAAACGTCAAGCATGTAAGATATCTTAGCTTGTTTCCAAGAGAAGGGCATACCTAGTGCACTAGCTTAGCTTGTTCCCAAGAGAAGGGCATATCTAGTACACGCTTTACGAGATAAAGAATACCCAACAACACCAAGGTAACCTTCCTGGGTTGTCTACCGAAATCACAATGTCATCAGTTCCAGAAGATTATTCACAATATCATTTGAGACTAATTCAAACAGCCGACTTCAACTAGTATAAATTTAACATTAAGCTTAATCGAGACCGAGTTTCTTTTTTTTTCTCTCGAGTGTGACATAATACTACCTAACCCCTCAAGTCTAATTGGTGCAACTTAAAAATGTATTTTCCTTATGGATTGTAAAAAGGCTAGGTGTCAGAACTTTTCTTATTTAATAGCATATGTCAATTTATAAGTGGTTAGAATTGACACTCGTGGAATCTAGAATCTTATTCTTAATACTTCTTCAAGTTAATAATTAAACTTCTAATCCTAAGATGGCGCTAATTTGTACTAAACATGGATATCTGGTCAAATGTTGCATAATATATTGTAGACATAGACAAAAATTACAAAGGTCAAAGAGAGAAATACATACGCAATGACGCATATATAAACACGTACAAGACACGTGGCATGAAACGAGAGTTCATTGATTATACTAAAACAGGAACTTTTAGTTTAATATCCGAACAAACCCTCAATTAGAATTATGTAATCGAAAATGATTCAACCGATTGTGTTATGTTATCTAAATACTAACAATGTATTTGACTTTCCTTTTATGGGGCCCACATCTGTGTAACGGTGCGTCCGTAACAGGGGACGGTACTTTCTACTTATCCTACGCTTTGTATTTGCCGCCAACTGATCAAATCATTTTCTCGGCATATGAATGAACCACACCTCCCATCGCTCAAAATGCCAAATATAACCCCGAATCACAAAGAATCTTTTAATAAATTAAGACAAACTTTATTTAAAGTTATAATTTTTTATCAATATTTTAAAAGGTTAAATTGAAATATAATTAAAATAAAATTTCCTTACTCATAAAAAATTTAAAGCTTAATTAAAATTTTATTAAATAAAAAATAATTGATTTACTTCAATTTGTAAAAATTATTGATTAATTAATAAAATAATTATTTTTCAACCATTAGAGTTATTAAAATAAATTAAACAGAAAAATTAAAAATCGAATTAAAAAATTAGACGATTCAAAGCCAGCTAAATTAGTTGAAATTTTCAACCTTCGGTTTATATTCCTGTAATGGAGATAATTTTTTCATTATACTATTTTATTTATTAAATATAAAAACTTAATATAAATATTTTTTATTAAAAAGACTACGAAACAAGGACGTCAATTTACTTGGCTTATTGTAACTCAAGTCAACTATCTTTATAATTACACACACTTATGAAATTTGAGCTTATTATTTATTCTATAAAATTAAAAGGTGAGTACCGTACTCTTAAAGGAAAACGTGAGTGCAAGGATAGAATAGGCATTTCATGGAAAAGCGAGGCAAAGCAAAACCTTAGCGTTTAAGGAGGATTTGAATGTAAATGAGGTTAAAGACAGGCGCAACGTGGACTGCATTAGTTTTAAAGAAATTGCCGCAAAAGGTCAAAATTGAGAAATAATTGTGCATTGGGGTGTGCAAAAGTGAAAGTGAATTAGGCTTTTTATTTGGGATTGAGTGGCTCTTATGGGGCCCGCCCGACAAAAGAAGTGGGGTCCATATCCATGCATTGTTTATTAAAGGAATGTTTTGGTGGATGGAATCTTTTCAATTCCCTTTCTCAATCCATTCAAGCGAGCCTATAGATAGTATGTGAGCAAATCCTTTTTTCTTTAATTGTGTTATATTAATATAGCATGTTAACTGACCGAATAAATTTCTAAATATTATAAATAATTTTTACTAAAATCTTATCAACTTTACGAGAAGAGTATTTTTACATATTTATATTTTTAAGATATCAAACAAATGAATTAAATGCTCGTTTACGTCGAGCCTTAAAACTTAATTCAACACAATCAAATGGATAAGATAATGATTGAATGAATGAATTTTAAATAATTCAAAATTGTAATTCTTTTTTATTTTTTTTCTTTATCTTTCGTCTCAACTGAAATTTTTTATTTACTTTCCTCTGAGATATTATTATTATTAATTCTTTTATTTTATTTTAATGATTTTATATCATAAATAAGTTGGTTTTTCAATTTTATTCTTATAAGAAAAATCGTACACAATTATTTTAAAATTAATAATTTATTAAATCATAAAAAAATAATTTTAATGATTTATTTATTAAATACAAACAAATTATTAATTAATAATAATATAAAATATTGTAATCAATTATTTACAAAATCATTCACATATTAATCAAAAATAAGTAAAAAATAGTCATTATTATTCTTAATACTTGAGCATAACTATTAACTTTTTTATAATGCTTGTGTATCAAACAGGCATAATCAGTATTTTTAATATTTTATATAAAAAGCTGATATTTGAAGGAGTTTTATGAATTTTAGTCATTATTAATATATTCTTAAATTTTATTATGATGATATTTTTACATTTAATTAAAAATATACTTTTAAAATAAAATTCTAAAATAATTTTACATTTTGTAATTAATTATCCATAAAACTGGATGTTACAGGAAACAGTGTTGTCCATCTTTCACAATATAAACCACGTTCTAATGACAGGCCATCCAACATATTGCTTTTGAAGCATGATTTGATGGAGTATGACGACACATGTAAGAAAAACGTTTGTGCTATCATTTTTCAAAACAGACGGGTCTTATTGATATTATTAACCCAAAAAGCTAAATATTGCTTAAGCTGCAACTTGAACCATATAGAATAGAATAGTCTTACACTTGCAATCCATTAGATTATTGGTTAAATAATAATTTGTTGCAATCCATTAGATTATTGGTTAAATAATAATTTGTTTTTACGGTTGGTAGTTCTAATGTTTAGTTACTATGAACGTTTATCTAGGTAATAAGAAGAATAAGGATAGGATCTTTGAGATTTGTAATCCAAGATTCGAGATCAACTGTGCATGACATATCATTGCATTTTTATGTTAAAAATTATGCAGAGACAAAATATAATACTGTTGCGATACTACATATAAAGGAGGAGTTCATTATTATTTACACCGTAGAATAATTGGAACGTTAACGCAAATCCATTTCATGTTTTCAAACTCAGATATCAGTTGTCTGTCTCCTCTTCCTTCTTCTTCTTCTGTTCTGGTCTGCTATTTTTTATATCCGCAAAAATATTTATTGGCTGTACTTAATCTTTCGAATCATTCCCAGTTTCCGACCCACCAAATCTGACCGTTTATTCGCTTTCGTTTCAATCCTACTTTACAAAAGGCAAAGCAAATCCATAAAACCAAGAGAAAGACAAGGCCTTGTGAGTGAAAATTAGACTAATGGGCTTGGCTTTTACGGCGATTGTTCTCATCTCCACCGTCGTCTTCCCGACGGTGGCGGTTATGTGCTCGTCTCCGGCAACGTTTCTGCTGCAGAGGGGAATTCCTGCCACTCACAAGCTTGAGCTGGGTCAGCTTAGAGAGCGGGACCGTGTCAGACATGGAAGAATGCTGCAGTCCGCTGGTGGGGTTGTTGATTTCCCTGTCCAAGGGACTTTCGATCCTTTTCTTGTTGGGTAACTCACAGCTTTTTTTCTTTGTTTTGTTTTTTTTTTAAAAAATGATGTTTTGGTGATTGAATTCTGGGTTTTGTTTCAGTCTGTAATGGTTAGTATTTGGCTTTGTTGTCATTTTTCACGACTTACAGTGGGCATTCTTCGTTTGAACTTGTTGAGTTTGTTTTTGGAATGTGAGAATTTAATTCGTTTACTTAAGTATTCCGATGCCTTGCGAAAGCTCATTAATTATAACTACTTATTTTGGGAGATATGCCATATTCGGGTTCGTTATTTCTTTCCTACCAATCATGACTCGCCAAGTTTGGAGCTTCAAATCAAAAGTTTACATTTTTATCTTCTATATCATCAAACCTACGTTTTCTAATGGGCGAGTTATGATTAATTTTTGTTGCTTTCTTCATAGTTTTTTTTATGTTTATGACCACGTGGTCAGTTTTACAGTTCTGTTTAGGGGACTACCATAAGCAACTTTATTCTTAAATATTTTCCTGAAGTTTATTTCCACAAAAAGCAGGATTTATGTGATATTTGGCTCTTAGGAGAACTTTTTTTGGTCACATTAATTTCTCTTCCTTGCACTATTTGTTTTTTGCCATAGGCTATATTTTACCAAAGTGCAACTGGGCTCTCCTCCAAAGGATTTCTATGTACAGATTGACACTGGGAGTGATGTTTTGTGGGTTAGTTGCGGCTCATGCAACGGTTGCCCTGTCTCAAGTGGACTTCAAGTAAGCTGACTTTAGCTTTTCTGCATTCTATATACATTTAATGCTGAGGTTTTTCTACATCATCAGTTTTATTGTGTTACAGATTCCACTCAACTTCTTTGAACCTGAGAGCTCATCAACAGTTTCATTAATCTCGTGTTCAGACCAAAGGTGCAGTCTTGGGGTTCAATCATCAGATTCTGCATGTTCTTCGCAAAGCAATCAATGTAGTTACACATTCCAGTATGGTGATGGAAGTGGCACATCAGGCTATTACGTGTCTGATCTGCTGCATTTTGATACCATTCTTGGTGGGTCTTTGACTAATAATTCTACGGCTCCCATCACGTTTGGGTGAGCTCTTGGAAGTTTTTCTATCTTAAGACGTAGTGTAATGTTTTATTTCCAAATTGGAGTTCAAGAACATGGATGCTGTATTTTAAAACAGGTGTAGCACAGTGCAAACAGGAGACTTAACTAAATCCGATAGAGCAGTTGATGGGATTTTTGGATTTGGGCAACAGGACATGTCTATCATTTCCCAACTTGCTTCACAAGGAGTAACACCAAAAGTCTTCTCCCACTGCTTGAGAGGAGATGATGGTGGTGGTGGTATATTGGTTCTTGGAGAAATTGTGGAGCCAAATATTGTTTATACTCCAATTGTCCCATCGCAGTAAGTTGGATTTATTATTGTATTTTTCTTGTGAAATCCATGTTGTCTTCTCATGCTTGTTTTCAGTTATTCCAAGAATTAGAAACTATTTCCACTGTCTGTCTTTTGCTATTGATTAACTTAACCTTGTCCCTGGTGATAGGACATTGGCTGAAGTTAGTTCTATAATTTATGATATTCTGATAAGGACATGCATTTCATTCTTTTGTTTCATAACTGCTATAAAGTAGAATTTAACTTCTTGTAGATATGATTTAATCTATCTTCCACTACATGTGCATCTTGAGTATTCATTGTCGAACCAAGCTCTTGATCAGTTCTTTTGAGGATAAATTGCACCAAATCAAGTGTAGCCCATTTTTCTGGTGAATACTCCAGGCTGTGACTGTAACTTTACTCAGGCTAGGTATATGGTGTGTGGAGATCCCTCACATCAGTTTTGACTCTTGTGCTGATAAAAAAGTGTGCTTTCCATGCTATGCCTTTTAGATCAGTATGATGGTTTTTGTTAAATTTCACCAGCAAGCAAAACCAATGCTGTCACAGTGATATTAATCCGTATGCTAGGACAGCTAACTTCCTGTAGCACTATATCAAGCTTGACTTATGAGTTGAAGTCTTGCAACAGCTATAACGGCATTGCCCTTGAAAGAAAATAATAATGTAGTAATGACGTGTCAGATTGTTTTGCATACGTTGTTCTCTTCATCTATTTTATTCTTCATCCTGTTGGATTTGGTTGATCACATTTTGTAGATTAAACGTAGAAACTCAACGTTTCGTTTCATACATCGGTGCATCAATTCTGAGTAGTCTCATGAAATCCAAATTTCAGGTCTCATTACAATTTGAACCTGCAAAGCATATCTGTCAGTGGCCAAACTTTAGCTATTAATCCATCAGTTTTCGCTACATCAAGTAACACAGGGACGATAGTTGATTCTGGAACTACCTTGGCATACCTTGCCGAAGAGGCTTATGATTCTTTTGTTAGTGCTGTAAGTTGCAATGTATCATTTTGTATGTTTCAATTAACAAAATTCACACGCTGTTATGGAAAAACTGTTGGGATAGATTAGAATATACATACCTGTATGATTCTCTAGTAACTTTCCTGAGAATCTGGAGCTGTATAATATGTCATTCATTCTTTTGACTGCATTTTGCTTGCATTGCAGATTACAAATGTTGTTTCACAATCTGTGCGTCCAGTTCTTTCCAAAGGAAATCAGTGTTATCTGATCACATCCAGGTTTTCTTTTAACTCTGTTGTATTCGGTTTATCTTCCATTTGATTTGCTGTTTTCTAGAATTGTCTTAACTCAAACTGCTTTTACATTGTGCTCAGTGTCAATGACATATTTCCTCAAGTTAGTTTCAACTTTGCTAATGGTGCATCCATGATTTTGAATCCTCAAGACTACCTTCTGCAGCAAAATTCTATTGTGAGTTTCTTAGCTAGCCATGAATTTTGTGTACTGGCGTGGAAATTTTTTTTGCATTGTATGGCAATTTAAATGAGTTGCTTATCTCCATAAAGTGTAAAATTTATTGTAATGATTTTTAAGCATTGAAGTTCTCATTTTGATTTCAAGGTTTTATAATCTGTTATATCCATCTTGTGCTTTTTATATTGAACTAGTTGACCTTTGAATAATGGTTGGGATGTATCAAATTTCTACCCTAGATTTACTAAACTGTTTGTTGACATCATGTTTGTTGATGCATATGTTCCCAACTGTGTGCAAAAGTCCTCACTAATTTAACTCCATTAATGCATCTCATGCAGATCCAAAAAACTTTTAGCTTTGGAAACCTTTCTCCATGTTAATATTGCTCGACCTTGTGTCAAATTCGCTGCATTAGTTCTATCTGTATTATCAGACCAAAGAATTTCTATTTATTCGTGAACACCTTTGCTTCTTTTGAACCACCATCTCTAAATCTCTACAGTGATGATTTGCATCCAGGCTTCTGTCTTAAATGTGTTGAAAATATTTGGTCTAGTTTGAATGTTTTAATTGCTATCACAGGGCGGTTCTGCGGTTTGGTGCATCGGTTTTCAAAAGGTTCAGGGTCAAGGAATAACAATTTTAGGAGGTATACAACCCCAATCTCTCTCATCTTCTCACTGTCTGTCCTTGTACTTTATTCTTTACTCTTTTGTGGAGATTAGCTGAAGATACAAGCCAAAGCACTTTAAACCAAAAGTTTCAGTCGAAGAAAATATTACCTTCTAGTCGACGTTCTATTTAACCTTTTGGCTTCTAGTGCAGCTTATATTATTCAACAGTCAAATGTAGGAATTTGAAACATTTTGAATTCCTCTCGTTCTTGATGAACCTACCCTCTTTTTATAAAATGCTGAATTCAATTGAGCTCTTCCATAGATCATCTAACTCAACTTTTTGTTAGTTTGTGAATTTGCATGTTCTATGCTTTGCGTTTCATCTCGTTAGTGTGGAATATCCCATTGCCATAAGATCTCCATAAAACAATGTTTATACGAATATTACTATATCCTTATTATATGATCCCATCAGTATCTCTCGACCCTACTTTGGTGTTCACAACCGAGATAATTCCATGCTGAAGCTCATGTATTCATTCTTAGAACCTCAACAGCAAGCTCTTTCTTTGGGGCTGTCCTGACTTTTGACATTTTCATTACTTATCTCTCTCCTCTTTATTTAAATCTTGTCACAAGCTTGTGCTTATGTATAAAAAAAAAATGGTGTTTATCTTACGCAGATCTTGTTCTGAAAGACAAAATTTTCGTTTATGATATTGCAAATCAACGAATTGGATGGGCTAATTATGATTGTAAGTTGCAGCTACCTGCTATAACCATTATTAAAACTTCGTTCAAGTTTTCTCTTGCTTAATTCTGACACTTTACGTGGGAAATTTATCAGGTTCAACATCGGTAAATGTCTCTACGACGACAGGTACTGGGAAGAGTGAATATGTAAATGCAGGAGAGCTGAATAATAACAATTCACCTCGGGATTTGCCTTGCAAACTATTAATATCAATTGTGGCTTTCCTTCTGCTCATATATATGATTGGTGGTTACACATGTTTGTAGCATAATTATAATACCATTGGAGGGCTCTTGCCGGCCATATTAGTACTAACCGGCAGTGCCTGTGTATTTATTGTTTTGGTGGCAGCTGTTGGCTGCTTGGTGTGTGATAGGCTGTGGCTCTTCCTTTTTGTTTTTCTTTTGTTAAATATATTGTATACTTGAACTACCATTCATTAGATGTAAAATCCATCAGCAGCAGCTTTATATCTTACATCATATATGTTCGAACAGCAGAATAATCATACACTCTTTGTCTAAACTAAAATGCATAACCTTGGCTGCTCATGCTTAGTACCTTCGATCATGTGTTCATGTTCATTATGGCTGCCACCAGGCCCACCACCTCCACTCATGTGCATCATGGCATCAATTTCATCGCCATTCTTCATTTGAAGCTACATTTAACAAACAAATCAGTTAACAGATTAGCAATTGAAAATGGTATTATTAGAGTGATTCAAGAAAATTACGCTGGCTGGGGTTTGATTCTTGGCAACTCGTTTCCCATTGTATAAAAACCGGACCGTATTAGAGTGCAATGTCTTTTTCTTACAATAAGCATGCATGACCTTGGACATCCGAGTGTCCACCTTCACAATGTAATGCAGACAGTTCCCATCCTACAGGAAAAACAAAATCGATGTTGTTAGCTTGTCGACTACAATTAGCTCTGTACAAGCAAAATTATTATTTTTTTTATGGCGAATCAGAGAAGATTGAAAGTCTGTCAAGTCGACGTGAAACTCCAAGACATTTGGAAGACTGAAGACCTAGCCGAAGTTTCAACAAGCAAAGCTAAAATAATGATAAAAGTAAGCTATACTGCACAGCATAGTAAATCTAGTTAACGAAGCCAGTACATCTACGGGAACTGAAGTTAATACGAAAGTTTAATATAACGTTTCTTAGTGAATCAGGAAAAGCTACATCATTTGGCTTTTTAAAGATTTACGCCATTGAAGAAGAAAGAGAGAAGGACATGCACGCAGTGGCTTCTAAAGATCTAAAGACAAAACAACCAACTCCAATGAAGCAGTCTAGAGTCCAGGTACTTTTAAAATATTTTTCAGCTGATAGCAAGAATCAAAATCAGAATATATTTTTTTTTAATTTTGTAACCAACAATAGAAAGGTACATGAAGAACTAATGAAAAAGAAAACGAAGAGAAGAAGAAAGGGAGACAGAGAACACCTGATTCTTCACTTTAATAGCGAGACGCTCAGATTGATCCATAGCCAACACAGAAAGGCTTCAACTTTCCTGCAACCAACCCGAGTTGTGAAGAACAAGGAAATGTGTAGAGACACGCACCAAACTGTGGTTTTTTTAACCTAGTAAGCTCTAGCTTTTGTTGTGTTCAAAAACTTCAAAATAAAGAACCTTCGGTCAACTTGTTTCCTGAATTGTCACTGGACTGTGAGTTCAACGAGCTGACTGCAGGTCTCCAGTTTCCAAATATTGCTTGAAGCTGTTAAGCCAACTGCAAAGACTGCAATACTCTGCGCGGGACATCACCTACTCTGTCCAGCAAATCTTCTGCTTAAGGTCTGCAGATTTGGTCTTTGTTCGGTTTGTTTGGTCTAATGTTTGTTAAGGACGATAGAAAATGAAATCAATGGCTTTACACCAAATGTTAAGTAACAAGCCAAGTCCGAGTGAACATTTTCACTGTTACATTTGGTGAACACGTATAATCTTTAAGTAAACAAAAGATATGTTTTGATTTTAAAATTTACGTAAAAGTTTAATTTCACTTTTAATATTTATTTGAAAAAAAGTTTAATTTTTAAAAATTATATTAACTTAGTGAAGTGAAGATAAAAAGAACACGAAGCTTGATTTTGATAGGCCGGATCTTTTTATCCGGTGCAAGTTCGCAGCTAGTACACAAAGAAAAACTGCCCACGTACCACCAGTTCATGTCGACTGATATTCATTGAATCACTGATACTACCGAGTAGCGACCTGTATCGATTCTGTGAGCTAACTTGATGAACATAAAAACCAATAAAACTCTTTACACGAGTTGGCAACAACCACACCATGCATGATGCATGCTGTGTTTGTTCAGTCTTGAAGATTTTATGTTGAAATATTGAGAATCATACAACTGCTCCATGTTGGTATTGTGCAATATCTCTGGAGGTAATTGTTGGGAAAGGAGATGTCGGTCACGCAGAGGCAATAAATCAGAGTCAATAAACTTTTTCCTGTGTGAACAATCACAACTAATCAAAAAAAAAAAAACAACAGCCAACAAACTCACCAATGCGTACAAAATTAAGCAGCAAGAAATAAATAATACAGGCAATTTTTACGTAGAAAACCTCCCTCAGTGTGAGAAAGGAAAAATCATGGGACCTAGTCCAATAAATAAAAACTCCACTATCATCGATCAAATTACAAAGAGTTTTTCATCTCTAGATATAACTAGAGTCACCACTCAACTCAAAATACAACAATAATCATCAACAAGATGAAAAAATCAAAGAGTTGAGAATAATATCACCCTTAAAATCTCAACAACTTCGACTGAAGATCAGGGCACTTTGGAGACCTTCAAATCTAATATCTACCGTTCAGAATGAAGAACAACGAGAGAGGAATCTCTGGTTAAAATTTCAGGTCGATCCGATAAGAAATCACCATGAGATGGAAGGTTAGAAGATTACTGCGCAAAACTGAAAAAAAAAACAAAATTTTTCTTCTATCTCTCTTTTCCCTCTCTTTTCTCTTTCGGCTGAAACTCTCTTCTACACAACTCTTTAGGGTTTAAAACCCTTTTTATAATTAGGCTTTGGGCTCCACTTAGGAGTGACCCAAACCCAATAAATCTCCCCCTCACGACTAAGTGGAGGATCTAGCCATACCGGCCATCAAGCAACAAATCTCAAGCTTCTCCTTCGGCAATGCTTTAGTCATCATGTCAGCACCATTATCATTTGTATGAACCTTCTCTAGCTCTAGCAACTTGGAATTCACCACATCTCGTATCTAATGATACCTAATATCAATGTGTTTCGACCTTGCATAGAAACTAGCATTCTTTCCAAGATGAATGACACTCTAGTTGTCACAAAATAACACATATTGGTTCCGCTTGAAACTAAGCTCAAGAAGAAAGGTTTTCATCTACAGCAACACCTTGTACCAGGCCAGACATTGCTCATGTGGTTAGTGCAGTGAGTCATTTTCTCTCTAATCCAGGTAAAGAGCACAGTTTGAAGCCACGGTATAAAGCTCTTTGGTTCAGGATATTTGTGGTTGTGGCTCTAGTGAACAATAGAAGTTGTCAACACTAGTAGGATGGTTACTTTAAATGACGCTAATTATGCTCTTTGGAAGGACAAGATGGAGGATCTGCTTTATGTGAAGAATTTTCACTTACTAGTATTTGCCACTGAAAAGACTAATGATAAATCGGGTGAAGAATGGACTCTGATGCATAGACAAGTATGTGGTTTTATCAGTGGGTTGACGATAATGTATTGAATCATATTTTTGGTGAGATACATGCTCGGAACTTGTGGAAGCAGCTTGAGAAGCTGTATGCTTGAAAGACTGGGAACAACAAGATGTTCTTAATAAAGCAGATGTTAGCTTTGAAGTATAATGATGAGACTCCTATGACGGATCACTTGAATAACTTCCAGAGAATTATAAATCAGTTGTCAGCAATGGGGATTAGATTCGATGAAGAAATACAGGGTTTGTTTCTCCTTGGCTCCTTACCAGACTCTTGGGAAACTTTTAGATCTTCATTGTCAAATTCTGCTCCGGATGGTGTTATCTCTATGGATCTTGCCAAGAGCAGTGAATTGAATGAAGAAATGAGAAGAAAGTCTCAGGGTTCCTCTTCGACAGATGTCTTGGTGACTACCTCTAAGGGAATAAATAACAACTGAGGTTCTTAAAACAGAGAGCAAAGTCGAAGTAAATCCAAAGGCAGATACAAAGATATTAAGTGCTTTTATTGCGATAAGAAATGACACTTGCAGAAAAATTACTGGAAGTTGAAGAAAGAGAAGAAAGGCCACAAAGGAAAGGAAGAAAAGAAAGAGAATGACAATGAGGATTGTGTTGCTATTGCCACTGAAGAAGACCTTGTGACAGTGCTTGATGAGACCGTAGTTGGGGTTGTCTGTAATGAATCAAGCTGGGTTGTAGATATTGGTGCTTTTTCTCATGTTACATCAAGGAAGGATTTTTTTTCTCATCTTATATTCCAGGTGACTATGGGGTATTCAATATGGGAAATGAAACTATCTCTAAAGTTGTTGGCATTAGGACAATTATGTTAGAAACAGGTACGGGAACTAAACTTGTTTTGAATAATGTTAAGCATGCACCTGATGTTCGTTTGCACTTGATATCTGTTGGCAATCTTGATGATGAGGGTTATGTGAGTAC
>JAOSBM010000008.1:7512922-7527903 GCA_027568955.1 Erythroxylum tenue
CAGATTTCATTCTCTACTTTAAACACCTCACAGCTACTCAAACATACCTAAAATCATCCCTATAACTCATTCATACCTCAAATACTCACATGCATCTCCAAAGATTCAACATTTAAACTCAAATCACAAGCTAAGCTACTGCGGACGAACACGGACAGAAACACTGACATTTTCCTATTTGATTTTTCTCAACTCTTAACAGAACACTTACAAAGCTTCAAACTAGAGTTCCAGAAACAACATACTATCAAGTTCTTTCACTCATTCAACATCAACCTATTCGGTACCGAAACCAACATCTCAATCCCATGCATGCATGTTCTTTCTATCTACCGAAAATCCATCGAAAAACAACAACACAACTCAAATAACTTTAACTTACTTGAATCTGCTACAAAATCCAGCAAGGAACAGATTAACTCAACAAGGGTTCCAAGGTTCTCATTCGGATGCCCAAGTGTTCTTCCGATAACACATGCAACACTTTTCTCCTCTAATTCAAACTCACACTCGGCTATCATGTCATACACGTGTCTAGCCATTCAAGCCATTTGTCACACTTACAAAGCCACTTGTCATGAGTCTAATATAGCCACTTGTCCTAATTTTAATTAGTCCACATGTCACTCCATAATTGGCCCAAAAATCAGATTTTTCACAAAATTCACTAAAAATTCCAAAATTTCCAAAACACATTTTAATCATATTTAACAACTCAGTTGTACCCGGAAGATGTCATGAATGCAAGTACAATCATATAAATGTGTAAAATGTGCATGTCACAATTAATTATACATGAAATGCATTTTTCCCAATTTCTCAGAAATTCTTATAATTGACAATTTTACCTCTCACATGAGTAACGGGATGTTACAATGTAGGTCCCAACAATGGATTTTTAGGCGACACGTGGGACAAAAATGCAAGGGCCATGACATCAATTTCCCGGCAAGAGTTGCAAGGGACCAAAACCTTTGTCTAACGACTAGAACCACCGCAGCTTCTCCTAAATCCACAGCTGTCTCTTCTCTTGTTCACTAGAGTGTGCTTGCTTGTATTCCATAAAGAAAAAACTTTATTGGTCGTTCTATTAACCCAGATTGGAAAATTTTCATCTTGGGGTCTGGTTCAATCCCACAAAGAAGGGCTCATCAAAATTGGGTACAATTTGGTTACCAAGTTTCAACTCTTTTTAAGCGTTTATGATGGCAGAGGAGGAAAGGAGCTCGGAAAGTGATTACAAGTCGGAGAATGAAGGGAAGAAAGATTATAGGAGAGGAGGGTACCATGCAGTTGCCATTGGAGACACATTCAAGAATGAGCGTTACGTGGTGCAGAGTAAGCTTGGTTGGGGCCATTTTTCTACCGTCTGGCTCGCTTGGGACACTCAGAGATCGGTACGTCTGTGTGTGTGTACGTGTTTTTTTGTGTGTATTTTAGCTGACATTGCTTGGGGGAAGAATGATTAAATGTTTTGATTTCTGTGTTTCTACTTGTTTGATGTTTTCTACTTTCAAGAATTCATTTTGTTCATTCAAAGTTAAAAAAAAAATAAAGATTGTCTTTTAGATAATGTGCGTAAAAGAGTTCATTTTGTTCCTTCAAAAAGACAAAGAAAAGATTCGATCTTTTAGATAATGCGATCAAAGGCAGATTTTAGAGAGAATGGAAGGAGAAACCTTAATTAAACATAAAGCACTACGGTTTATTGGCTTGTTGTGAGGGAGAACAGAGGAAATTATTTCAGTTTCTGGTTGGTGATAGAATAGAGGAGTAGAAACAGAATGCAGTAAGCCTCTTCTAAGAGTTTTCTAAGAGTTACAAGTTATCTACTGTATTATATTATCATCCTGGGAAACAATATTTACTTCATCTTCGTTTCATTGTGAAAATGATTCATGCATTTCTCATTATTTTTCATCTTTTAACTCCTCACCAACATTAGAAGTTTATTGTTTGTAGTGTTATGTAGCTTTAAAAGTTCAAAAGAGTGCTCAACGCTATGCTGAGGCTGCAATGGATGAGATAAAGATCCTCAAACAGGTTGCTGAAGGAGATCCAGATGATAGAAAATGTGTTGTCAAGCTTTTGGACCATTTCAAGCATTCGGGTCCCAACGGACTGCACATATGCATGATTTTTGAGTATTTGGGAGACAATCTTTTAACCCTCATTAAATATAGTGATTATCGAGGGGTACCTCTACACAAAGTTAAAGAACTATGTTTTCATATTTTAGTAGGTTTGGATTACTTACATCACAGGCTTTCAGTTATTCACACTGATTTGAAGCCAGAGAATATCTTGCTTATATCAATGATTGATCCCTTCAAAGATCCCCATAGCTCCGGTGTGCCTCTTGTCCTTCCAGCCAGCAAGAATAACAATATTGCTGCTGGATGTCATTCTCCTATAGAAAGTAAGAGTGTAAATGGTAGTTTGACAAAGAATCAGAAAAAGAAGATAAAAAAGAAGGCTAAGAAGGCAGCTCAGAGTTTTGAAGGACAGGAAGCTTCTAAGGAAAATGAGGCTGATCCCAAGACATATTTCCATGAAGGTTCTGCTGTTGATGCAAAGTTGAGTGACGATTTTGTTGAAGAACAGCCAATCAAGTCTTCTTCTGATGGTGATCTGGCAAAGAGTGAGGAAAAGAAGGATACTTACCTGAAATCACGTGGTGATAGGAGGAGGAGCTCTTCTTCCACAAGACAAAAACTGTTGGCAGCTGTTGATGCCAGGTGCAAACTGGTTGATCTTGGAAATGCTTGTTGGACATACAAACAATTCACAAGTGATATCCAGACTAGACAGTATAGGTGTCCTGAAGTCATTCTTGGATCAAGATACTCGACTCCAGCTGATCTATGGTCCTTTGCTTGCATTTGCTTTGAGTTGGCCACTGGTGATTTACTTTTTGATCCTCAGAGTGGTGAGAAGTATGGTAAGAATGAGGTATGGCCACACAAGACACTTTCTTACTCTGTTTTTTCTTAGCAGTATCTTTTTATGCTACATGAAGAGGTTTTTGCTACATCCTGTCTGACATTCTTTAACCTCCTTGATTGATATTTACAGGACCATCTAGCATTGATGATGGAGCTTCTTGGTGTGATTCCACGGAGGGTGAGTGTAACATATGCTATGCTAATCTAGAATTCGGGAAGAAAGAAAGAGAAGTTCATTTGCAATTTTATTTGCCTATTATTATATTGAGACATTTTAATTGTGCCAATTGTTGCCAATTGGCAACTGCTATTTACTATTTAACTCAAAATTTCTGAATCATATTGTCGACATGTTTTCTACAGTTGTCCTGGCATTTTACTCTTGTGATATAATCTTTTCAGATTGCATTAGGCGGTCGAAATTCCCAAGACTTCTTCACCAGACATGGAGATTTAAGGAATATCCGTAAATTGCGGTTTTGGCCGCTCAATAAAGTGCTTATGGAGAAGTACAGTTTCGATGAGCAAGATGCAACTGATATGACTGAATTCATTGTTCCCTTGCTGAATTTTTCAGCTGAGAAGAGGCCAACTGCAGGAGACTACCTTAATCATCCATGGTTAACCTCAAGCCCTCATGTGCTTGAACCTTCTACTACAAATCTTCAACCTAAAGCAGTTGTTGTGGATGAGTCTGGAAACAAGAAGGGGGAAATGGAAGCTGCAGTTGTTGTTGTTGGTGATGGAAATTGAGGGTCTTCCAGTTCCTGAGAACCTGAACTTGAGCTAAAGCTTTCAGATTATGGGGCATTGATTTGTGCTACATTTTCTTACCGTTCTTTTTGTTTGGTTTTCCTCACTGCATTCTTTTGAGTCCCATGCCTTTGAGCGGAGATGTAAATAGGAACATGAGTGTTTGAAAGATATCTGTTTCGTCCAATTTTTTGGTAACCTTGATTGGAATTTATTCACTGAATTCCTTTGGAGCTTCATCTCTCGCTTTTTGTCCAAATACTTCTTCTGAAGAGATGTCCATTAAAATTATTAATGCGAACAAAATCACGATGGATGTCGATGGATATGGAGATGTCGATGGGAATGTAAAAAAGAAAAGAAAGAAGGTTAGTAGTAAGTGCCGCCTTATATATAAAAACATAAAATTACGAAGAGTGAGTAATAGTGCTACTGTCAACTCAATCTGCCGAGTTAGTAAATAGCAAGACTCTGCTCCAGCACACTAACTTTCACAAAAAGAATCTAAAATGGCCTTGGACGTGAAACCAAATCCTGGAGGAGAAGAAGGAGAAGGAGAAGGAGAAGAAGGAGCAATTGACGCACCTGCTCACCACCCTTCTCCTCCGCCCGATGAGGTCTCAACATCAATCCAACGGCTCTATTTTCTTTAACCCTATTCATGAAGTTAGGGTTTGTGATACATAAAATATTAGAAATTTGCTTGTCGGAATACGTTACCATATTCGTTTTGCTTAACATAATTCGGTAATTGAACTGTTCTGCCATAAACAAATAATTTTTCCTTTTTTGTTGCTTGGCTTTGCATTTTCGAGATTTGAGGCATTTACTGGTGGGTGGTGAGGAAAAAATCAATTTTGATTTGTTGTATTGCTGCAGTTGTTTGATGTATCAACGACGGTTGATCCTAGTTATGTGATTTCTTTGATACGAAGACTTATCCCCATCGACACAGGGAGCAAAAGCAACCATGATAAGATGTTCAATAGCAGCTGGATGGAAGCAAGTGAATTGCCTCCTTCTGGAGAAGAAAATGGGCCTAACAATATGGATGTCAATCAACCTTCTTCTCAAAGAGAAGATGGGGACTTGTTAGGGGAATATGATATTTGGGAAGAGCATGGTTGTGTTCTGTGGGATCTTGCTGCAAGTTCAACTCATGCGCTACTAATGGTACTTACCTTAGCTTTGTTCCCTTTATCAATATTTCGTCTTTTTCATTGCAAGCTGTATGGCCTTTGATTTTGGGAGTATGGCTTAAGCTAACATTGAAGCCATCATCGTGATCATATGTGTTTTTCTTATGAAGCCCTTGTAGGACTTCTACTAGCATCTCTGATGCTTAGCAAACCTATGTTTGAGTCCCAATAATTCCGTCTTCTTGGAAAAACTATTTGAAAATTACTAGTGAATTCACAGGCAGGCACAGTATCCACTATTCAGCAATGATTGAAGAAGTGAAGTGAGGAACGCCATTTACTAAATGATGTAATATCATGGGCTTTTAGTGAAACTAGTAAATGCGTAGGAGTTTTACCTTCCTAGTTGTTATGGCAAACTATCATGTTATCTTTATAGTTTCATTGACTGGAATGTCCTAAATATTCATGTCCAGGTGCAAAACCTTGTACTTGAAGTGCTTTTGGCAAACCTTAAAGTTTCCCAATCAGCACGTGTTACAGTAAGGCTCATTATCACTATCTTGAAATCCTTTTAATTTTAAGTTCAATTTCATTATTTCCTCTTGATCTATGGAATTTGTTTCCTCATTTTGGTGTGGTTTCACGGTGAGGTTTACTCAATTAGTTTTCTGAGGTTTGATGCTTTGGGTTTGATTGTATCTTTCCTTTTTTCTTCTTTCTCAGGAAATCTGCCTTGGCATTATTGCAAACTTAGGTTGCCATGACGTTCCGATGAAGCAGATAGTCTCCACAGAAGGGATGATTGAGCTCATTGTTGATCAATTGTTTTTAGATGACACACAATGCCTTTGCGAAGTGTGTCGGTAATTTACACGTATCCAAGTTTTGATTGTTTAATAATTCTTCTTGACCTTTATATTGCCATTATGATCTCGTCATATCTGATGCTAACCAAGGACTGTTCTCTCAAATTTTAGTTCTATGGAGAAATTTATCCCTTATTCTGAAAAGGCATGATACTGCTTTATGTTAAATTGTTCCTCGACATTCTTCCTTTTCTTCACCTTATTCTCTTTTATCCATTTCATTCAATACATTGTCCTTGGAGTTTTCTTTTAATTATTGAAAGAACATGAAGGTTTACTTCTCATGGGGCATTACACAAATCACACTAGGGCATCCATTTGTGTATAGATTTTTTATTACTTGTGAAATTGTTCACATTCCTTCTCTCTACATATGAAGGGATATCACTTTTATTATTGCTATTATTCGATGCATTTAGAGTTTTCATAGAAGTCTTTTGAATTGCTTGTGGGTTTTTATTTTAAAGCCTTAATTTCTATTTCTAAAATCCAAACCCTTAATTTATTATCACTTACAATTTGATTATCCAGGAAAAGGGACACAAATTGATTTTTGTTCTTACTCCTGCTTGATACCCTTTTTCACACATTCTATTCTGACACAGGCTCTTGTCTTTGGGTCTTCAAGGCAGTGAATCTAATACTTGGGCTAAAGCATTGCTTTCTGAGCATATTCTGGGTCGTCTTATGTGGATAGCAGAAAATACATTAAATGCACAGCTGTCCGAGAAGGTAACTGAAAATTCTGTCCAAGATTTTGTATCTGCCTTCCGTCAAACAGATGATATATAAGCAAGTTAAGTTTGTATGGTTTTTATTTATTTATTTATATAAGTGCTCATGCTAATCTAATCATACACATTTGTAATATTATACATAAAGAAGATAACACTTTGAAGGAAGTTGGATTTCTCTTCCCGGACTTCCTCATAGCCATTAGATTGAAACTTTAGGAAATGGTCATTGATACCAAATTATTGGATTCAAGCTTCTTGATTGTTTTGTGGAAAATCTTGGATGGATATGAACTAAGGAAAAAAAAATACTTAAAATTTTTATATGATGCACAATCTTGAAACATATCCTCTGCATTTGAACGAAGTTTATGGTGCTTTATGTGATCTTCTCCACGTTGTTAATTTCAAAATGTAGGATCAGTTAATATTTTTATTGATAAGGTTCTAATAAATGAAATCTTTTAACTTTTTTGATAAGTTGTGAACCTTGCTAATTACCTTCATTATTGCACTTGGACATATACACAAAGAAGACCCCAATGATATGTAATTCTTTATAGAACAGTTAAGTTTTTGCTTTATCCTATAGCTAAACGAGCTTCCTATTTGACAGATTGTAGGATTGCTGTTGGCTATCCTTGAGAGCCAAGCCGAAGTTTCATGTCATCTTCTTTCAACGTTGATGGGGCTTGGTTTACCAAGCTTATTGATCAATCTCTTAGCCTTTGAAATGAGGAATTTAACTGGTGAAAGAGTTTCTCAAAGGTATGACATAATTTTAATTTTATCCAAAGATTGGACATGAATATTTTCCTATTTTCTGATGAATAATTTGTTGTTTCTATTATAACAAATTTTTATCCTTTAAATTTTTTTTTGAAAACATTGATCACATTATTTGTTTTAGGTTTGCTCATATAGATATCTTGTTCTATGTTATTGGTAAAGAATTCTGACCTCAGATGAATTTATCTCTTGGCAACTCATTTTATCTAGGTTCATCTCTTGGTAACTTTCTGAAACTCTTCTTTCCTGAATTCTAATGTTTTTGCTCTCTATTGTGCTAATATTGGAAGTAGCTGTTGGAACTATTTTAAACTGTGAAGAAATGATTGGAAGGCTGGCGTAGCTAACCACAAACTATGCAGTTGAAAACTTACACCTTATCCTTTTGATGTTCAAATGAATAAATGGTATATTTAATCCAAGTTATTTAATATTATTTTATTATTAATTGTACAAAATTCTTGTTAATTATTTAATAATTTAGTAAATATTAATTATATTAAACATTATTCTATTCTATTTGATTTGTCTCTTCTTGTAATACCTGTATATCAATGGCATTATAATACTGGTGTATACTGTGCCTATTGCCTCGAATTAGTTGGCAGGATGCTTATTATTGGTTAACTTGCTTGTCAGATTAATATTTTTATTTGAATATTCATGTTACCTGATACTCTCTTTGTCTCTTTAAGAGTCACGTATATTTGCACTTTCCTTTCTTTTCTGTTTGCTGCTCAATCTATGTTTCCTCAGGTACTCTGTCTTTGACGTGATTCTTCGTGCCATTGAAGCTCTCTCAACTTTAGAAGGACATTCCCTAGAAATTTGCTCTAACAGGGAACTTTTTAATATAGTTTGTGAACTGGTCAAACTGCCAGATAAGGTTGAGGTATGTCCCATTTGTAGAATTATTGGAAATCTCCTTTTGTCAATGTTTTTGACTATTTTCATTGCTTGTAATTAGTATGTTGGAGCTAAACTTGCAGCTGTTTTGATGAAGTGGGGACATATTTTGCACAAAACTACCTATGTCACTACCAAATAAAGTTATTAAATACTTGCAATATGAAATATTAATTATTCGATCATCATAAAAATTATCTCAATTGTTATCCATCAGGAGACCCTATTATAAAAACCGGAGAATATTTAGTCGTTCTTAATTTCAAGTATTTGGACCATAGAAAAGAATTTAGGCTTGAATTGCAAGTTGTGAAATTTTCGTGTGATGATCATGGAGAAGCATTAAAGATTGTTCCCCATATATTTTGTTATCTATTGTTGATGATGTAGTGCTTTTATTTCTATGGAATGTTTAAGGCTTTGTATTTTTTTTTCCTTTCTGTAATCCTTATGTTTAAGTTTTGCTACTTTTATTTCATTTTTAATGTGGCTTAAATAGATGAATTTACATAACAAAATATATCTTTGAAATACTGTACAAAGTACAGGTAAAAAGTCTAGTAACAATAAATATTACTGCAGGTTGCCAGCTCTTGTGTTACGGCTGCAGTTTTACTTGCGAATGTTCTGTCTGATGTACCAGATCTAACATATGATATATCTCAGGGTAATCCCTTCATATCACTGGAAATGCTTCTTTTCTTTTTGGATCATAATTATATATCAGACCCCATATTGAGATAGAGATGACACTTGGGATATGTTCAGATTTGCCTTTCTTAGAAGGCCTGCTTGATATACTATCTTTTGCTTCGGATGACTTGGAAGCACGGAGCGCGCTCTGGAGCATTATTGCAAGGTTATTTGTCCGCATCAAGGAAAATGAGATGAATCTATCCACTCTGCATCAGTACGTCTTGGTTCTATTGGCAAAATCTGACTTGATTGAGGAAGATCTTCTTGATCGGCAGTTGGATAATCTCAGTGGAGAATCGAATAACTCATCTGGTTCTACCTCAAAATTAAATGCCAGATACATAACTGTATCCTGTTTTTGAAGTCTGTTAGCTTGGAATGAGCAATGCAAGATTTTGATTTAAGAAGCTTCTATGTGGCCAAACAATCTGTGATTTTTGTATTATATTTCTCCTGTTTCAATGCAGTTTTGCAGTGCCATGTTTTCCTTTACTTCTTACAGATTCAAAGAATAATCAGTATTCTAAATCAGTGGACCAATTCAAAGGACTCTCTTGAGCAGGGAAGGGAACGTATTGAAGAGGCATTTCATGTAGATGACGTAAATGTCCGTAGATTGTTGGATTGCTGCTGTAAACATATTAGGTAAGCTGCATCTCTTTCTCTCTGCAGTTACTACGTTCCTCCTATTTTAAATGGCAAGAAAGCCATGAGATAACGAGCGGATTGGCAAACATCTCATTTGATACTATAAATGCAATTTCCTTTCACATGCGACTTATACTTGAAAGCGACAGAAATTGGCGTTTTGCAATAATGTTCTAAGTGTAACAACAATCTGTGCCCGTTTTTCCCAGGTCCACAGTTGCTGACATTTAGTAAAAATGAATGCTTGAAATATCCTGCAATTGCTTTTATATCCAGAAATCTCAGGTTTTGTGATGTCTTACCCCCAAAATTCTAGACACAAGGCTTTGATAGGAGGAATTCATGGGGGAATCTTTGTAGACTTTATATTAGGAATTGAAATCCTCATCTGTGCCCAACCAGGTTCTTTTTTTTTCAACAGTAATTATTAGAAAGACTCCTAAAATGACCGTGACCTTTTATTTTAACAATAAGGTGTGTATTAGGTATTATATACCTTTTGTTTAGTATGTAGTCTGTTCTTTCACCAACACCATCTGCTTTGTCACAGATTTGAGTAATTGAGCATCTGTAAATGAAGAGAATTTGTTTGGTTTCAGTAATCTTTAAGCATTTGTATTACTACCAGTAACATTACATTGCCACATTTCATCATGCAACCAAAGCTTGTCTGATATCTGATTCAACCATAAAAAGCAAAGAGCGAAGATAAGGGCATACTTGTGAGAATCTGTGACTGTATGCAAACTGAGCATTCCTTTCAGAGGTCAAGCAAGACCATGAAGTCTCGTCTTTTCCCCAAGGAAAAGAAACCAAAGAAGATGTAAATTGACAAAATGCATGATGCAAAGAACAAACCAACTTGGGCACTGAAGCATCTGGACATGTGGGGCCATTTTAAGAACGGAGACTCACATGAAATCTTCAATCAAAGGCTGATAGAAAAGTTTATATGCTTCCATAACTTCAAGATACCACATGGCTTCTCGATCTGGAAATGCTGAAAGATCAACCATCTTATGAACCTGATGGATTTAAAACATTCATTCCGAAAGAACTAATTATTTAGTGATGATTGGAACAATAATGGAATATAAGGAAAGCGAAAAAAAAAATGCCTTCACCTTGATCATGGGGTTGTCACCGGTGCGAACAAAATAACCACCAACAACCATCACATACATTCCTGTGCGTGTAAGATGAAAAATGTCTATTGTAATTAATACAGACAATGTATATGATGAAATGTGCCAAAGAGTAGTCGGGACAATACCTACATCCCAGCGGCGGGGGAGGAATTCGCCGGCCAGGGAAAGCTCGATAATACCAGTGGAGTCATCGATAAATAGACGGCCGTCGTTGGAGACCAAAACGCCCTGTAACCAGGCGCGCTGGAAGAGAATGCCACCCAGAGTGAAGGCGTTCTGCGAAGGTGTTTGGCGGGCATCATTCAGTTGGACGCAGAAAACCTTCAGCGCCGCTAAGCTGTAATCCATCTGACAGAGCTTTATGGACAAGTTTGATTCGTCACAAAGAAATAAATGTGTTTAGGCTGAAGAGTCGAAGCGAAGGACTTGGGCTGCCATTTCAAATTTGGAACTCACCCGTAAGATTTACTTTTTTAGTTGGAAAACTTTTCTTAGTACGGGCAGAAACTGCAGTTTTTATGTTTTGACGAGAAACTCTAAACTCTCTTGAATGCACCTAATCACCGGAAATCGAACGCCGCTCCTCTAAGGGCTGGGCTAGTTGGGCAAATTTTGATATGCTGTGGTTTGTGGATGGTATCGAGAGTTCGAGACATCTTGTTGAAACACTGAAAAAGTACATCTTTTTGATTTCACGATAAATAAAACTTTGATTTATATGATTTAATCAAAGAGGAAAATCTCCACAACTTTGAATCATGCTTTTATAGAGCAACAAATACAACGTTACAAAGAACAACCAAGTTTTAGGACATGGTAGTTGTAATAGAATGATCAAATATAGTAACTAGAATCCATTAAATATTCCTAAAACTAAAAGATGAGGGATAGGCCAGCGGTAAGCAGATCGTCTGCTATTAGTTTGTTTGCAGCTTCCGATGGGTGGAAACCATCCCAGAAGACGTACTCTGTAGCATTCTTGCATGTTCCTACTGAGTCAGCGTTACACAATATTGATGTTTCCAGTAACCCTGTTCCGCAACATGCCTTTCTTGCCTCTGCAAATCCTGCAAACAACAAATTATATTTCACTTAATTCTCCCCTGAAACTTTCTTGGATGTACCCAATAAGGGTTTAGTTCCAATCACTTATACAGAATCTCATAGGTTTACGTATTTATATTAGAATGTATCTACCATAATCTTCAGGCTTTGTAACAATGTCGTGGAGAGGTTGGTAAATGTCCATGACAATCAGATTGAGGCCTGAAAGCTTTTTTAGCAGGATTTGAGATGTGACATTAAGCTGCTTGTTGAAGTACATTGCATCTTTGTTTAACTTGACCACACATTCGTTACTATCTGTCCCAAATATGGTTATGGTCGCCGGCAAGCATCCTAGTGGGGGCAAAGTTGTTACTCCAATTTTCCTTGCTCCAAGTTCATATAGGCCCTAGACACGTTACGTGGTTTCAATAATATGCTTTTATCAAATGGAACGAATAGAAGAAAAGTAATTAGAAACTACCTGAATGAAATGGGAGTAGGATTTTATGAGAATGTCTGAGAACTGATGAGGTGTGTAGAACTTGTAGAGAAGAGGATTGACGTAATAGTTTTGGACAAAGTCACTGCTCCCTGAACTCACAAGGTACACCGACCCTGATATTATTGCTGAAGCATTCGCCTTCCCTACAATTCCTACTAGCTTCTTTTGATACTCCTTCAAGTGTTCTAACTGCCCACTCAATGGAATTGTATTCTACCACACGCAAAGATTAAAGCTTTCGTTAGTAGTCCACAATGAGTGGGCATCGTACCCTAAATTGACTTGTCAGATGAGAGTTTAATATAAAAGTAATGTCACTGAAATTACATATATCTTTGCAGTGGAGTCATAGTAACCAGAACCACCGGAGGCAAAGTTTGCTCCGATCAAGAGGTTGTTTCCTTGAGCTTCCTTGCTAAGATAAGCTGGCGGGTATGAAGTGAAACCGATGTTCTCAGCTGTTTATGAACCAAAGAGAAAAGGAGAAGAAGTGAGTTGGTGAATCGTAGAATCAGACTGTTGGTGGGATTTTAATAACTCTTGTACCAGTGAAGTCTGAGGCGAGTTTTCCATTGCAGAATCTGCCAGTTGCTGTGTGGTTGAAGTCTCTTCCATAAGGAGGGAAGTTTGCTTTGACAATGGTGTGAATGTTGTTGTTGTTTCCTGCATCAACTACTGAGTCACCAAATATAAACAACGCTGGAACCAGGGGCTGAGCATTGGCCGCAGACACCACCCAAACAAGTAGAAGAATAGAAGACAGAATACACCTTGAAAAGGCCATATTTTTCATCCTCTTTTTGTTCTGTGTGAATAAAAGAGTGAACTACAAAGACCCTTATGTGGCGAAAGTGAAATGGTGATGCCGTATAGCTTCTTGGAAGTGGAATTTATAGTGAGAGACAAACTTGACTTAGTTGACAAAATCTGCTGAAGGATACAGTGTTCCTGACGTTTCACATAAGCACCTAATGAGATGAAACCTTTTAATTATTTCTTTGATCACCTTGTCAAGAGCTTGACACTTACAAAGGAGGAAGTACGTTTGAAGTCAGCAACAATTCACAAGATCTGGGAAAAGGTCTTGGAGTGAAACGGTGAGGTTGCAATTAATTTGTACCAACCTAAGAGATTAAATCTTGAGAGTCCGATGTGATATTAAAACAAGAATTAGCAGTAGTTCCAACTAAAAACAAAGTAGCGTGTCTTATTGAGATGTCCATCCAGCTGTCGTAGCTTATAAGAGGCATGCACTTTGAGTTGCATGCATGTGGTAACCTCAGTTTTTGATCATCTACTCTGCTACAGTTCTTCAGTCACTGTCAGAACCTTAAGAAACCAGCTATACTTTGAAAGAAACACGGCTAATTAGTTTCATAATTATATTTTTTATTTTTATTGTGTTATGGCTCTCCTTCTTTTCAGGTGCAGTACATACTGCTTTCAAGGTTTCTTCGGTCTCTTGCCTTGCCAACCTTTGGAGGTGCTGCTCCAATCATCATTAGTGGTAGTTTTAATCTCGGCCATTTTGGGCTTTGGATTTGTAGTCTCTTTTGTTGGTCTCTCCTAAGCCTGCTAGCTACAGGTTGAATTTTTAGCTAGAATTTCTCCTTGGACCTTGTACGATTGGACATTCTCTGGCTTTGTTTCTTGGATTTCTTGTTGTCACCGTTGTTTGGTTTTCGGGTTACATCTTCCTATGTTGCGGTGTCCCTTAGTGTTTTTTTTTGTTTGCCCTGAGGTTTCGCTGGTCGAGCCTTGTGCGGCATGGTCTGTGAACTTTTTGTATATATTTTTAATTATTAATTTAATTTTTCTGATTAAAAAAAAATTCTCATGATCATACTGACTCGAACACAATAAATTTTTCCGAACACTTGATTATACCTTTTCATAACTAATACGACTTTATATCTAAAAACCTTTTTGTGTTAAGGTCCGTCCACCGACTCTCAGTTGTCATTCTTTTCAATCATTTTAACCTCCTCTTTCGTTGCTCTGATCCACTTATCATCTTTCTTCACCTCTTTAAACTTTGGAGGTTCAAAAACAAGAAGTTGCTTATTTCATCAAGATCAGACAAGGACTCCCTACATCTAATTGAGACATCTTCTATGTCATCATCAAAATATTGTAAAATATGTGGCAACTACTTTATTAACTCCTGCAATTTTCTTTGTCTGTCTTCCCTGAACTTGACATCTCTATTTACAAGAATTTTTTCATTTTATAATTGAAAATTTCGGTAAGCTTGAAATAGTTTCTATATCCAATTAATGAAACTCAGTTTTTACTTTCCTACCAAGTTTGTCTCTTTTTACTTACAGAACAAAAGGAAATAGAACTTTTTTTATCAAATTTGTCTCTTTTTTATACTTGTAGAACATAAGAAAAATAGAGAGAATCAAAAGTACTTAGATTATGTAAATCTGGTTTATAATTAAACCAAGCTTCAAGTAAAACTCTCCTTTTTTAAAATTCTAGATAACAACCTATTCAACAATTAAACTATAGTGTTTACAGCCTCTACTCATAATTTTTTTTTTGGCAATTCCTTCTCGTGCAGTGTAATTAAGGTGTTGAGAGTTGGTGCTCAATACTAATTTCTTTCTACAACTTGTCTAAAATGTCATTTATATATTCTTTTTCATTATTTGACAGTCACTTTAAATCTAAGAAAAAATCCAATAAAAGATGGCAGAATCATCAATAAATACTGTAACATCCCGCCCTCCTAATAAGGGTTAGAATCGAAAAATATGGGGCATATGAGCTAAAAGGTTTGGTTTAAATGAACCTATAGGA
>JAOSBM010000008.1:7552174-7584268 GCA_027568955.1 Erythroxylum tenue
TTGGGCTTGTATATAACTTTGGATGTTTGGATGTTTGTTTCTGACAGTATGATATGTATTATATGTATGTTTGAGATGCTAAAAAAAATGTAAGTGCGAAATGTTCTGATTTGTTGTTCTGTCTTGGGTGACATCAACATATCCTCCCAGGAGATATATGGGTGTTACACTGCTCCTCCGGAATCTCCATCTGCTTAAAAGCAGCGTAGTACAATAGGTCGACCGAGCTGCCTGTGTCAATCATTATCCATTTCACCTTGCTACTGTCCATATTCAAAGTGACCACTAGTGCATCGTCATGAGGACAGCTGACATCAGTCAGATCAGATTCGTTAAACGAGATCACCTCATCAGTTTGTGGCTTTTTTCGTTGCTGATTGGCTCTCAGCGATCTGTCTGGCATACCTCTTCCTTCCTTTGACGATGGACCCTCCTGCTGTATTACCCCCGAAAATCTTGTTAATGACCCTAATCGGTCGGTCATCCTACTGTCCGGTGTTTTCATCATCTCTTGCCCTGGACTGTCCTCTCGTGTCGTGCCGGTCGTCCGTATTCCTTTTTTGCGTTCCTCCCTCGTTCGTGTTATTTTGCCTCCAAGGCTTTCGTCAATTGTCAGACCGACAGCTCCTACCCTCATTATCTCGATCGACATTTTTTCCGTGCTTCAAAAATCTAACTAGTCTTCTCCTTTGGATAAGGAATTCAATTTCTCGCTTCAAGTCCCAACAATCCTCCGTGTCATGACCCACATCTCTATGGAAACGACAATACAGACTAGAGTCCCTTTTTGTGAGGGGAGTTTTCAACTTGCTAGGTTCTCGAAGGGATTCCCCTTCATTTCTCATGACTTCCAACACTTTCGCATACCGCCTGTTGAGCGGGGTGAAGGATTCGAGTTGTTGGTCCTGTCGGTCGATCGACTTTCTCCAGCCAGACTGATCCTTCTGTCGTTTTTGTGAATCATCTGTTCTGTCATGCCGGTCATCCGCTCTGCGTTTCGTATTTTTCAGCACTTTCTCGAGTTGGATACACTTATCCGCTCGATTCCTTATCTCTTGAATGGATCTGGGCTGATCGAGGGTCAATGACTTTTTGAACTCTTCATCCCTCGTTTTGCTCATAAGGGCGGCCAACATGGACGAGTAGGTGAGGTCAGGTACTTCAACGGCTTCATTGTTGAACAGAGTGATGAACTCTCGTAGACTTTCATTCCTTCCTTGGATCAACTGCATCACTTCCAAGGCAGTCTTATGCGGCCGTTTATTTGTAGCAAATTGGTTGAGAAACAGCAGCTTAAAATCTTCAAAACTGGCTATGCAACGTGGGGCAAGCTGTTAAACCATCGTTGAGCTCCTTCCTAAAAGGCTGTACAGAAGGCCTTGCATTGAATGGCATCAGGAACACAATGCAGGTTCATCATCGATTGAAAGTGCTGCAAATAGTCGAGGGGGTCGATCTTTTCAGTATATTTTTCAGGTGTCGATATCTTAGTACCGACCGCTGGGAGGCTATCTAGGATCTTTGGGATGAAAGGAGAGATGTATTGTGTTGATGGTTGATCTAGACAAGAATTCATAACTATATTGATTCGATCATCCACGATTTTTTGTAGGGCTTCAGTAGTATGCCGATCGATCGTCACACCTATCTGTCGAGCGGGGGTTCGCTGCTGTGACGGTTGAGACTGCAAAATTTAGCGGATCAGTAGATCGACCACTTCCTCCATTTATTTTTGGGTGAGGGAGGTTGGTTGTGGTGCGGGAGGGTTATGGTTGTGAGGATGCGAATTGGTTTCAGCGTTATCTTCCAGGGCTACACTCTGTACTTCTTGATCTCGGTTTTGTGATTGTTGCGGTTGATCATTCGGATGTGAACATTGTGTTTGATTATTCGAATTTCTTGGTGGTAGTTCATCTGTACTAGGGTTTTGGATGATGAATGGTGATCGAATATGGGAATCATGATGCACCGGTGGAAAGGTGGTGGGTAATCGCAAACCTATTCGTTACAGCGCAAGTGTCGCGACAGCGGCTACATCAGGATTTGTTGCCGCTGCCTGACTTATCTGAGTATTTATGGACGTGATGCCCAGACGCCCCCCCCCCCCCACGGTGGGCGCCAACTGGTTCTGTCTGATCTTGATGAGGTTGGACGCCGCTGCTTGGATCCATGATTCTGACTGACTTTAGCAAAAGAATACCTGCAAAACAGCACAAGGCACACCGAGGGTTGATTGACGGCAGGTCCCTCCAACGCTCAAGTTAGTCTTTTGGTGGAGGTTTTGGTAGCTAAGAACAGAGAAAATCAGGGTTGTAATCTCGTACCTTTTTCATGATGAGGTATTGAACTTATATATAAAAAAATACCTATTAGGTTTAGGTCTTCCCTTATGAGTGGGAAGTCACCATCTATGAATGGGTCGTCTATGCCTGGGCCTGGGTCTGGGCCTAACACGACCAACCTAACCAAGTTAGATACATGCTATCTTCTTCACAAAAAGTGTCTTATATATTTAGTAATTAATGACATGTAAAAGAACCACTTCTCTTTACGTTTTACCATTTCATATACTAGTGTTTTTTTTTGGATGAAAATTTCATATACTAGTTTAAACATGTTAAGGAACCAAAGCATTAGTGACAAAAAACACATTTACATGAATAATTAATTGGATGGATAAGGCACCGCTCCTCGTCACGTTTTACCATTTCAGCATAAGACGCTCAACCATCGCTTCGAACATACAACATAATGTTTATATCCATTTCAAATCCTATTCTATTTTCACACAAACACATATACACATCAACAGTGAGCAATAAATAAATAACTTGTTAGCATTTTTCAATGCTTGTAAAACTCATTATTACAACTTCCCCTTTTAATAATTAAGTACAACTTACATAAATCAAACAGAGTGATAGTGTCATAAATGGATAAGCATCATTCATCTGGAAGAAAGATGATAAATGTAATAGGAGTTAGTTAGTATCTATCTGTTACGTAGATCTGCACTGATACTGTATTATTCATATTATTTGTGTATATCATTATAGATACTTAACATTCAGTATGTTACAACAACTTTGTGCATATATTCTCAAACTCAATACGTAATACACAAGCTTTTCTGCCGGAAACTATCTTATATCCTTTTATACAATCAGAGCCTTTGGCCTAACAACAATATTTTTTTCCCTGTTCGTTTTCTCCTCCACAAACACAATCATGTCTCATGTTTCTGAATTTGCTGCCACCGTTAAACCTGCAGTCAATACCGATGAGTCACTTTCTCACAACCTGATCATGTTCACCACAGGTGTTTCCTCTGATTCCAAATTAAATGGTGCGAATTTTCCTGCCTGGAGAGTCCAGGTTAGTGCACTCCTCATTGGCTACAACGTGAAGGGTTATGTTGATGGCACCATCCCTCGCCCAACTACACCAAGTCCGGAAATGGATATCTAGCTTAGACAAGATCAATTTGTTCTCCACGCCTTGATGACCACTGTTGCGCCGAATATAGCTACTCTCCTTGGCGCTGTTCACTCCTTCAAAGAAGCCTGGGATTTGCTTGCCAAAACATATGCAGGTACGTCTCGTTCTTGACTAATGTCTTTAAAAGAAAAACTAATCTGTATTCAGAAGGGAGGCCGAACCATCTCTGAATATCTGAAGAAAATCAAGAGTCTTGCGGATGAGATAGCACTTGTCAGTTCACCAATTGATGACACGGATTTGGTAATCCACACTCTGAATGGCTTCTCAACTGATGTCAAAGATGTTAGTGCTGCGATCCGTGCTCGTGAAACTCCAATTGGTTTTGATGATTTGCATGAAAAACTTGTCGACTTTGAGTGTTTTTTGGAAAGGCAAACACTGTTTGAAGAACCGGTTCAGGCCCCATCTGCGCATGTCTCCTACAAACATCATTGCAGAAGTCATGTGGATTCGCAATATTCTCTGAGAACTTCATGTTCACTGCTCGACAGAACCAACGATTTATTGTGACAATTTAGAAGCTACGTACGTCTGCTCTAATCCGGTCTTTCACTCCCAGATGAAACATCTTGCTCTGGACTACCACTTTGTTCGAGAGCAAGTACAAAACTATCATCTAAATGTCTCTCACATCTCTACACTAGATCAAATTGTAGATGCCTTGACCAAAACACTGTTCAGACACAAGTTTGAAGCTTTTCGGACCAAGATGAGTGTTACGTCACGTAACCTCATCTTGCGGGGGCGTAATAGGAGTTAGCTAGTATCTATCTGTTACGTAGATCTGCACTGATACTGTATTATTCATATTATTCGTGTATATCATTATAGATACTAGCATTTAGTGCACTGATGCTATATTATTCATATTATTCGTGTATATCATTATAGATACTAGCATTTAGTTTGTTACAACAACTCTGTGTATATATTCTCAAATTCAATACATAATACACAAGCTTTTCTGCTGGAAACTATCTTGTATCCTTTTAAAATGAATAGGTAAAAGAAAGGAAGATCAGTAGAGGAAGTGATGGAAAAGTGGCCAGCAACATTTGAAGTATTCTTTAAAGCTCTTATATATATAGTAACATAACAATGCAACTAGTCTTAAGTAACAAATTTTGTGCAGGCATTGTATCGAAACATTGATAGTGGAATACTCATTACAAATAGGCCATTTAGCCTTGACTAATGGTGGAAATCAGCAAGGGATCACAACAAAACAATTGCATTAGTATCGAAGTGAGAGGACGAAACTACACCTTAATTTTTTGAATTACAAAAAAACTGACAATCAATGTGTTGCTTTCCTAAGTAGCAGCAGCTACCTCCATCTTCTCGTCCTTCTACAGGCAAATTTCCTAAAAAATTAACCAATTGATTAAATAGCTTTACAGGCGGATCTGTTTAATCGTTGGAGAAAACATACCGTAGACGAGAGAGAGACGCTGGGCAGAGAAACGATTGTGGCAGACGGTGGGCAGTCGGCCGTGGGATGAGCAAATTGAATGTTGGCAGAAGGGATGGTGTTCTGTGGTAGACGGGACGATGATTTGTGGCAGAGGAGGGAAATATTTTCTTTAAATAATTAACCTTTTAAAATGACTCAATTTTAGAGAAGTAAACGACTATGTACAAGCTTCAACCATGGAAAAGGTAGTGAACAGGAACTCAGAACGACATAGAAGGAAGAAGCTGACGCACTGACATGTGAGCAGGACGAGATTCCTCTGGGACTGGAGCGTAGAGACAACGCGGGGCCGAAGTGTCGGGTGGGGGAGAACATTGGAATTCTCTAATTCTTTCTTTCATGGATAATAGAGGAAAAAATAAAAACGAAAGAAGAGATAAGAGGAGCCATGTGAGTCGTGAGATAGAAGGAGAACTCACACTCACATGACAATGTTGCCAGACTTATCGACCAACCGCCTAATTTTCACGTGCTTACCTTTCACCCGCTTTTATTCATAGAAAGTTGGGAACTTCATTTTACATATAAATTAGTAAATATTTCTGTGGATATTAATAAATCTCGCACGTATTAAACAAAGTCCTCTAACTAAACAGTTAAGCTAGTACTTTAAAATATGAACATCCCGTCCCGTACAACTCTATTTCAAGTTTTGCTTGACTGATTAAACATCAAGCTGTCTGTTCCCCAACCTTTGCTATATTAAACATCAAGCTAGTCATTGTTTTGCTATATTAAAATATTTAATCGGTATTAAATAATCACAAAATTAACTTAAAATTAAATAAAACTAAAAAAATTTAAATATAATTGAAAATATTATTTTTAATATCAAATATTTTAAAGTTTAATTGAAAAATAAATTATTAAATAAAAATAAATTAATTTTTTAATTTATAAAAATGTATTAATTTATAAAATTGATTGACTAACTAATAAATTGATCAATTTTTAATAATAAAAATTATTAAATTAAATCGAAGCAAAAAGTTAAAAGTTAGAATTGAAAATTTTGATAGTTCAAAATTCAAATCGGTTGACTATAGATAAAAGTATTTTTCCCATCTATCATAATTAAAACCTTAATAAGTATATGAAGAACAAATTTATTAATGATTATGAGATAATAACTTATAAGGTTGAAATCTTCATAAATTTAAAAGATATGGTTCTGTATGATGCTTTGCTTTTGACACTACTAATATAGCTTAAATGCATCATTTCCATTCAAAAAAAAAAAATGTACATACACGGGCCATTTGTTATGATCTGTCAACTAGTTGAAGATGGATCAGAAGATGGATCAGAAGATGGATCACAATCTTATCACTCAATCGAAGACTATGATATAAAATCGTAATCTACACTAAGTATGCTGACTACTAATATTATGCAATCGTAGCGTCTGATCTGATTCCTGATTACTAAATTAAAAATGCATCAGAACTATACTTCCTTCTCCGCTTCAAGGGATGTTTAGGAGTTTAGGATGGAATAGAATGGAATGACAATTAATGGAACAGAATGGAATGGAGTGGAATGGAATGGAACGAAATGGGCCACTCCATTGTTTGGAAGTTTAAATAAAATAAGAGAAGGATTCCTTTGACCATTGTTTGGAAGTGATACTAAAAATGAATAGAATGGAATAACTTGTAATATTTTTTCCAAAATTACCCTTGTAATAAATTATGCATAGTTGCCATGAAACTATTTTAGTAACCCCAAAGCATTTCAAATTGTAGGATGCCTAAAATATAATTTTGTCATTTTCTTATATAAGCAATCAACTTTCTTGTTCCTTTTCATTAACCCTCATTGCACTGTACTCTTCGTTAGACATATCCATACACAACTAAGTTCATTGATTAGTCGATGCTTACCTCATGGAACGAAAACAGATGACCCTAGTAGCTGTAGAGGAAAACGTTCGTCAATGGAAGAAGCTAGTTGAAGGAGAAACACAATGAACGTAATAACATGTAGCCGCGTAGGTATTTGCTGGACTGAGTTATAATTTCATTAATTTTTTAAGGGTATTTTTGTCATTAAATTAGGATTTGGAAGGTAAGCCATGTCATTCCATCACTGACCTCCAATTTGGAAGGTCACAAAATATTAGATTTTGGATGGCAAAGGATGGCTTCTAAAGCTATTAATTGTCATTTCATCCTGTTTCAAAATAGACTTTCAAATAATGATCTGAGTCATTTGAGCCATTCCATTCCATTCCCTTCCATCCCTTCACCCACATCCAAACATACCGTTAATTACCTTTTACAATAACGCTTCTGAACTATAACAAAAACAAAATCAAAACCGAACATATTCACCAATCTATATTTGTGATCCATAAAAAAATCTCCAGAAGAAGGCGAGTATGATTCACGTGTCAACGTCTGTGAGTGGGGTCACGGCAAAACCACAAACGAATATAGGCCTCATTTCTCTCCTCTAAATGCTTACCTCTCCCAAACCTCATTTCCCACAAAATTCCGAAAATCTCTCTTTCCCTCGTATCGCATCCCCTGCGCATTTTAGCCCCTGCCACCACTGTTACCACCGACACTCGGCCTCATTCACTGCACGTATACACGCGCGTAATAGAGGGGTTAATAGCAGATTTCTCGTTACTGTGTAGTGAGAGAGAGGATAAAGAGCAACAGAGGGTGTTGAATTTGAGACGATAACAATGGCGACCGAGGTTAGGTTGGATCTGGACGGAAGGCCGATAAAGCCCATGACCATATGTATGATCGGTGCCGGAGGCTTCATTGGCTCTCACCTCTGCGAGAAGATCTTGAGCGAGACTGTACACAAGATCCTGGCCCTAGATGTTTACAACGACAAGATCAGGCACCTTCTAGAAGGTGAATCTTTGTCTTGGGGCGACCGGATTCAGTTCCACCGCATCAATATCAAACAGGACTCTCGCCTCGAAGGCCTCATCAAGATGGCGGATCTAGTAAATTCTCCTCCGCCACTCAATCTTTATATGTACCTTTCTTTCTTGCTTGTGGCTTCTTTATTGTTTTTGGCGGTAATGTGATGGAATTCTGTTTTTAGACCATTAATCTGGCGGCTATTTGTACTCCGGCTGATTACAACACGCGTCCGTTGGACACGATTTACAGCAACTTCATCGATGCGCTTCCTGTGGTACGTTTGCACCTATAGTTTTACCTGTTTGTTTTGCTCTTCCAATGTGTGTCGCTTTCATTGATGATTTTGATCCTGTTGTGTTTATGTCAATTTTAGTTGAGTTTGACACGATTTGATGGTTGTTTGGAAGTTGATGCATGTGATTTGATGTTGAGTTTATGTGATTTGTTATAATCAGGTAAAGTACTGTTCGGAGAATAACAAACGTCTCATTCACTTCTCGACTTGTGAAGTGTATGGGAAAACGATAGGGAGCTTTCTTCCTAAAGATAGCCCTCTACGTCAGGTAAATCTTCGACATCATTGTTGTCTATGACCATTCTCATTCTTCTTTTTAATTGTTGTCTATGTAATTTGCGGTTTAGTTTAGTAGTGGTCTCTTGCTGACAAGATCTGGTGCTCTTTACTTAGTGGGAATAAAAATATTATGGTTGATTCCTCAAGATATCTTATTGAGAACTATATTAGGTGTATTAGAATGCATTTTTGTCACAACCATTTAGTGCAATAACTCGATGATGTCCTTTTCTAGACAAAATTCTCTGCTTTTGCAGATTCTTGTATCTATACTTTCCACTTCAAGCAACTTGTCTCTGGAAGGCCTTTCCTATATAATGTTTCTTTTGTTGGTTTATACCTATTAGTTGATTAAATTTGCTTTTTTGCGGTATTTTGGTTACATGCATCATAATTTGTTTGAATGATTGCATAGTTCTTTTTAGAATTTGTTGTTGGAGAGGTGTTCTTCATAATATGAACCGTATCACCACATTTTTCCTGCATGTGCGAAATTTTGGATTTACAAAACTTCTGGAGGTTTTGACAGTAGTCAACAATGTTGCCTTTCCTCCTCGTTCATGCTCTTCAACATGACCCTACACTGATTTGGATGTTTATGTAAATTTTCACTATTGTGATGGATGTTGTCTGTATGCAGTTCAGGATATTGCATCATCAGACTCATGCTTAAAATTGGAAAAAAATGTTCTACATATAAGACTGTTCCTATTCGTTGCAATTGGTTGTGGTTTTATGGTATTCCTGTTAGGTTTACTGTATTTGCATACCAGTAGCACTTGTGATAGCTGGTGTGAAATTATAAGTGGGATCAGATTTTGTAAATTTTGAAAAAAAAAATCTAGGGTGAAGAGATTTATGTGTTTTTTTGAGCAATGAAATCATTTTCTGTTTATTGTTGATAGCTTAGGCACGATGGATTTATCTAATGAAGGATATTTAGGTTGGTAATATTCTGAGTGAAGACTCAGGAATTTTAGTTGCTTGTGCATGTTTCTTTGTTGATTTTTCACTTGGGTCTTTCATCATGGGATTCACGTTGTTGGGCATCAACATTCTTAACTAGTTTTGACTTTGCAAATTAGCTTCAATTAGTCAAACATGAAATTTGAGGATGTTAAGAAGAGATTACTTGCTGTTGTTGAATATGAATCTTGCTAGTACTGTTTCTTGTTATTTTTCCTTTCTCAACTTATTGCGGTAAGGTGGCCTTTTATTTCAAGTATTATGTCATTACAGGATCCAGCATACTACATTCTGAAAGAAGATGCCTCTCCGTGCATTTTTGGCTCCATTGAAAAGCAAAGATGGTCATATGCCTGTGCAAAGCAATTGATTGAGAGGCTTATATATGGTAATCATCTTTTCTATAGATGGGCTGTTACAAACACACTTATAATGCATTCTAACTTCTTTGGCGAACTGATTACAGCTGAGGGTGCTGAAAACGGATTAGAATTTACCATTGTGAGACCTTTTAACTGGATTGGACCCAGGATGGATTTTATTCCTGGTGTTGATGGTCCAAGTGAGGGTGTACCCAGGGTCCTTGCCTGCTTTAGCAATGTTAGTTTAATTACCTTTAACTTGATTTCAGGCGTATATAGCTGGTGCTTAGTGTGATACTCCTGTTGGCTCTTGTTCTGATTCTCAGTTCCCTTTCTTTCAGGCTCTACTAAGACGAGAGCCACTCAAGCTCGTGGATGGTGGTCAATCTCAGAGAACTTTTGTCTATATTAAAGATGCAATTGAAGCTGTTCTCTTGATGATTGTATGTATTTTATAATATTCTTATCTCTCTGCTTCCAAACATTGTCTAGACAATGGAGTAGCTTAGATGTATACCTTTTATAGGAAAATCCAGGCAGGTCCAATGGCCAGATTTTCAATGTTGGCAACCCTCACAATGAAGTTACTGTTAGACAGCTTGCTGAAATGATGACTGAGGTAGGAAAATTGTGACCAGATGTTTATTGTTTCTCTTAATCAATCCCGAAAGTGCTGAGGTTAAAATGTGTCACCAGGTCTACTCAAAGGTAAGTGGAGAAGCTCCATTGGAAGTACCAACAATTGACATCAGCTCCAAAGAATTTTATGGGGAGGGATATGATGATAGTGACAAGAGAATCCCAGATATGACCATCATCAATAGACAGCTTGGTTGTGCCTTTTTTCCGTAGGCTATATTTCAATCTTTTATACCTTTGTTGCAGCCTTTTGTTAACTTGATTTATTGGTTGTATTGGCGACAGGTTGGAACCCCAAGACATCCTTATGGGATCTGCTAGACTCAACCCTGACGTATCAACACAATACATATGCTGAGGCCATTAAGAAGGTTATGGCAAAGCCTACGGCCAGCTGAGCGGGTTTGGTGATTCAGTGACTTGATAAGGATGTTTTTGGCTGGGGTGGTTGTGCAAACAGGTGCTTCCAATTCTTTTCCAGGAAAATCCCAATTGAGTTTTATGTACGCAACGAATTTTGTCTTTCTATATGGGTAGTTCCATGGTGCACTGTAGCTAAGGAGTATGATCTTGAGAAGATAGTAGGATCTATTTTGGCAAGTATATGTTGTTGCTGTAATATGTCAAGCTGTCATTCCATTTTTTTTTCCAACCCAGGTAAATGTGTTGTATTTGATTTGTTGACCCCCTTAGCCTTTTATATTTCTTAATCATTAATCCAACGCTTGTAAGTTCTTCATTTTCTGAAGAGTCTTTTCTGAGTATGCATTTTGTGGTAAAATTTAGTATTTCACAGAAGAAATACGGTTTTCTTGATGCAACATTAGAAATTTGAGCCAAGGCTACACTAGAACTCCAACTTACGAATAAATGTTTAATATTTGTACTTTCTTTTCATTGGGAGTAAGTCTGAGCGTTTCTAAAACTGATGCGTTCCCTTGTTGTCTTACACTTTGAAGGCTGAAACCATTAGTTGTGGCAGATCAAACCTTCTAGCTTCACTTTAACAATCCGAAAACTTTTTATTGAGGTGAGCTACGGTGTTAAAGTTAAGGAATTATTTAGATACTATTGGAGCATCAAGTTCAAGTGAGGTTTATTTGTGGTTGGTTTGTTATTATTAAGTATATTGTTCTTCTCCATTTGCCTTTGCTTGATAAAAGAAGGATGTTTAGCGGAGCTAATCCATTTCTTTTTTCAATGTACAGCATATAGAATACCATCGTACTTTCAAAGAACTTTAAATGTATTTTGAACTTTGGCATGCTATCGATTCACATAAGATTCGGATATGATGCAATTCTAGTTATTAGGAGAGAGAACTCATTCTCAGTTATGTTGTCGACAGATGATTTGGTGGAAGTAATTTAATATCAAAGGAGGAAGGTAATTGACCGATTCTGCTATTCAAAATTGTGGATAAAGAAGCTAATGATATCATTAGGCTTGTTTTAGAATCATTCGTTGGTTTTACTTTTACCAGATTGAATTCACTATATAACTTTTCCTTTGGATTCTTCCAAGTCCTAGAATTATTCAGATTACCCCATCACTTTTACTTGATTAATGGCTTTTGCAGCCTAGGTTCTTGGGTCGGATCATAAGGCCTTGGAATCTGGTCTTCAGACGGCCAGATAACACTTTTGAACGATCTGCTTTGAACCGGACTAGCCTTTGCTTGCTCCTTTTTATTGGTTAAATCACATACTCAACGAAAATATGGCTTTTAGTGGTCGACGTTTGAACCATTATCTTCCACCTAAATTCCCAAACGCTGCTCAACTCGTAATGTTTATTATATTTAGATTACATTTTTTTAAAATTTTTTTTGTTAATGTCTGATTTCACTTTTTCATATTTCGGTCAACGTGGAGGGTGGATCAAAATGATTGCCTTCATCAGTCCGTAACGCTTTGCTTTTCTTTAGTTTCTCAACCACTCCATTGAAATTTTTTCTGAAAGGGAATCCAAGATAAATTATTATTTGGCGCTTACCTTTGTTAGTTTAATCCAGTATTTAAGATTAATTAAACATAATAATATGGTTCCAATTTATCTAAAATATTAGCTAATATATGTAAAAAATTGTGGATAAAGTTTAATTTAAGTAATCTGATTATATATATATATATATATATATATATATGAAATGTCATTTAAATGACTTAAAAATGACATATTTTTAATTGAATATACTTTATCAAATTATTGGATAGAATTTTAAAATTACTTGAACTTTAGGTGAAATCATGTTGTTTTAAAAATCACTTGAACATAATTTTAATGATATTTATAATATATCATTTATATTTAATTGGATTTATGTGTTTATACATAATAATAACCCGTTTAAATTTTTTTTAATTTATTTAATTCAAATTAAATTAAAATTACTTTATTTTAAAGGATATTATGAGCATAAAGGTTAGAAGTCCATTTAATCTTTTAAGTTTTAACCTTTGTTTTCCTTTTTTGGCTGAAAATGCTATATATACTACATAGTCTTCTATTCGATGAACCACCAAAGACTAGACCCTTCTCTATAATCACAAACTGTTGGAGCCATCCAGATCGTGCAAGCTAGTTTATTATAATGTACGTCTCAGCAATACTTTACTGTATCTTAAATTGACCGATAACTATCTGCGTATGTCAATTTCAACTGACAAATACAATTCCTGAGGCTGAGACAACCCTTCAATATAATTTTAACTAAACTGGGTCCTTTGTAGGGCATGGCATAGATTGGAACAGCCACCTGCTCTTTTTTCTTTAATGTTTATCTAGACCTTTGCAAAATGTGTATACTTTTTCGTTCCCTTGAGAAAGTGACACTGTGATAAGAAAATGTTTGAACCAGTGTGATAGGAAACTTGTGTATCTTTTCTTCTTCACCGAGTCTGAATTCCAATTTCCAAGTCTTAGGATTATCTAATCCTTACCTACAAGATTATGTGTTTTACTGATTTAATTTCAGAAATTCTGCGTTCTAAGGCAATAACTCTACTGTATTCAGTGACCGAGGATAAAGTAATTAGTCGAGAATGTGGACCAACCTTCGTGGATGGAGACTGTATATTAAAAGGTTGAGGTGTCACTACCGACTGATAGCTACCTGCTCATACTCACTTCTAATAATTCAGGCTTTCCTCAGCTAGTGCAAACGTACTCGTACAATAAAAATTAATCTCGTTTTCAACTCCACTACTTAACATGAACAATTCTGGCATCTAACAATCCTTACTATGATCAAGTGATATGAATGGTTGGGGTCTTTGGTGACTCTTGCAATTTACTTTCTTCCAAACTCTCCTTTTTGAAATCCTTTTCATTTATTAATGACAGTTCTGTTGTGTTGTGCAGTGCTATCTCCAAAAAAGGAACAGTTCCATTCGTCCGAAACGCGCGCGTTTCGTATTAACGTGCATGATTGCAGGCGAAGTGTTCGACAAAAGCGTCAGACAACTTCAATTTTTGAAGTTCTTTTTGCACTTACTCTTATCATTACCTATGCTTCTTTGTCCCTCTTCTTACCTTTAATCTTCCGTAATTATTTCTACTATATTCACCAGCCGGCCAGTGCCCCAAAATCTTGTGCTTTGTTCACTTTTCTTTACTATCAATCCATCAAAGCTTTTCACTTTCACCTGCCAGCTTTTGTGTCCTGAACTGGGTTTGCCTTTTTTTTTTTTATATAATCTTTTAATAATCTCCGGCCTCTGTTACGGCCACAGTGAGATACTCCCTTTTTGGTAGTTCTTTTAAGCAGCTTTCTTTTTTTTGTTTTCTTTTTTGGTCCATTGAGAGCAATATGGTCCCTTGTCTTGTGGTTGGTGGCTTTCTTGTTGGGGATTTCACTGGGCATGCAAATTCGGCTTTTTTCATGGACACACACACCCTTTTACTTACATCCCTCGCTTGCATTCTGGTGTTGTTTTCCTTAGCTGTAAAAGAGGCCCACTTCAATTACTTGCCCACACGGTCACAGTTGACTCGTTAAGACTACCTATGTTTTGTGCCTCTTTTCTTTGGCTGATGATACTTTCTACCGTTTTAAAAACCGTGATGTAGAAGTCATGGACTTTTGTGGGCATTCGTTTTATATGTGCCCCATTGAGCTTTTAGGAAAGGGGTTCTCTTCGTTTTTCTTGCTTGATCATGGCCCCTGCACGAAAAGTTACTGGGTTTCGCAAAGAGGGCAATGACTGGTATGTGAAATATTTATCTAAGAAATCTATTTACAACTTACATATCTTGTGGGCTCTTTTTTTTTAATTGATGGTGGATGTGAATGAAGATGTGGTGAATTAAGTCTAATTCCCCTATGGTAGTTTGTCACTCGTGGAACTATTAGAGCAATATCTATCGCATTTTGTTGGCAAATTCGCAGAGTCAGTACGTATTATGAGTTGTCTGGCTCAAATAAAAAGTGGTAGTTGTTGACCACGATAGTCATTAATTACTGAAATTTGCTTTCTTTATGGAATTCGAGAGAATTGGCTCTGATAGTTCGATATGTGGTGGGTCTGGCAGGTTCTGCAATGCAGGGTTGCCAAGTGATATATCAGTTATCGTGGATGACTTGAACTTCCATCTTCATAAGGTACGCTGATGGTAAACCACGTGTAGAATTTCGGATCTAGGAATACTGTTTTGCTTTACCTGTTCCTGCTTTTGCAGACTTCAAGTATCCACATATATATATTAATGTGCGTCCACATGTGCGCACTTACATTATATTTTTCTTCCGATATCTATTTATGGTGATGTATCAATTCGTGCATTTACTTTGCCTGATCCTGTTGTTAACTTGGTGATGTTACAATTTTGGTCGCCCTCTAATCTCAGCTGCTATTTAGTCGGCTATTTTTCTAGCCTTGGTGTTTCCTCAAAGTAGCAGATTATCTTTCTATATATGTTAGCTAGTGACCTAAGTGATCAGTTCTTGTGGACAGTTTGACAGATTGATGATTTTGTTGGATGGTAAGAGAAGACCAAATATACCAAGGAAAGGATGGGGCAAAAATTACCATATTCATATGGGAGAATAATAACTCAAGCATGACAGTAATATTGTTTATTATTTAATGGACTCAAACAGATGCGATTTTGGTGAAAAAGTTGAATGCAGCAAATTGATATAACTTTTGGCATCAGCCTTTACCTTTTTCTAAGGTCATGTTACGGTAAATTTACTTGTAAGAAGAACCTGTTAGAGACTCTCCATGAAAGACTATCAGTGGGTTTATGTATCCTGAATCTGGTTTTCAAATTCACTTGACAAATTTCAGATATTGCAGATGCTTCAGTTAATCTGGTGATCCAAGTTGTTGTGTGGTCAAAACAGCCATAGAGGCCAAAAACAGTCAAACTCTTGAAGTTGAGTTTATAGGGTTGATGAGTCATTCCAGTTTGAATTTGTAAGATATCTGAAATGTCGATCAATGTGAAGGCATTAATTAAAGGGATGTGGGTTAAATGTAGAATATGACCAAATATGCTTTGCTTATGCTATGTGGGTTTCCAGACTCCTGTAACCATTAACTTTTTGTTTTTCAATATTCTTTTCCTTGACCTCTGGTTGCTCTGCAATCCTGAGAGAGAGAGAGAGAGGGAGAGATGTTGGGGAGAACTTTCTTTGGCATCTATGTAGACAAGGAATGTGCATATCGAATAAGATTTTTAGTTAAGCAGCTATTAAAGTTTCTAATGGTAGACAGTAGGGGATTTTGGCAAATTTCATTTTCTACGTGTGTATTATGATTTTTGGTTGCCATATTCATGTACTGCTATAATGCGTATTGTCTTTCTGGCTACTAAATTTAGTGCATATTTAGGGAGAGTTTATATTGAATTTGTTGCAGATTGGTCTCAACTTGATGACTGCTGAGTTATACAGCAACGAGCAGGTGACTCATTTTTGATATCTAATTGCTGAAAAAGAAAAGACAAAATTTTATGAACTATTCTTCCTTTTTGTTTCCCTTAAAGAAGAGAAAGCTCTTTAAGAATGATATTTGTTTGTTTTACATTGTAAATATGATTTTAGACAGGTGGTCTTGTATGTGGCTTATGTCCTTCAGTTCCAGAATTACCAGTCTTTGAGATATATGGTCTGCATTTAGTTTGCTGATTTCTTTTATTAGCATTTGATGTAATCAAGGCATTTAGCATTTGCCCTATGGAATTTGTCTATTTATTTCTGAAACATTGCAATCCATTATTTATTAAGAAACTTGTTTTACATTGTAAATGTGATTTTAGACGGGTGGTCTTGTATGTGGCTTATGTCCTTCCAGTCCCAGAATTACCAGTCTTTGAGATACATGGTCTGCATTCAGTTTGCTGATTTCTTTTATTAGCATTTGATGTAATCAAGTGTTCAAGGCGTTTAACATTTGTCCAGCGGAATTGGTCTGTATTTATTTCCGAAACATTGGACTCCATTATTTATTAGGCTGCAGTAGTTCTTACAGAAATGAATGATGTTTCGTCTTCTAGTTTCCTTGTTTAAGCATTGATCAAATATGATCACCATGTAGTTCCCACTGGTGGCAAAATGTGGAAAGATAGCACACATGTGTAAAGAGTCGCTTGAAAAGGCTTTAACGGCAAGCCTCGATGATTTCCCTGGTGGTCCTGACACTTTCTTACTAGCAGCAAAGTTTTGCTATGGCATGCGGATGGAGTTGACCCCAAGAAACATAGTAGCGGTGTATTGTGCAGCAGACTACCTTGAAATGACAGAGGAATATGGAGAGGGGAATTTACTCTCAAAATCAGAGAATTTCTTCCATAAGAATGTAATGTGCAACTGGAAAGACTGTATATTGGCTCTTCAAAGTTCCGACCCAGTTATGCAAAGAGCTGAAAGGCTCCAAATAGTAAACAAATGTTTGAATGCTTTATCTATGATGGCGTGCACTGATCCTAATTTGTTTGGATGGCCCATGATGATGTATGGAAGTTTACAGAGTCCTGGAGGTAGCATCCTGTGGAATGGAATAAACACGGGAGCAAGAATCCTAAGCACAGAATCTGACTGGTGGTTTGAAGACATCTCATACCTCAGTGTAGGTTTGTTTGAGAGATTAATCATCGCTATGAAAACAAAAGGCATAAGACCTGAGAGTCTTGCTGGTGCAATTATGTATTATGCAAGGAAGTATCTACCAGGTCTAGCGCGGTGGCATTGTGGGCAAAGTGGCAAAACAAGAACAGTTGCCAGTTTTAGCTTGACACCTGCTGCAGTCGATCAAAGGGTTTTAATCGAAACAATTGAAAAACTTCTTCCAGAAAAGAAGGGTAACTCCTTTTGCCGATTTTTGTTAGGGCTTCTCCGTACAGCACTGATATTGGATGTCAATCAAACATGTAGGGACTCTTTAGAGAGGAAAATAGGGATGCAGCTGGAATTGGCAACCCTAGACAGCCTTCTAATTCCTACTTATTCTGATTCCAATGCTTTATATGATACTGACTGTGTGCAAAGGATCATTGGCCACTTTACGAGTTCGGAATCAAGATTAGCATCCTTTTCTCCATTGTCCTTGGATCTGGAAACTTCGCCGTCTTCTCAGCCCCTGCAAAAAGCTGCAAAATTGATCGATAACTATATTGCAGAGGTTGCTTCTGATGTTAATTTGAAACCTAAGAAGATACGCTCTCTTGCAGAGGCCCTTCCAGATTCTTCGAGATCCTTACATGATGGTTTATACAGAGCACTGGATATATACTTCAAGGTTTGATTTATTTGGTCTTCTACTTAAATGAAAGCTTTTCTTTGATCTTAAACATATCTAATTATTCATAGGACTGTGCAGTCACATCCATGGCTGTCAGAGAAAGAGAAGGAAGAACTTTGCAACATCATTGACTACCAGAAGCTCTCCGTTGATGCTTGTGTGCATGCTTCCCAGAACGGAAGACTACCAATTCGAGTCATTCTTCAAGTCCTCTTCTTTGAACAGATGCAACTGAGAACTGCCCTTGCCAGCTGTCTACATGTCTTGGACACTGAAAGTGCACCTGGAGGTCCAGGGACTGCTCCAACCGACATGGCTGGTCAGATTGTGCAGAGAGATGGATGGGTTTCAGTTGTGCGTGAAAACCAGGTTTTAAAGGTTGATATGGAAAATATGAGGTCTAGAGTTGGGGAACTAGAAGAAGAGGTTACTAAAATAAAGCAAGAAATGAAGAGGGTCACGAAATCACACAGCTCACTTAGTTCCCCTCACTTGGTTAGCAGGAAAATTGGATGCAATCTTCTTCCAGGTTCCGTGGATGCCCAGCCTGACGTTGTTAACAGCACTGGACATACTCCCAGGGCATCGGTAGAGAAAGCACGCTCTTCCCGACAGTCCAGGCACCGGAGAAGTTTTTCATTCCTTGGATAGCTATCACGTGAAAACAGTAAGAATAGAAAGTTTTCAGACAATGGAAACCAAGGAATGGTTGATAGAAGAATTTGGCACTTTTCTAAAGGCAGTTGAATTTCAATCTTTTGTTGCAAAGTGGTCTCAAGTTAAAATGGAATCGCGATTGCAGCTTCTTCCAAATTACATTGAAGTAATTTTCTATAATTAGATTTCTTAAGCATTTCATTAAGAGATGGCAGAAAAGGGTGTGTATCCGTGTATCCTGAAAATGTTGTCGTAGTAACAAGGGCGTAGCAGTCTTTGAATAAGTTGCAAGTCACTACGCTCCATCCAGAATCTGGGGTTGAAAGCAAAACATCAGATTTAGAATGGAGCTCCCATACAAAGGGAAGATTTGCAAACTGTAGTTAGCATATGTGCTGTCTATTTTCATTTACTTTTGCTTCCCCTTCAAGAATGTATGTATTGATGTACAGTTATCTCACTCATTATATAACATTTCACAATCACAAAATCCACTGCTGATTTGCTTGACCTTTGTTTGAAATGTTGGAACGTGCATATTAAGCTATCAAGCCGATTTGGAACCCAGAAAAGCTACGATACATATACAAGACACTCAGCACGAAACTTGGGGCAACAAATGAATTGCCAGGTATGAAGTGTTAAAATAAAATCTGAATTAGGGATGACAAATATAGCTCGACATGACTTAACTTTGACCTGAGTTGGCCGATAGGAAAATACAAAATGACTGCATGAAACTTGGGGCAACAAATGAATTGCCAGGTATGAAGTGTTAAAATAAAATCTGAATTAGGGATGACGACTTAACTTTAGCAGTTGACCCAACGAGAAGATACAAAATATCGTAAGAATGACAAATATAGCTCCGCTTAACTTAACTTTGGCCTGAGTTGATCCGACAGCAACGTACAAAATGATGTCCTTTTGTTAAATTTTTTAAAAAACCTATCCTGGCTTATTGTCATTTCTAATCCAAATCTCCATCCAATTGTTTATATAATTTAAGTCACGAACGAAGACATTCATCAGTCGTCGCTTTGGCCGAGTGGTTAAGGCGTGTGCCTGCTAAGTACATGGGGTTTCCCCGCGAGAGTTCGAATCTCTCAGGCGACGTCTGCTAAAACTGTGAGTCTTCGTTTTCAATTTTTTCATCGGATACAACACCATCTGTGTCTTGGCCAACCAAAACACTCCACCATTCAGCTGGTGTCGACCTCATCGAATAACAACTCAAAGTCCAACAAAGTGAAGAGACTTTTGAGTTCACGCTTTAGAGGCTTTAGTTATAGTTACAAAACCTAGTTGGTCCTCTTTCTCCAACAGAACCATATTACAAGACACCATAGACAGAACATACATATTGATGTAGTTGTGTTCTTCTTCACATCATCTTCATCAAGTAAAAACAAAAAGTTCGAGAAGCACAATGTCAGTTTGTTCTCAAAGCCTTAAACTTTCTCTCCCTACCACTTTCTCTGACGACGCCTACCCCATCCCCACCCTGTCCCAGTTTCCATTAGTTGGTCACAGCCAAATACGCACTCTTCCCACTCTTATTCTTAAATGTTCCAATTTCGACTCCGTCCCGCCGCCGGCTGATGATCTGCCTCGGAAAGGCCTGTCGGAGGAGGAGCCTCCGGTATTCGACCTTGCTGATGGTAGTGGTGGTGGTGGTGGTAAGGACTTTTCAGGTGGCAACGGAGGTGGCGCCGGCGGCGATGGTAGAGATTCTTCTGATGACGGCGGGGGCTCTTGGGAGGAGAAGGAGTTTGGGCCAATAATGAGATTGGAGGAAGTTTTAAAGGAGACGGAAGCGCGAGGTGTTCACCTTCCCAATGATATGCTGGAAGCCGCCAAGACTACTGGTATTCGCAAGATGTTCCTTCTTCGCTACCTTGATTTGCAGGTTCTTTGTTTATGATGGAATTCATACGACTATTTGTGTCCTGAAGATGTCTACTTTAGTATGAATAATGTGTTTGGGATAACTACAGGGTTCGGTTTGGCCATTGGGGTTTTTGATGAGATATTGCAGTTTGCTGCGTAATCGAATGCTGGCTGATCCTTCTTTTCTTTTTAAAGTTGGAACTGAGGTAATGATTACTTTAAAGTAAATAGTTTGTCTTGATTTGTCAAAAATCTTATTTATTTAAATATGGAATGCTACAGATAGTTATCGATTCTTGCTGTGCAACATTTGCTGAGGTTCAGAAAAGAGGGAAGGACTTCTGGTCTGAGTTTGAGTTATATGCTGCTGATCTTTTGGTTGGCATCGTGGTTGACATTGCTTTGGTTGGGATGTTAGCCCCTTATGCCCGAATTGGGCAACCACAACCCTCTGTGCCAAGATCAAGAGGCTTGCTTGACGGTCTGCACCAGGCTTGTGCAGCTCTTCCTAGCAGGTCTCAGCCACATTGCTAGAGCTTGCAAATAATTTGATTTATCATTCTTTTTCCTGTCACTGCTTTATGTTGAATGACGTTAGGTTTAATTAGTAATTGTCTTGGTAAGGAAATTCATACCTTTTTGTGCTAAAGTTATGAAAATTTCCTGGCAGTTCAAATGACAAGAATACATTTAATTCAAAAAATGATTATGATCCTTCGTGAGTCAAGTTTTCTAGAACCAGAAATCTCTTAGATATGATTTCATTGGTTTGATTTCCTTTTGGTGTCTCCTCTATGCCAGGTAATATTTGAAAGCTTGCCGTCATATTTTCCTGTTTCTTTTATCCGGGATTGTGGTGACTTTAGGAATTATGACTGCAACTTCAGTCTTAAGGCTTTACAAAGTTTCAAATATCACCCAGAATTTAAGTTATTTATTACGTTGCTCATTGCTGGTTATTACCTTTTCAGTGTCTTTGAAGCAGAAAGGCCAGGATGTAAATTCACTGTGAGGCAGCGAGTTGCTACATACTTCTATAAGGTAATACATATCTAATTTATGTGCAATAACTAATGTTTTTATCTTTTAAGGGAATCCTAGAACCTCAGTCCTTACTTAGTGTGATGTTATATTCCGACATGGTAGTTTTACTACTTTTCTGTTTCCTATTTCTGAATTTTGCATTTTCTAAATGCAGGGTGTATTGTATGGTTCAGTTGGATTCGGATGTGGACTTATTGGTCAAGGCATTGCTAATTTGATCATGACTGCAAAACGGTATGTTTCTATGTATTTCATAATTGTATGATGAAATCTTTGGTTGCACTTTTGAGGATAGATTATTGGTACTTGAATTCAGAACAATTCATTGTCAGGTAGGAGGTGGTAAACTTATTTAGTTGGTCATTTGTGTAGTTTTCTTATCCGTGTTTAGCCTCTTAGTATAAGCTTCTTAGTTCTATATTTGATGTTGGTTACTGTTATTTTTGTATCATCAGGAATATAAAAAAATCTGAAGAAGATATTCCCGTCCCACCTCTTGTTAAAAGTGCTGCTCTTTGGGGTAGGTATCTTTTCCTGAATTCCATAATTCTTTAACTCTCCAATTATTGCATTGATCTAGACTTTTGACCACACAGTCTGCAATTTTCTATTCAGTTCTGGTTTAGGGTTTACAGAATATACTAAGATTGTCGTTCTTCATTTATGATTTTCGCATTTGACAATAATGGGAATCATCAAACTCCCTTTATATGAGAAGACTTCTCATTGAGGTTTATTGTGTTTTCACTACCTTCCATTTATCAACATATGTGACCCCGTTCTATGTTTGTATCAGGCGTTTTCCTTGCTGTTTCTTCCAACACTCGCTACCAAATTATCAACGGGTTGGAGCGACTAGTCGAGGCATCACCGGCGGCGAAGCGAGCCCCACCAGTTGCAATGGCGTTCACCGTGGGTGTGAGATTTGCCAACAATATTTATGGCGGTATGCAATTTGTAGATTGGGCAAAATGGAGCGGGGTGCAGTAGTTTGTTGACCCATTGAATGAGGATGATACGATTCTTGCTAGTACTACCCCAGCCCTTCCTCTATTCCTTATTTAAAACGAAAATTAAAAAATATCAGCTCCTCTATGAAAAAGTATATATAATCCCAACAAGAGGGTTTATAGTACACATTGGCAAAAACCAAAATATGTCATCGCTTTGCCTTTCCTTTTAGTTATTGTAATTGACACATCCTGCCTCGGATTTTATTAGCCGACCGGCAACTTAAATAGGCGATAGTTCTACAGACATGGTGCGCCAAACTCCTTCAGAATCAGAGAGCAGCCTTTTGTGTTACAGTATCACATTAATGGGCTGCCAAATGCATGCCTGCATTTAATCGCACAAGGAAAAAGCAAGAAACACATAAATGTGTAAATTTTCTTTTTCACTAACTACAAACAAGCGATGAAGGAAAGAAAGACCTGTCATCCCTAATAAGTAATAACAAACACCATCAAAGGACATTATGGTTAAGAGAAAGGAAGGTTTGCTGAGGGGACAAACTGGGGTCCCCAAAGCCTAGTTACACTCTTTTAAACTGGTAATTAATTAGCTAACAGTAGGAGTTAATAGTAATTGACACTTGAGTAAACCACGAGGGGTAGCGTGGTGGTAGCTCGCCTTTGCCCCTTAACCATGAGGTGGGGAGTTCGACTTCTTCCCATGGGAATAAAAAGTTTCTCGTGACCAGTCATTTACCGCTTAGTGTGAGCTCTCGTGGCGAGTTCGGATTAGTCGAATACCCACGTGGTACCAGAAACCGGATGGTTTACACCAAAAAAAAAAAAAAAAGACACTTGAGTAGAATAAGGTGCGAGGAAGGACTTCGAAAAGTCAGCACGTGAATGTGAAAGGGAAAAAAACGGAAGGAAGCAACTTAAAAAATGCAAATTCAAAGTCATCTCCCGCACTGCCCCGACGGCTTTTCCAAAATTTCTACTCAAGCCCACCGTGACCATTCCATTCCTCTTACGGTCTCAACCACTCTCTCTTTCTCTCTCTGAAGAACCAATTTTTCCATCTCCGATCTCATCCCTGTTTTTTCCTCATAATTACAGTCTTAGATCTTCAGACTCTGCGATCGCTGTTAATTTTTTCATGTGATTAGATCTCATTATCTGTGTGCTTGTTTGGAGTTATTAGCAAGAGGTTGTGATTGGTGGAGCTGAGAAAGAGAGAGTCTGTTCCTCTCTCTTCCTGGATCTGATAGGGAAATGGCGCTTTCGGGAATGAGAGGTTTGTCCGTATTCATAAGCGACGTTCGTAATTGCCAGAACAAAGAGCAAGAGAGGCTCCGCGTCGACAAAGAGCTGGGTAACGTCCGTACTCGTTTCAAGAACGAGAAGGTTAGGGTTTCTTTTCTCTTTTCTATTTGCGTTTTAGTTTCTATGTGTTTGGATTCTGTTGGTCTTGCTTTGGATAATAGCCGTTTTCGTTCCTGAACTTTCCTTGAAATCTCCAGAAACAACTGAAACCGTTTCGTTTCGATTTTTTTTTTTTTTGCAATTCAATTTTAAGAAGAGAATGTTTCGGTGACTCGACTGAGCTTGCCTACTTGGAATTTTGAGTGTAAGTTCTATGTAATGCTATTATGAAGCTATAGTTGTTAAGGAATTGCCTAGCTAGATACAAATGAGTTCTCTATAATTTTGAGATTGGAGCAGTTTTGGGAGGAATTTTATTTGCCATTTAGGTCAACAAAGGTTGTACGAGTGAGCAGTACAGGGGTTTAAGCTCTCTAAGAAAGCTCGTTTAAATCTTATGAGCAGCTAGCCGATTCTCTCTCTCTCTCTCTCTCTCTCTCTCTCTCTGAGGAGTTGCTCATGAATGGATCACAAGGACTTGTTTTCTGGGGGGATTGGCAGTGCTTAAACACCCAAAATCGTTCCCTGATGGGGCTGATTGGATACGAATGATGGGTTGCAGTGAAAATTCTTGCTATTGTTTGGTTGGTAGTAAAGAATATACTATTGGGAGGAGCTCCAAAAGGCATTTCTAGCTGATTAGTGTAATTAATGAGACCATGGTCAAAAATTGAAAATTACTGAAATAATGTTTGTGGATACCAAGGTCTTGTGCCAATCTGTTGCTTGTTAGCACAAATGTTAAACTTTCAGAATCAAAGCGAGAACAAAATGTTCTATTTTTTTTGCAACACAAGCCTTTTCCAAGATATTGTGGGGTAACATCATTGAAACCAGTACTCCTATTGCCATCATCTCTCAACTGTTATACCTGGCCTTCTTTGGTGTTAAACTTTTAACTCTGCTATGAACTGGTTATGGACCTTTGACTTGATGACGCTTGTAAAATTCAAGCAATCTACAATGCTAGTTTCTTGCTGACATAATTTTAATAATCTGCTTGTCAGGTAAGAATACATAGTTAATGTTGGGTTAGGAGTGTTGGTACTGTAATTGATTTCAAGACATTGGAATATATTGGATTAGTTGTTGAAGATTGTGGCCATGCTCTTGAATTGAGTTGTTGGCATATTGGACCTTTAACTTGCTTGTGTCCTTTACATTTTATTGGTCTTAGCAAAGCTCCAACAAGCAATTGGGATGTAGAAACACTTAATATAAATGTTCCTCAACAAGTCTGAGGATACTTTTTAACTACTAATTATCCTATGTGGAGAATGATTGGAGATGACCACAAGCTATGCCTATAGTAAGTAAGAATTCCGTGGTGTTTATTTTGGTACACCAAGCAGCTTCTATATGGTATGTTGAAAACTGACATTTTGGTTGCATCTATGATGGCTGATATTATACATTTATGTGGCTGAAAAACTCAATATTAGGGGCTCATGAGTAAGTGATGGAAAAGCAGATTATTGAGTAATAAAATAAGTGCAAAATTCTTCTTGTCTATATATCTGTGTTCCTGGCTGTAAAATTTTTATTAAGTTCTGAAAGGATTTAAGGGAGTAGGCACAGTAAGGTTTGGATTATGATTCTCAATGTATTTAACCTTTTAATCCTCTAGTAATTAAAGCAAGTGTAATCAATTGGATGTCTCTAATAGGTTGAGGACAATGTCTATGAGGACCACGATACCGTTAAGGTTAACATTGGTTAATCATATTGCTCAAATGGTTTAGTAACTAATCATGGGTTTTTCTTAGTACTACCAAGCAAGTTCATTGCTGATAATATGTACTCTCCTACTTTTTGAATTCATTCTTTGTGTGTCAGAAGTTTCGTGATTAAACTGGATAATTAGTGCAGATTGTCTTTAGCTCTTCAGAATTAAAATTCATAATTGTCTTTGCTTATCTAACTTGAATAATTACATTGTAAGTTTTGACAAATGCTAATTATAATTCTAGGGGAAAAGAATTGCAATTGTCTATAACTCGATTTTATCAAGATACTATGCATATTTGCTGCAAATTTAAACTGTAGAATTATGATTTTAATTCCCTCAATATTCAAGTTCAAGATCCAAAGCCCTCCCATTTAGAGAGGTTTATTCCTGTGGCTTACTTCTCAAAATTTATTTCGTCTATCTTTTGATAATTCTAATGTAAATTAAATGTAAAGGATTTAATGTTTGAGGCAATTGAATGCAAAAATCCTTTTTTTTTAATGTTGTTTTTTATTATAGTTATTTAATGAATAAGAACATCTTTGGAATGAGTTATCACTGTTGTCTATGGAATATTTTTTTTAATCATATCTACTTAAATCTAAACTTGGCGTAAAGGGTATTAACTGTGTGCTCATACTGAAGAGCTGTTTGTTCTTTTCTTTATGCCGTTAATGTTGTTCTATTGGCTAGCTGTTATGTGTCCGTGCTTGGGATCGTCCAAGGACGATTCTCAGGAAAGTTAATATCTTTTCACTTATTTTCGTTGGTTCCCTTCTTCGCAAAACCTATTTTTGATGATGAAAACTGGCAGCACTTGTCAAGGAGAAGGCCTGCCGAGATTTGACTAAATTATTCTACTTCTAAGCTAACTTAGAAAGACTCCTATTTAAGTTGTTTTTATTAACATAACTATAACAGAAACTTGTGCAGAAATAATAGTTTCCTACTAAAAATAAAATACTCCTCTAATGGACTCCTACTAAAACACTCCTAATTGTTGGGAAATATCTAGTTGGATATTTCCTCTATATTATTGACTCCTAAATATTTAGAAAATCAGATTTGGTATTATGTACAGATATTAGGATATTATGTACAGATATTAATTTCCTAGAATGGCCCCCTCTATTTCTATATATACTTGTATCTATGTACTGATAAAGTGTGAGTGAAATACAACAGTTTAGAATTTCTGCATGGTATCAAAGCCATACCTGAACATTAAAAAAACCCTAGCAGCCACCTATTTTTTCTAATCCTGCCAATCTATGTCAACCATGTCTGACATTGGTGAATCCTCTAACCTAGTTCAAACACCTCCTCCACACAATACTACCTCAGATTCTCATTCCATTCAGATCACTACTATACAACTGAATGGAGAGAACTTTCTTCGCTGGTCCCAATCAGTGAGAATGTACATCCGTGGGAGAGGCAAGATTGGATATTTGACTGTGACAAAAAGGAACCTACAGCGGATGATCATACACATGGAACATGGGATGCTGAAAATTCTATGGTGATGACATGGTTGGTAAATTCTATGGAGGAAGATATTAGCTCCAACTATATTTGTTGCCACACAGCTAAGGAGCTATGGGATAACGTGAATCAGATATATTCTAATTTGGAAACCAGTCCCAAGTGTATGAACTAAATCTCAACTTGGTTGAGATCCACCAAGGTGAGGATAGTGTTACTAAGTACTTTAATTCTCTGAAATGTTTGTGGCAAGACGTAGACTTACTTAATGACTATGAATGGAAATCCCCTGATGACTGTAACTATTTTCGAAAAATAGCAGAGGATAATCGAATTTTTAAGTTCTTAATTGAACTTAATGTTGAGTTTGATGAGGATAGAGGTAGGATTATTGGAAGACAACCACTTCCTACCGTTGGAGAAGTCTTTGCAAAAGTCTGACGTGAAGAAAGCAGACGGTTTGTGATGCTTGGAAAACAAAATCCTACGTCTACTATTGAAAACACAGCACTAGTTGCTAGGAATACTACTGGTCGTACTAGGAAGACTGAGGAAAAGTCACGGGTTTGGTGTGACTATTGCAATAAAGCACGACATGCCCGTGAAACATGTTGGAAACTCCATGGAAAGCCAGCAAATTGGAAGGGATCACGTGAAGGGAAATTTAATAAAACTTCCTCTAGTGATTCAACTCACTATGAATCACGCACAATCCCATCAGCACGTGAGGTTGATGATAGACAGTTCTCACAAAAAATATATTTTGAAGCTTCTGAAACCCAAAACTGGATCCTCAAGTGCTCCTAATGCCTCTGTGGTGCAAACTGGTAGGGATTTACTGCTTTATCATGTTCCATGTTCCTTTCCATATAATTCCACTCCTTGGATCATTGATTCAGGAGCATTTGACCGTATGACCAGTTCTTCTAATTTATTTCATGCATATGACCTTTGTTTTGGTCATGAAAAAATAAGTATAGCTGTTGGATCATTTTTTGTTGTAGCTGGTAAAGGCTCAGTAACTCTATACTTGAATATCTGCCTTAATTTTGTCCCACATGTTCCAAAAATAGCTTGTAATCTGCTGTCCGTAAGCAAACTAACCCATGACTCTAATTGTACCATTACTTTTTTTTGACTCATATTGTGTTTTTCAGGAACTAACTTCGAGGAAGATGATTGGTAGTGCTAAGTTGATAGATGGTCTCTACTACTTAGTTGATGATAACTTAAAGAATAAAGAAGCTCTTGGCTTAAGTAGTATTTGTTCTACCCCTGCTAAAGAACAAATTTTGCTTTGGCATAATAGATTAGGACATACTAATTTCTCTTACCTGTCCTAATTTCTCTTAGCTAAAAAGGCTTTTACCTCATTTGTTTAAGTTTGTGGATTGTTCAAAACTTCATTGTGAGCAGTGCATTTTATCCAAAAGTCATAAGATTTCTTAAAAAGACTTTTACCTTATTTGTTTAAGTTTGTGGATTGTTCAAAACTTCATTGTGAGCAGTGCATTTTATCCAAAAGTCATTAAGATTTCTTACCCTAGAAAACCATATCAACCATCCAAACCATTTTACTTAATTCATACTGATGTTTGGAGTCCATCCCGTGTTAAAACTCTTACCAAGAAAAAATGGTTTGTAACTTTTATTGATGTTCATACTCGGTTATGTTGTGTCTATTTAATGCGTGAAAAATCTGAAGTTGCTCAAATCTTTCAAAACTTCTATACCATGGTTGAAACTCAATTTCACAAATACGTTGGTATACCTACACTCTGGCAATGGTACCGAGTATTTTAATGAAGTCCTTGGGAAATTTCTTAATTCTAAAGGCATTGTTCACCAATCTACGTGTGTTAACACTCCTCAACAAAATGGTATTGCCGAGAGGAAAACTAAACATTTACTAGAAGTCGCTCGGTCCATTATGTTTACAATGAATGTGCCAAGATACCTTTGGGGTGGGGTTGTTTTGACTGCATCATACTTAATTAACCGAATGCCTAGCCGTGTTTTGCATTATGCAACACCCTTAGATATGTTTAAACAATGCTTTCCTGAAAATAGACTTTACTCTACTTTTCCTCTTCGGGTATTTGGGTGTACTGCATATGTTCACAACTCAAATAGGGGAAACTCTAAACTAGATCCAAGAGCTGAAAAATATGTCTTCATTGGGTATGCTCGTAGTCAATGAAGTTATAAGTGTTACAATCCTTTAACTGAAAAAATTGTTGTCTCCATGGATCTCACATTCCTAGAACCAAAAAAAAAAAAAAATCTTCAGGGGGAAAACTCTAATGAAGCGGAAAATATTTGGGCCATTACTCTTAATCCCCTACCCACGGTGATTATTGATCATAATATAATTTCTGATAATGAAGCCAAAGATACTACTTCTAATCTATCCATGCCAGGAAATCCCGATTCATCCACAGGGGGGGAAATAATACTGTCCGCTCCTAAGGAACAAAATACTGAGCTTCGTGTTTATACTAAGAGGAAGACTCAATTGAGAAGTAGAGAACAACCTACAATGCACAGCCTCTCAAATCTCTCGGAGAAGGAACCTGGGAACAATTCAGGTAACCCTTATGCTACTTTACCTCTTATTGTGTCTAGTAATGATCAACCTATACCTACTAACCCACAAATTACAAGTGATATTCGTACTGATCTCTCTGCTGATAATTACCTACCCATAGCATTTAAAAAGGGCAAGCGGGCTTGCACCAATCATCCCATATCAAAGTACCTATCTTATGGGAAACTATCACACACACATAAATCATTTATCCTAAAATCACTAATTTGTTTGTGCCAAGAAACTTTCAGGAAGCACTTCAAGATCTAGATTGGAGATCAACTGTTATGGAAGAAGTAAATGCTCTTGAGAAGAATAAAACTTGGGAACTTGTGAACTCTCCTAGCGATAAAAGTTTGGTAGGTTGCAAATGGCTTTTCACTATTAGGTCTAAGGCCGATGGTAGTGTGGAAAGGTTGAAGGCAAGATTAGTTGCTAAGGGATTTACTCAAACCTATGGTATTGACTACCAAGAGACATTTGCTCCTGTTGCAAAGGTAAATGCAATTCCTGTTGCAAAGGTAAATACAATTCGAGTATTGCTATCCTTGGCTGTAAATTTTGAGTGGACTTTACATCAACTAGATGTAAAAATGCATTTCTTAATGGAGACCTAGAAGAAGAAGTCTTTATGAGCTTACCCCCAGGTTTTGAGGATACCTATGAGAGAAATAAGGTGTGCAAGCTAAGGAATTCATTATATGGACTAAAACAGTCCCCTAGAGCATGATTTGACAGGTTTAGTAGGGCTATGAAGAGCTACGGATATTGTCAAAGCCAAGTTGATCATACATTGTTGTACAAGCGGTCCAAGGCAGGTATGCAATCGATTCTTATTGTTTATGTAGATGACATTATCATAACAGGAGATGATGTATCCGAAATAGTAGAGTTGAAGAAGAGATTAGCCAAAGAATTTGAGATCAAAGATCTTGGACCTCTAAAATACATCCTCGGAATGGAATTTGCTAGATTCAAGGATGGGATATTTGTGAACCAACGGAAATATATTTTGGACCTATTGAATGAGACCGGATTACTAGGATGCAAGGCAGCTGATACTCCTGTTGAGACTGGTGTAAATTTCAAACCAGTTCAACCTGGAAACGTTATTAATAAGGAGAGATACCAACAACTAGTAGGGAGATTAATATACCTGTCACACACCCGACTTGATATAGCCTTTGTCGTGAGCTTAGTGAGTCAATTTATGCACTCACTAGGCCAAGAACATCTGGATGCTATATACAGGATACTAAGATATCTAAAAGGAACTCCTGGGCAAGGTTTAATGTTTCGTAAGCAGAACAACCTTCAAGTAGAAGTCTATATTGATACTGATTGGCCAGAGAGTGCTACAAATAGAAGATCAAGTTCAGGTTATTGCACATTTGTTGGTGGTAACTTGGTAACTTGGTAACTTGGAGGAGTAAGAAACAAAGTGTTGTTGCAAGAAGCAGTGCCGGAGTTGAGTTTTGTGCAATGACTCATGGAATTTGTGAAGTCCTATGGATTAAAAGGGTATTGGAGGAATTACAGATTCCTATTTTAGTTTCTATGAAAGTGTATTGTGACAACAAAGCTGCAATTTCAATTGCTCATAACCCTATTCTTCATGATAGAACAAAACATGTTGAGGTTGATAAGCACTTCTTCAAGGAAAAGATTGAAGAAGGATTAATTTGTGTTCCCTATATTCCAACATCACAACTGGTAGTTGACATTCTTACAAAGGGATCAGTTCAATATTCTAGTTACCAAGTTGGCTATGGATGACATATACAAGCCACAGCTTAGGAAATTAGATTTGATATTATGTACAGATGTTAGGATATTATGTACAGATATTAGTTTCTTAGAATAGCTCCCTCTATTTCTATATATACTTGTATTTATGTACTGATGAAGTGTGAGTGAAATACAACAGTTTAGAATTTTTGCACTAATAAAACACTCCTCTTTGCAAGAAGTTGTTATTTGGCTCGTAAGTTCTTCCCACAATGCTCCTTTCCTTAGTCCTACCGAATCAATCATGTCAGAATCCCTTAGTAGTTCAGCTGAAATCATCAGCCACTCTGTCGGGAGTACTGCTGCTGCTATACCTGGAGATTTGCAGAATATTCAAGCTGCATACCGATTGAATGGGAAGAACTATTTAAAGTGGTCACAACTAGTCCGCAC
>JAOSBM010000008.1:7585931-7634721 GCA_027568955.1 Erythroxylum tenue
GCTCTATTTCTATATATACATGTATTTGTGTACTGATGAATAACAGAAAATAAACACAACTATTCAGAATTTCCGCAGTTAGTTAAAGAGTTTTTCATCCTTCATTATCATTATTAGATTGCTGTCTGTGATATGTTTGAGCATTATGAAACTAATAAGAAAAACTCCTGATTCTGTATTATGGTTCAGGCCTTCAAGATCATTATCAGCTAATCATTTGGTGCTTAGTAATTGAATTTTCATGCCATGCTTAAGTGTGTAATTTTGTTCTGATGTATTTAGCAAGTTTATTAGGACAAACTGCTCCAATTCTTCACCTCTTTCCTGCTAATTGCTGCAGGTTGGCTACATAGTGACTTCATGTTTGCTCAACGAGAACCATGATTTTTTGAGATTGGCGATAAATACCGTGCGAAATGATATCATAGGTCGAAATGAAACCTTTCAGTGCTTGGCATTGACAATGGTATTGCAGTCATCCTGTTTTACTTGTGTAATTCCGTATTATTATCATTGTTATCAACTTTGTAGTGCACTGTTTAACTGGGGTTCTACTGTTGGTTTTAATTGCTTCCTTGGATTTAGGATACTACTTGTCTTATTTGAAATGTAGTGCAAAAGTTCTACTTATAGTCACTACCTTCTCAAAGAGCACCCTTAGAAATAAACGGAAAATTATCATCTATAAAATGGTTGAAAATCTGATATTTCTTTGTAGAAAATGATCAATGTATGGCTCTTTTTATTCTTACATGTCTAGATGAACTGGTATATTTTAGGTTTTACAGATATCATGTTTACTATACGTTTTAAATTGCTAAAGCTAGCTGTCTGCTTTTCTTTTCTCCGAAGCAAAAGACCTCCTATTTATCATTAGTATGGATACATTTGGTAGACTGGTTTTGATCTTGACATTTCCTTGATGATCCTATTGGTTATAAATTGGGATGCTCTGGTATCGGTGGATCATTGTTTTGGTTACTGTATTGGTTTTTTTTTTTTTTGCTCACTGTATTGTTAGAACATTTTTTTTGCCCACTATATTGGTAGAATATGACTTGGTGAATATTGATCAACATTTTATGATCTGTTATAATCAAATATAATGTCACGGTTTGCGTTTTCTAAAGTTACCCAAGTTGTTTGTGAATCTTGAAAGTTGTTTATTTAAAATTTTGAAGCTGTGATAGTGGAAACATTCATATTATCTAGCATATTTAGGAAAAAACACTTGGAAACCTTGTAGGTTGCTGTCAGTCCCTTTGTCTCCTTGTTTATGTGTGCTTTGCAGCTTGCTTGCCCTATCTCTCATGTCCTTTCTCGTTCATATTGCTTCATTAGAGTTTGCACGACATAATTTTGTATTCAAAACATTACAGTGTGACACAATTATGAATTTAGGACATTGGGACTTCAACCCTGTGCACTAAAATTTTTGTCATAATTTGTAGGTTGGAAATATTGGTGGGAGAGAATTTGCTGAATCATTAGCACCAGATGTTCAGAAGCTAATCGTAAGATATGACATAGTGTTGTTAGCTTAACTGGCATCTACTTAAAATATTATCTTGACACTATTTTTCCTTTTACTGGATTTCAGATTTCTAGTAGCTGCAGACCTCTTGTGAGAAAGAAAGCTGCATTATGTCTACTGCGCTTGTTTAGAAAAAACCCTGATGTTGTAAATGTAGATGGCTGGTATGTTTAATCGCTACATTGTGACTATTATGTTCCAAACTTTACCTTTATAAATTTGACTTCTCCTTTGCTTTATGTTCTAGGGCGGATCGCATGGCGCAGCTCTTGGATGAACGTGATCTTGGTGTTTTGACATCTTCTATGAGTCTTCTTGTTGCTTTAGTATCAAATAACCATGAAGCTTATTGGAGTTGTCTTCCAAAATGTGTGAAGATATTAGAGCGTCTGGCCAGGAATCAGGATATTCCACAAGAATATACTTATTATGGTATCCCATCACCTTGGCTTCAGGTCTGTATATTTTTGTTTGTTATCTATTTCTTAAAATTTACCACATATTAAATCTGGATCTTATTGTTCTAGTCGTAACTTCTTTATTTCCTCAAATGACATGTTTACCAATTCATTGATGATGATACCGTTGACAACTTATGTATCTTGATGGATTCTGCTATTTGGACACACAGGTTAAAACAATGAGGGCTCTTCAGTACTTTCCAACTATTGAAGATCCTAATACAAGAAGATCACTGTTTGAGGTTAGACTCTGCTCAATGAATTTAACTTAATGATATATTGTGTTTCTGATTCTAATTACATCTAAGTTCATGTTTTCAGGTTCTGCAGCGGATATTAATGGGAACTGATGTTGTTAAAAATGTGAATAAGAACAATGCATCTCATGCTGTTCTCTTTGAGGCACTTTCTCTTGTAAGTTGTCTTTCCATGAAAAGGTGTCAATGTAAGAAATATGTTGTCTAGTTGAACTTATATTTTTTTTATGTGCGCACTATTTATGCTTCTTTGTCCTTTCGTTTTCTCCTCACCATTCCTTTTCTAATGTGCAACAATTTTTGGCAACTATCAATTTGAATTTTTATAGATCTATGGATTGTTTACTTTTAAGAAGATAAGCATCATGCAATCCTATTAATGTAGTAATTTTTAAGAAAGCAAACGTTTTCAAATATATGAAAATTTCTTTGATCTTCACCTTTCATAGTTTTTGTGCTTATGAAGTTTTCTTTTGTTATTTGGATGATTGGTGCCTTTCTCTCCCATCCTTCCGAGAGGGGAAAACCCCACACACACAGGCACATAGATGCACGAGAAGTTGAAAACTCTACGTACTAAAATATGGAAAAGCATGATTTGTTTCTCTCTCAGTTTAGGTAGTTTGTGCCATGGACTCATCTTCTTTACAAATGAGAAATTTAGTTGATTTCATTTTATGTCTGGTTTTCGCACATAGATCCTCAAATCATTTAAGTTCTTCTGGGCCTTTTTTTGAGCTCTGTGTTGTCTATGGTGTATTTAAATCATTCAATTACAGGTGATGCATCTTGATGCTGAAAAAGAGATGATGTCTCAGTGCGTTGCTCTCCTTGGAAAATTCATTGCAGTCCGTGAACCAAATATCCGTTATCTTGGCTTGGTAAGTCAGGGTAAATTCTTTTTTTGCTGTGACGTTTTCCCAAACTTAGTGATGTAACTCAAAAAAACTTCTGTAAATGTAACTTGTTAATATTTGATGTCTCAGTGTAGTTACTGCTTTATATCTACCTGATTGCCTTATTTTGTACTGTTGGACTTCTGCAGGAGAACATGACTCGGATGTTGATGGTTACAGATGTCCAAGATATTATTAAAAGGCATCAAGCACAGATAATAACCTCACTGAAAGATCCTGACATCAGGTATTTGAAGTATATTACAGTTAATAATACTTGCATCTTCTCTCGTCCTTATCCATATGCCAGGTGTAGTTTCTTGCTCATTGATTTGCTATTGGTGGATGTTACTTCAGCCCATTCTGAAGCTATTACCACTTTCATATTAAATATTCCCTCATTTTAGCTGTTAATTTGAGTTAGAATTGTGTAGTTTGAGTCAAGCATGGGTTAAAACTATGGGATTAGATCAGCTATATGTTGTGGTTCTGGTCAAACTATTATGGTGGAAACTTACTTTTGTTGACTTGTGTTTACTCGAACAGTATTCGGCGTCGTGCTCTTGATTTACTTTATGGTATGTGTGATGTTTCAAATGCAAAAGACATAGTGGAAGAACTATTGCAGGTAAAAATAATTTGTAGATTACTTGTACAACATGAATGAAATTCATTTTTTTTGTGTGTGTGAAATTGTAGTGTAGTAAGATGACTATTGTGCCTGACATTTTCTGATGTTCAGTATCTCAGCACAGCAGACTTTGCAATGCGTGAAGAATTGTCTCTGAAAGCTGCTATTCTTGCAGAGAAGTTTGCTCCAGATTTGTCTTGGTAAGAACTAACAGTTACCTGGAAAGATATGGGGCATTGTACAAAGCACTTATAGATCACTGGTATATGAGCCTAGGACATAGATGAGAAATAATTCTGAACAATGAAAAATGCATGTGCATTTGGAAAAACAATGAGAAGGACAATGATTTTGGATAAAAGGAATATATGTTACTTCTTAAACAAAATTTTCTGTAGATTAATGGATATGTTGGAGTTGGATTAACTGTGCTGTTCTGGCCACTTTTGCAGGAGATGACCTGATGATGTGTTACTTAAACAATTTTTTCACTGAATTTTGCAAAATTATTTTTCCAGGAGACTGGTTAAGGAGAGATATAACTGCTTGAAACTAATCCAGATGCTTACTGATGGTCCTTTTAGGGATCAAGAAGTTAATTGTGAAACAATTTCTTAAGAGGATGTCAATGTTCAACCAGCTATATCTTAGTTGCATTTATTTCTGCATCATTGTGGACAAAATTGTATGCTTCTTTCTGGCTACCAACCCATTGTATATTCAACTATTTGCACTGTTGTGCCAAAGCAGAAAAGGAATTGTTGTAGCAGCTTAAGCTCATTGTGCAGCCGGTAGAGATTGCTTTATAAGATGGGCAGATTCACTAGTACTCTGTATATGTCCTCAGAATTGAAAGTTAAACAAGTCTTTGTAGTGTGACTATTCATCAATTAGTAATCTCCATGGAATTTCAGGGCATTTGTCAGCCAAGCTTGGTTTTGTTACTAAAATTATTAATATGTTGTTGGATGATGACTAATAAGTTATATTTGCATGTAACATTTTCTATATTGATCGCAGGTATGTGGATGTCATCCTTCAGTTGATTGACAAGGCGGGAGATTTTGTCAGTGATGATATATGGTTCCGTGTTGTGCAGTTTGTTACGAACAACGAAGACCTACAAGTAATAAGCATACTCCGTAGGCATAGTCCATCCAGTTGATAGTAGTTATGCTGATTTGATGAATCCTCATCTTAGAATTGAAATTTTGATCAGCCTTATGCAGCAGCCAAAGCTAGGGAGTATCTTGACAAGCCTGCTGTTCATGAGACAATGGTTAAGGTGGGTTTTTAGTACAAACATGCATTGGTCCTACTAATAATATCTTAGTTAAAATTCAGGAAAGGCTCAAGTCAATATACTTTGGCACTAATGCATGCATGCTACAGGTCAGCGCTTATCTTCTAGGAGAGTACAGCCATCTTTTGGCTAGACGCCCTGGATGTAGTCCAAAGGAAGTATTTAGCATCATACATGAGAAGCTTCCTACCGTATCGTAAGAGCAATTAACTATTGTCCTTGTCACAGTAAATGTATTTGTTTTCGGTCAGTTCACCCCCCAAAAATTGTGCATTTTTATTCAGAACTTCAACCATTCCAATCCTTCTGTCATCCTATGCTAAGATCTTGATGCACAGTCAGCCCCCTGACCCAGAACTACAAAACCAAATCTGGACCATATTCAACAAGTGAGATTTATCTCTCATATATTCAGCTTTGAGGTTTGGTATTTGATGTTTTTGGCATTATTTGAACTAAAATTGCAATTGTATAGGTATGAGAGCTGCATTGATGTTGAGATACAACAACGAGCTACAGAATATTTTGCATTAAGCAGGAAAGGTGCAGCCCTAATGGACATACTGGCTGAAATGCCTAAATTCCCTGAGCGTCAGGTAAGTCATTCACTTGACAGTATCATTATGAGGATATTGCCCCATCTGTTACTGAACTCTGTTAATGTTAAATAGTTCAGCTCCACACTGTCATTCTAACTGTAATATTGCCTTTGTGTGATTTAGTCTTCACTGATTAAAAAGGCTGAAGATACAGAGGTAGATATTGCTGACCAAAGTGCTATTAAGTCAAGAATGCAGCAGCAAATGTCAAATGCATTGGTTGTTACTGACCAACGCCCTGCTAATGGGACACCATCACCTGTTGGCCAACTTAGTCTAGTGAAAGTTCCCGACATGACTAGCAATGCAGTTAGTTTTTCCTCAAATGAATCTTTGTCTTCTCTATGTATGTGCTGAGAACTTGCAAATTACCTGCATTACTAATGTTGCATTATGCATCTTGTCAGGAGGACATTCCAGTAGATCAGGGCTTAGCACAACCAAATGGGATTTTGAGTAATACAGATCCTGAACCTCCTCCAGCAGATCTGCTTGGTGACCTTTTGGGTCCATTGGCTATAGAAGGTCCTCCAACAGCTGATGTCCAATCTGAGAAAAATGCAATATCTGGAGTGGAAGGCATTCTGGCTGAAGCAGATGGAGCTGCTATTGTACCTGTTGGAGAGCAAACAAGTTCTGTTCAGGTAGCTTGCTATCTTTTTGTAGAATCCATTTTCATTTTACTTTCCCTTCTCGATCAAAGATGTAGCTGTAGTCTGACATTTCTTCAAATTTAAGAACTTATATGTTGGTAAACCTGTCAACAATTTATATCAGCATGAAGTTTCCAAGTTCATTGTTCTGACTTTTAACTTAGCTAATTTTCTTTTGATTTCAGCCAATTGGAAATGTTAATGAAAGATTTTATGCTTTATGCTTAAAGGACAGTGGTGTTTTATATGAGGATCCATTCATTCAGGTATTATTTTTCTTTTGTTTTGTCCTTAATTGTTCTCCAACTTGATATCATAGTTTACTCGTGATTCTATATTTTAAACACAATACCATGTCGCATACGTAATTGGTTTTACTATATCTGAATAATTTCGTCTAGAAAGTGTGTAACTTCCTGAATATTTTCAGATTGGGATTAAAGCAGAGTGGCGGGCACATCATGGTCGTCTTGTCCTTTTCTTGGGAAACAAAAATACCTCTCCTCTTATTTCTGTCCAGGCTCTGATATTGCCTCCTGCACATTTAAAGTTGGAGCTTTCATTAGTACCTGAAACTATTCCTCCCAGGGCACAGGTGAGTGTGCTTCCGCCATTTGCTAACAGTTCATAACTATTTCTCACTACTTTTCTGTCTTTCTTTGTTCTCTGATTGTTCTTCTTTGGTTGCACAGGTTCAATGCCCACTTGAAGTAATTAATCTTCGTCCAAGCAGGGATGTGGCTGTACTTGACTTCTCCTACAAGTTTGGTACAAACATGGTACTGTGCCATTCTTGTGTTATTTGATGCTAGTCTTCACAGACTGTATATTAATCATCAAATCATATTTAGTTAACTTTCCACTTCTTTAATTAGGTCAATGCCAAACTTCGTCTTCCAGCTGTCCTGAACAAATTTCTCCAACCTATATCAGTGTCTGCTGAAGAGTTTTTTCCTCAATGGAGATCACTTTCAGGGCCACCTTTGAAGCTTCAAGAAGTCGTAAGTGTACTTTGCAGCATGCTTTGTGCAAGTTTTTCTTAGTTACGTTATATCATAAAAGAATTTCTGGTTCATATGATTCTTTATACTGGATCTAGCCACTGTAGAACAAGTCCAACTGAAATTTACATATTAATTAAACTATTTTCTATTTACAATGTGTTTTTAATGACGATGTAAGTCAAATTGGTAGAAAATAAGATGTCAAGCATCCATGAAAGTTTTTGGAGCAGAATAATAATCTTCGCATTCAGTTATAGTTGACAACGATATGGAATCATCCATCTGCTGTTGTCAACCTGTCAATAAATTCTGTTGCTTGGTTATTTTCTGAATCAACTAACACCTGTAAAATTTTCTGAATTATCATACAGGTTAGAGGTGTAAGACCGCTTCCTCTCGTTGAAATGACAAACCTATTTAACAGTTTTCGGTTAATGGTTTGTCCGGGGCTTGTAAGTTGTCTTTTCCATTCACCTGATTGACCACTTCTTTGGATTATAACATGGATTCTGACTGTTCCTTTTTGTATCTAGGATCCAAATCCTAATAACCTGGTTGCATGTACAACCTTTTATTCAGAGAGTACACAAGCTATGCTATGCTTGGTAAGAGATTGCTTATTTCCTTCTATTTGAAATCTCACCAGTCATATTCTGGGAGTCACTGCATAAGTAGCTTGATGTGTTTCACTCTCTGACTTCTGCACTGGTTTGTGATTAAGTTGGCAATAGAGTATGAGTACTTTTTTGGTACAAAATTTCAGGTCAGAATTGAGACAGATCCAGCGGACAGAACACAATTGCGAATGACGGTTGCATCTGGAGATCCAGTACTAACAGTCGAGTATGTATTTTGACTTCTGGACCCGATGCACTTCTCCAGCCACAATTTATCACTTATTTCTGACCTTTTAATTTGCAGGTTGAAAGAATTCATCAAAGAACAACTGGTTAGTGTTCCTATGACACCACGTGCTCCTGCCCCAGCTCCAGCACCTCCAGTAGTGCAACCAACTCCACCTACACCTTCCAATGATCCTGGGGCTATTCTAGCTGGATTGCTGTGATCAAGTGGAGGAGATTTATGTGAAAATTTGTTGATTGTATACTTGTAAAACCTACCTGATTTATACAACTGGCCTGCCCCTCGTTCACTCGAATAACGTTAAACCGGTGGTTGGGAAATTCAGGATGCTAGGGCTGGCGGAATCGAGTGAGCTAACTTGTGATCAGCATAAAGAGATTGATGGGTTTCCCTGCAGGGTTGGTCAGGATTTTGATCATTCTTTTTTGCACAATTGTAACGTGCTTTAGCTGAGTTGTTATTTTTCTTTTATATTTCTTTCTTTCGTAATTGGGTGAGGGTTTTTCTTTCCCCTTTTGATTGTATTTTACAATTTTCCTTTATGCATTCACTCCCAGGCTTAGTGTATTGATTTCCGTAGTATGAAATTCTACAGCTTTTGTAGTTATTTACATGAATTAAGAGGGAGCTTGTAATAGTTTGTATTATTTGTTTGTCAATGCGTTGGAATGAAACAGTAAAATGCCATTCATTTGCTTTACCCAGCGCTTTATGTTTTTCAACTAACCGCTTTTGCAATTGGCAACTTAATTACATTAAAACGCCAAAAAAAAACTCCCATCTCTTATCTCGACTTTTTTTTATCCTTTTGCAACAAATCAACATATCAGAGCTCCCCAATTGTTTCAGTCCAATATAAAAATGCCTAAACATTTTTGTCCTCTTGTAAGTTTATGAGCAGTGATCATTTTTCCCATCCATCAAGCTTATGAACAGTGAAGTCAAGCGTGGTTTTAAGGTGCAAACCGAGAAAAGAAAGGACGGAATTTCCCATTTATACTAACCAAATCAGTCAGATAAGCACATCCAAAAATAACTGCTTATCCTCCAATTAAAAGATAAAAATTTAAGCTTGAAAGGTGAATGATTATGCTCATGAAATGATTCACCATTTCCGAGGGAGACAACTTAGAAAATGATCCTTCTAAGCACGAGTCCGATCGATACCAGAAGACAAAACTTTACCCAAACAAGGAAAAAGTGGCGTTACTATGATTCCAAAGGACACTCGAGTCTGTTCCATTCGAAGCCTCATGCTCAACCAAATCCACATGAGAAGGCGTTTGAGCCATCTTTTTAAAATCATCTCCCGTTTTGACTGAGATGAAAGATGCAGGCATGCCAAGGCCTTTCCGCTTTCCTCAAAGCAAGAACCCTATTTACACCGTTGCTTAATACTAGATTTTCATTCAGTTTACAACCTTAGATATCGCTCCCAGACTCGAACACATCAAATCCAGACAACATACAATAATCAGGTCAGCTAACGCCACTCTCGGCAATCTCCACACTTCCAACAGCCTTCTGGAGGCAAATACTCATTCCAAGGGGAACAATGGTTGTGTATCACTAATCTACAAATCTCACAGAAAAGATTGGGAGGCGGTTCCGTGTGTGAACATATCTTACACGGGGTTGTATCAAAATTTGATTTGGATGATACTGTTGACTCCGGTTGACCACTAGATGTAACCATCATATTTTGTTCTGCGCTGCCATCCAATGAAACAGCACGAGAATGATTTCCACCATTCCTCAACAAATTAGAAGCTTCCAATCCGTCCAGTTGGCCCTCATCATCAGGTGCCAACAATTCGGTAAATGAGAAATAGGTTTGTGGTTCAAACTCCATGTCTTCATAGCTCATACCCTCATAGTCCATCAGCGTCCCACCTTGAAGTCCATTAGTGCAAACATTCCACCCAACGCAAGAAAACTCCTCTCTCGAGTTCATGATGTTAGATGTTTCAATTGAACCGGTTGGTTCATCATGGTAAATAATGTTGTTGGAGAAACCTTCAGCATCTCCTTGACGTTTTCCATGCCTTCTAACCGGTAACTTTTGTGGCCCCTGTCCAGTATTACTCCATTCAAAATCTACTTCTGAATTTTGTTCATCAATTTGTTCAACTTTCGACAGAGAGAAAAGCAAAGGATCATCATCTTGTATAAAATCTTCATTCACAGAAAACATTGGTGCATACGGCTTGTACTCCTTAGATTCAGTGATGGCTTCAGAGTAAGAGTCCACCTCTATATGTCCTTGCTTCAATGTCTTCTTCTGTGACTTCTGTCCTTCTGGCTTCTCACCTTCAGGGTCATCTGCATAAGGACATTTGCGGGGTCTTTTTACATGACGACATCTGCAACACTTGAAGCCCACAACATCAGAAAGTCTGGACTCCTCGAGTTCAACTGCCTCTGCATGATACCAATCTGCATAAAGCAACATAGATGTTTAAAAAATTGCTCAAGTATACATTACCCAAGGAAAATATGCGCTTCACAAAACATGATAAAGAAATAGAAACTTACGATCGCAAGTTTCACAATGAATATACATGAGATTGGAGTTGTATGGTTTTTTGCACATAACACATGAAGGTGTCCCAGCTGAACTTCCCCTAAAAAGAATATTTTTCCGCCTAAAATCAACACCTGTATCCTCATCGTTCTTCTTAAAAATGAGACCCAGATTGAATGATTTTGTCCTTTTTGTTTGCAAACTAGAAGCAGAAGCAATCTGTTTATTCCCAGAACGACATTTCTGGGTTCTGATAGGTCCTAAATGAGTATGAACTCTAGCTTTTGCGCCTTTCATAGCTGTCACTTCGTTCTGACATTCTTGCATTGGCAAGGGAAGGGGGCTGGTGGGTGATTCATTGCTGCTTTTATAATGGCCTATAGTTTTAGCACTGTAACATTGCTTGCAGGTGATCAAGTGCTCAGATTTGTTCTTTACATGAGTTGTTGAACTCAAAGTGCAATTTGGATGACAATAACCTAATAAAAACAATACAACAAAAGAAAGCCGTTAGTATCAACAACGGAGGAAAACAATTTGAAAAATTGCAGAAGAGAAGCTATCCCTTCAAACAGTCCGCGTTTATAGTTGCTTCAATTGCAATTCCAGAAAAGCAGTCCACTCAAACAATTAAAAAAACAAGTTTAATGCCAATAACAGGATCCGCCAAAGAACAAATTCTCCATTTTTTACTTTGCCAATGTATTAGGCACTTCCAATCTTACCATTAAAGAAAGATAAGAAGCTAAAATGGAAGGTTAGCACTAGCTTACCTTGGCAATCACTGCACTTTACTGTAATCCTAAATATCGCACCATAAAAGAAAAATAGTTAATTCACAGCAATCATTTTAAGCAAAATCAACAAGAAAGTGAATGTGGTGAAACAATTACCTTAGTAAAACATCATGTTGACATGAAGCACATGAACATTTCTCCTGTTTATCTCTCTTACGCACCAGATATAAAAAGATATCTCTTCGAGAGGCCTTCAGTTGCCTTTTTTGAAACTCGGATAATTTATTTGTCAATTTCTTAGCCAGGGGCAAGAGTACTACTTCTCGCTTTTCTTCAAACACTTTGATCAAATAAAGAGGAACATGTGCTTCATAAAACCAGTATTTGTTCTTTCCATCTTTGGTTTGTTCAATTTCAATTATATTCTTCATGATGCGGGAAGGGACATGTTTTTGACCCTCAAATATCACTCCATACTTAATCTTATCTCGTTCAAGTTTCTTATCACAGATATTTGCATTTCTGAAAAAAGACGCTTCCGACTCTGGACCCTTGCCATCCTGGAGGTTCTGCTCAGGACAAACAAGATCACTCCATCTCACATACAAATCCAGATACCTAACCTGAAAGTGAATTCCAATAGGGCTATCAGAAGTTATACAACAATATAAACTAAAAAATTTGAAGCAAGACCAAGAGAAAACATGAAACGAGGATGTAGGTAATAAATTATTATTGTTCCATAAGATAACCAACCTGCAGTGCAAGTTGTGACGCATTTTTGCTCCATTCGACTTCAGCTCTCCACACTAACTGTCTGCTTCTTCTAGGAATCTCAGAATCATCAGCATACTGGAGACCAGCAATCTTTCTTGAGCCACCTATAATTCAAAGTATAAATTCACTTTTTCAATATTATGCACATATTTAAAATATATAAAAAAGGATTTTCTGCTGCAAAGTCAACAAGCCCTGTACAACAGAATGGATGAACGCCACAGACAGGCTGGCTAGAAAGTAGTACTATCATCTAACTATCAAGAAAAATAAGTATAATGCAAGTCAAACTTTCTCATATGCAAAGAAGCTTGGAAAGGACTCATACAAGAGTCAAATTACCTTGCCGAGCTGCCGTTTTCAAAGCTGACTGAGGTAAAGTTGCCCTGTGGAAGACAAGTTCTGATAACTTTCCCCCACGCCACCAAACAAAACACTTTTCATTGTTGTCATGAGAAATGTCAGATATTACATATTCTTTTTTCTGGCGTTTCCCACATGGACCACGTTTTTGTGTGGTTGCAACAATGTTTCCAGCAGCTTGGGCCCCAGAAGATTCAACCAACCAATCATCAACTGCCTTAACCCAGTCCCCTGAAAGAGCAATAGAGCGCGTGTTTTGCTCAAGCTGCAAATAAGACCATGAGGTAATATCAGCCCAGAGTAGAGTGTTCATGAAATTTGATTCATGAAATGCCAAAATTTCAAATGCTATGAACAGGCATCTCATTATCAAGTAATAAAATAAGGGACCATCGCTTTCACTTATCCAAATTAAGACTTAGAAGTATCTTCATTGACAAACTACTATAGAAAATATGAATGAACCAACATTGTCAGTCCCAGATGGTTATTATAGGAATAGAGAGTTACTCAACGAACCCAAGGTTTTGAGGCACCTTATGGATATAGTCCCAGAAGTGTTAAGAATGAATTTGAGCAAGTGCTCATCAGACCATTGAAAGTATATATTAGAGGAACTAAGAAAACCCATCAACAAATTTAGAAGCTTGAGTCAAAGAGAATATAAATGGGAAAAAATTTTATCGATCAAGAATTAGGAGAAGAATGGAAAGAGAAAAGTAGCTTCAACAAACAAATTTGAATTTCAGAGCAAAAACAATGAAATACAAAACCAGGAAAAAAAAAACATTAAAGTTCTCATCATGATCCATATCCATGCATAGCTCTGGCCACGCATCATACATAAAAGAATTCCAAATTGAGGATAAGTTTGAAAATTAACATAATTCTTGAAACAATGTTTGAATTTGACTTCAAAGAGAAAATTACAATGAAATGGGGACTATGTTTAAGATTCTAAACAATAAGCACCTACAAATTATAACAATAAAAGACTAATGAATCCATCCAATCATTGTGATATCGAAGAATGTGCAGCTATACATGAAATTGTAGCAACAAACGAAAATTCAGGAAAATTTGACATGTATTCCAAGAATATGAGTATGATAGTTTGATTTACTAGATAGATAAAACAAGGGGGGGTGCAACTGAGACTTGTCAAAAGGGATATTGGTCCAAAAGCATGTCCAAGTATGACCATCTTTTGTAACTATTTCATGGATTTAGATTGTGTTCCTACAGTGAATCTCTTGTACTGCTGAAAGCATAAAATTCCAGTAATGAACACAACATGATTTAAATTGCATGCAAAAAGCATGTCATGAACTGATTTTAAAGATTAACACACATTAATTACCATACAACTATATATTTCAACAAGTGAATAAAGGGAAGCAACAGCAAAAACTTGAACTATTTGCAAAATCAAATGAACTTACTTCAAGCAAGGGGCCTTTAATGGCAGCACAAGTTGAAGCACCTTCTACTCGCTTACGCCACTGTTCTACGTAACTTGCATTCCGAAAGGGACCAACTGTAAGACCAGACAAAATCTCACCCATGTATAAAATGTAAGTTGAAATGCTAGTAAAGCTAGCCTCTCCATTCACAATTGGTCGAAGACCACTGAGGATCTTGATGGCTCCTTTAGTGGCATTTGAAGCAGCCGCATTCAACATACATCCCCGTTTGTTGCTAGCAGAGAGCTTACAGGAGTGACACCACCCACACCTCTCCCTTGGCACCTCTATAAGCTTCCTTTCAGAAGTTGGCCAGAAAAATCGAGATGCTACTGATGAGAAAGCTTTTAGTTGCAAGGAAATGTCAGAGGCAACCTTCTTTACACTGCCTGATTTAGGGGCCTCAGATCCCCGACTTTCTTCAGTTGAGAGAACAGCCAAATAAGCAGCGGCAGATGCAGCAAAATTCCCATGCATGTAGTGATTAATGTAGGCATAAGGTTTAAAAGATATGCCCATATACAAGCAATAATTAGCTAAATTCCTATCAGACCTTCTAAAACCTGCATGAATGCCATTGTTGTTTTGAGAGGACAAAATTCCAGGTACACAAGTATCATTCAAATGCTCAATATGAGTACCATCACTTTCTGCTAAGTTGTATGTTTCGGGTTTCACATCATTGGACCTGTTAACAATGCTTTGGTAAGCAACATCAGATGGATTATTTTGTTGGTTAACTGAATAACTAGGTTCCTCTTTACTGTGCAGTTTCATCATATCATTGTTACCCAAGATGCAAAGTGACTCGGCTTGAATAGATGAACCCATAGACATAGCAGGAAATGAAGCTGGAACGTTATTTGCATTATTTCCTTTTATACAAGGTCCTTTTTCAGCCTCTGTGGCATCTGGAATGCTATGGCTCTCATCGCAAGGAGATGGAAGAGCTACAAATTTTCCATGTTCCCTTAGCAGCGATATATTATGACCCTCGTGTGTCACTTTCAAGGGTAAGAATGCAGTTTGTGGGACTTGCCAATAATCAGCAATTGCCTTAACCATCTCCATATAAGCCAATCGATAATGTATTGAGGCAGAAAGTGCTTGCAAGACCTGTGGGATATCCTTCTGATTATAATATCTGACACTCAACTCTTTGCTACCAGAAGACCTGACCCTGAAATTTTATTTCAAATAAAAAAACTACGAATGAATCAGCAAGCAAACATACAGTATGGTTTATAATGAATATAATGGCACAAGTGTAAAAAAGTAAGAACTTAAAAAACTTCAAAAATGTGAAACACAGATTTGTACAAAAAATTAATACCAATAATTTTGTTAATTATGTAAATTTTCATGAGTTGTACTGCTTTGAACTAACTCGAAAATTCAAAACAAGAGGCTAAAAACATACACTAGTAAGTGATTGCAAGTTCCCAAGAATACTTGATGATATAAATCGACACCAAACATGTCAGCTCCTCTTAAAGAAGTCCCATTTGTAATAGCAGGATCCATCTTGTTAATTGTGCACTCTGGACAATACCATGGCCCCTCTGGTATATGCATTTTTGAAACACCTATGCATCTTGAATGATATGCCGATGGGCAACCATCACAACAAATTAAGGTCCCGTCCATCCTGCAGAGTCGGCATTCATCACTATTCCCATCTATACCAACATCAGGAACACCAGCACTGAAACCCCCATATTTAGAGCTAGAAGACTTAGTTCCATGGTTTTCTGCAATAATCTCCATAGCCTCTTGATCCTTACAAGCAGAAGTTTTAGAGTATCGGGGATGGACAGTTCTTGGTCCATTTTCAGGAATATCCATAAAAACAGTATCAGGATCTATCCCAAATTCTACCTCTTCACGCATACCGATTTCTGCTTGCAACTCTGAGGACTCCAAGACATCGTCACATAAAATCTGCAGAATCATTAACTTCCTACCCACTGGTAAGGAATAATACTCCCTCTTCAAAAGGTCATAAAATCCTTCCCACTCAGATCCCTTTACATAGCCCATTATTGTAAAATAATAAATTAAATATGCAGGCCATGTAAATGAATCAAGCAAGCTCCAGTCAATGCACCTGCATGAAGGAGGTGCAGCTTAATTATAAACATCTGAGGGCAAAACATAGGAAAATCAAACATGTTATAAAATATAAGATGTAGAAGTAAAAGCATTACTAATTTGTGCTGGTGTACAAATAAAGACCAAAGCATACATCATGCAACAAGGGCCTGAGGCAATATTCATTTGACAAGCATGTACAAAAGTAAATTCCAGTCTTAAGATTTCTATCAACATCAAAAGAAAAAGATTAAAACATCACAATACACGAGAAAAAGAAAGACAAGCAAATAGTAACAACTCTTTTTCATATGCCACTAAACACTCATTCTTTCAAAGCCCATTTTAACAGAACATACCGCTATTTAAAAATTACTCACCTCCATATCACAGGTTTAAAAATAGATCATATGCCCCAGTTACCACAATCAAATATCCAAATTTACCTCAAACATCTTGATCCAAGCTCTGAACCTTCGGAAGACATGATCTCAAGATGGCGTCTCAAGGCACGCATCAAAGCAACATGAATGGAATCCAACAATGAGTTCTTAACACAACAATTAATTGCTCCAACTAATTCATCCAAAGTAAATGGACTCAAAAAGAGGTGGATATTAAATGACCTAAAAAATGCATATACTGAGAAAAGATGGGTAACATACTCCTCGGGAACACCTACATTTCCCGATGATGGAGGTAAATGGGGAAGTGGGACAAATGAGGTCTCCACCTCTTGTCCCAAATCTCTGTCCTGTGCATCCTCTAATGAACCACTAAAGGAGTCTGCACCACTCTCACCTTGTACTCCTTCATTTACACCTGTTATTCCACCTTCAACGCCATCCACTTCATTTTTCAAATCCTCCGTTTTCTTCTCCAACTCTTTCTTCTGTGCACTCTTTTTCAACAAAAACTCATCTAATTTCTTTCTTCTAACAGTCAAGTCATCGTCAAAATCATCATCACCTAAGAGCAACTGACGTAACTCACCACCTTCCAAATCCTCACAATCACCGTCCTCATAATCCACTCTATACAATCCAGTATCATAGGACACTATTTTTCCAAGAAAAATCCCATTACCCACAAATTCCTTCAAGACATATCTACCCACAAGTGGCTTCCAAGTAAGTTCGATAACTTGCTTCTTAATAAAACTACTTAACCCTTTGTTAATGTCCTCTTCCTCTCGCCTGCGCTTCCTTGGCCTCCCTCGACCTCTCTTCTTTACCTCCGTAGACTCCATTGACGAACCGAATTCGGATCTCAGATCAAAAGCCCCAATCCAATACCCACTAGAAAAAAAAATCCCTAGTCTTTCCACAATCAACCAGAAGTACCTATCTATCTATCTACCTCTAACCCCCAATATTTGCTCACATATAGCGTCGATTTAAGGTCTGTCGCGCATCCCTATAAAACGAGTAAAAAACATAAGAGAAAACAAAATCAAAAACAAAAACAAAATTGATGAGTGACAATTTTTTATAAAACCTGAGGTCCAGTAAAAAGATTATTCTTCAAAACAAGCAAAAAAACGACTAACAAATTACAGCATTCAAAAACGTACCGGGCCGAGGGAGTTACTCTAATCAAGAACGTCAATCCTCGAAACTTCTTGGATGGAGCGTCGGTAACCACAATATTAACACTACAAATACACGTATATGTGTTAAAAAAAGGAGTGTAGAAATACCTAGTTAGGGTTTAATTAACCGCCGATGAAGAAGAGATTGGGGATTTTGTTTGTGTGAGAGTGGGCATGTGTAGTCGAGAGAGATATGCCCTAATAAGAGACAACAACGGCCTCATAACTTTTGTGCATTACTAACAAAGCACTGAGCACCATTGGGTGCCTTGACTCGGAACTCAGTTTTACGAGTTGAAGAGTCGGCTCGTTGGACTCGATAATTTTTTAGATTTTTATCCTGAATCAAAAATGGGTGATAAGGTGGCTATTGTGTGGAGATAAGCTCATTTTACCGAATTTAAACCCAATTTATCCTCCGTAAGATGTATTAACCCCCATTTAATGTTACTTTTATATATTTAATTTAATTAACAATAAATTAATTATCATTTTATTTTTATATAATATATTCATATTTTAATTAATTCAATTACTATTAACTTATATTTAATTCATATTTTAATATTATATATAATATATAGATTTTATTATATATAATTATGCTATAATTTATAATTTAGGAATTAAAAAAGTGTTATATAAAGAAAATGTATTAAAAGCCACCCTTTTTAAAGTCGGAATAAATCACAACCACACAAAAAGGAACGGGGCCCACTAGCTTTAAGCTAGGACAAGTCACAAGATGTATAGTATAGTAACAACCATAGAGCATATTTTATTTCTTAACAAAATGATAACGCATAAATTAGAAAACGACTCGTAGTTACGGCGAGTCGACTCGGAATTTATCCCGATTCAATTGGATGAATAGTTGGGGGGATTAGCTTTTGTTTCTATTCAGTGGCACGAAAGGTAGAGGAGGAAATGAATAAATAGGGAAAATGGCGGGAACAACTCCCACTTAATATCACTAGTATTACCCGCCAAATATTTCTATATTTGAAAAAAAAAAAAGGTGGATGAGCATGTAGAAGAACTAGGAATCAAGTTTCGCGGTATATGATACGTATCACACAATTTATCCCATATGGAAGCAACTTAATTTTTTAATATGCCTAAATTGAGTTCCTAGTTTAGGAACTTCTTTTTCTTGGACGTATACAATCATAAAATACTTGTGTAATTGATAAATTGGCTTAAAATATACTACAAAGGGACATCATTACTCTCCACTTACAATTTTATTATTATTATTATACACTTTTTGGAGAAAAATTAATAATATTTATTTGTTAAATGAAATTTAAAGACTATAATTGTTATATTCATATTGCATAATAATAGACAAGATAAATCGTGTGAAAACGAATGATGCATCAATGAGATCAAACTTATATCGTATGGCATCATAAACTTTTTTAATATAGGTATTGTTACGAGATTAAGTGTTGAATGACACGGTACGTATATATGTTTAACATTATTTTTCTTATGATGCGAACTATTTAAGAATTAAATTTAGATACTTGATAGATAATATTGAAATATTATTGGGAAAGATAAATCAAAATTTAAACAATTGATTGAATTAAAAAATATGTTTATAAGTATTTTAAATGTTATGAAGCATTCATGCAATATGTTTTTGTTGATTAAAAAAACCCTTTTATATTGGCTGAGTATAAAAATGAACTTGATAACCAGAATAATTACAAACGTAACAAGGGCTTCTATTTGAATTAAAACACTAACTACTAATGCACTATTATATTTCTGGTTCAATTAGGACACTTACCACAACTTTTATTTTAACTTGGACTTTATTGTAAAACTTTAATTAGAACTCTATGAATAATATTTCAATTAAGGTTAAGCCTCACAAGGAAAGTACCACTTTTAAAGCTTTTCTTAATCAAATTGGATATTAGCCCTATACTAAGTTATAATCCAAATAAGAAATTAGCAATGAGCTACAAAAACATATTAATCACGTTTTGTACTTTATAATCAAAGTAAAGTATGGTCTAATAACAACAAAATAAATACTAAAATATTAAATAAATAATGATACGCTAAACAAATAAAAACTAAAATAAATAAATAATGTGTCTTTTAAAAACAAACGAGTTGCAAAAAAAAGACACATGTTAGACATATAAATCGTCAAAAAATCTGATACAATTTATTTGTTACGGAAAACTTAACGTTATTTATTTAACAAATTAAAAGCTAAAAGTTTTAATGTTATTTTTTAAAGTTTGGATTAATATTGTAATAAATTTTAGTTATTTTATAATTAACCCTATGTATAAATTTATAGATGTATAACCTTTTTCGAAATATTATAAAGAATCTTAAAAAACTAAAAGAAAAAAATTTCACATGCACACTATATGCGGCATAAGAATAGGTTAAAGAAGTTGTACGAATAGATTTCGGTAAAGACTATATACTAAACATTTTTATAAATGCAAAAAAAAAAAAATTGTATTCAGCAAACCATGATATTTTTGCACACATTTTAATATACTGACCTCGATCATAGTGTTTTGGGTACATATTGACCACAAATATAATAAAATGAAAAGATGTGAAGTTAAGAGGTGATCTTCGACTTTGGAGTTACGGGTGTAACTAAATGGAGCGAGTTTCACATGACTATATCCAAACTCAACCTGAAGCCTAATTAATAAGCCAAGAACACCTCTATCAATCCATAAGAAGAAAGACACAAATGGAAAGCAGATGAGTTTCGTTATGGAAAGCAGTATAATTGCTAAGGCAGCGAATTCTGTTTGCAGTTGCAGACCATTCAACACCAACGTGAGATCGCAGCACCTAGATTGGCCTTTTATCAACTGTTAAGATAATACTGCCTATTGATTAAAACGAAGAAGTAACCAAAAGCACCAGCTGACAGTCTAACGCTGCATACACCAAAATGGCGTAAAGAAGATTAACAAATATAGGCCTTGAAAATCGTCAGTGAGTTCGAATAGAAACTCGCAATTCTTACATCCATCTGTCACAAAACCCATGCCTTTGAGCTATGGTTATTATTACTGCACCTCCACCCATTCTCAGGATGAAAGTGCCTTCTTGCAGTGATTCTCAAGCCATTCCATTGTAACACTTTTTGGCCTTTCTAGAGGCAATCCAAGAGCTCGGTCCCATATCAACTGCATCAGGAAAAGTAATCAGCAAATGCCTTGTAACATACTGAGGAACACAGGAGATGAAACAGAACAAACCTGAGAACAAATGCCAATGCTTCTTGAGACACCAAAAAGAACTGTGTAGTACCTGTAGTAATTTTGGAAAATAGCAATCATCTTCCCTCGAATGTTAGGGACAATTTAAAGAATTATATGAGGATGTGCGATAAACAATACCTAGCTTCAGTTAAGCCATAGTGGTTTAGTAACACCCCACTGTGAGCATCAACATTAGGCCATGGGTTTTTGACCTGCACGCATGAGAAAATTATATTTTAATGTGCTGTTTTGGATTGATTGAAACAAACCACTTAGCAATCTATTCAGCGTTCTACATAATGGTCTTCACTAGAGCAAAAGGAAGCCACATACTTTGCCCAACTCTGTGAGAATGGGAGGCACAACTTCATAAAGCTTTGAAACCTGTTCAAGACAATATTTATTAAGTTGCTACAAAATCAAACATCTATAATAAAAACAGAAAATATGTAATTGTTGCAGGCACTGAAAATTTTTATGCAGTAAGGAACAAATGACAACCAGCTGGAAAAGTGGATCATCAGGTAAATGCTTCAAAGCAAACTCTCTCTGGCAAGTATATCTTGGATCAGTTTTACGCAGAACTCCATGACCAAACCCAGGAACAACCTGTCAATTGACTTAACCAAGCCAGAATCAAGCACAGTACTAATGACAGTTGAGAACTGATAAAGATCATTTAAACTACATAAAAGAAAAGAATTTAACAAAGTCAAATACAATTGCAAACAAACTATGCAACCAAATGACATGCAGTCAGAATGATAAAACATAAGACAATCATAAGTTTGTCCAGGTTTTCTGTTTGTATTGACAAAGGAGCGATAATTCAGGGTTTTGCTGTGTATTACGCAAAGACATAACTGAAAGATGATCAGTACATTACCTTTCCACCATTGAGTGTTTTCCATACATAGTCTTTCAGTTGTTCTTTGGTTATGTTCTCTCCACGTTCCTCTACCACAGATTTGATCCAAAGTAGAACTTCCTACATTGCAAATCCATAAAATTGAGATAAGAAAGTAACAACAATCTTTGACAGGGAAAAACTAGACCCATGCTACCAATTGACAGAAAATGAAACATTTCTTGTCATGAATTGCTTTAAATTGTCTCCCACAACCAATAGAGAAACATGATAGAGGTGATATGCTTTTGCCTTTTTCTATATTAAGAAGTGAATAAAATAAAACACAGCAAATAGTAGACCACAATAAGCAGAATTATACACTTAACAATAAGAAATAACAAACAGAAATATACGAATCCCTAACTTCTGAAGCTACTATTCTTATCTCAATTCTGGGTAAATAACCCCATCCTCCTAGCTTAACAAAGGCATCTTACAACTTCAGAAGCTATTATTCTTATCTCAATTCTGGGTAAATAACCCCATCCTCCTAGCTTAACAAAGGCATCTTACAACTTCAAGATGAAACCCACATTAAGTTTAGTATCCAAACTAGAATGCCAGAGTTGGATAATGTTAAACATTAAGCGAATATATATATCTCCTTTAACATCATTTGCATGCCATTTCACATGTACATACATAGACATGATCACTAAAACTTGTCTAGAATATATAAATGGATGATGCCTTCAAGAAAAAGAAAAGGAATCAAAACAGGAAGTGGAAGAGATCACACTCAGGATAGATTTGCAATACCTGGTTAGCCAAGCCATGAAGAGGCCCAGCCAAACCATTCAATGCAGCCGCAAATGAAAGATAGGGATCTGAAAGTGCACTAGCTACCTGAAGCAGTGCATAAAAATAGTAGCCAAGAATTTAGCATTTAACTTTTAGAGCTTTCAATGATATTGAATTTTCAAAATTTGGACAATTTACCAGGTGGCCGGTATGAGCACTGACATTTCCACCTTCATGGTCACTGCAATATATTGCTCAAATTAAGTATCTAAGTAGCAAACATCTCTAGTTGTAAATTGGCGAAGATAAAATGTAAATACCAAGCCTAACATTCAGTGTTATTACCTATTTTTGAGAAGAAGATAATGTATTCTACCTGTGGATGGTGACATATAGTCTCATAAGCTCTTGCATCTGAGGATTATCAAATCCCAACATGTGAGAGAAATTTGCGCCATAATCGAGAGTGTGATCAACTGGAATGAATTTCCCATCTTTGTATATCCTAAATCAACAAAGATGCCAAAAGCTAGAAATAAGTGCATAGATGAGAAAATACAGTTACATTTGACATCATGAATGAATAAAATAGAGAAAATGAAAGGAATATGAAAGAACAGTAATCGACATGCAAAAGCACCATTTAGGTATCAAAGTAGCTAAAAACACAAGGAATTTCAGAAATTTCACAAGAACATCACCAGCTACAAATTTTAAATATGTCAACCAAGATTTTCACAAAAAGGAGTTCAACATTATACCATAAGGCTTATTTCCAAAGAGCAATACTTCCAAAGAGCAATTTTATCAACTTCCTGACAATCTTATACAGAATTCCACCTAAAGAAAGGTAGCCACAATGTGGATATTGAGCTGATACAATTCTGCTTACGGAATATGATGTAGACAACTTTCTTAATCTAATAGAATCATACGAAGATTCATTAAAGGAGCAATACCATAAAAGTAGGTATCGACCACAAGAAGATTGCTTTGTCTGAGTTGGGTTTCTCCAACAAATGTCCTATCAATCATGCTATAAGTAAAGGATGTTACAGAAATTGACATCTAAAATCTGCCTTAGCCAGTCAGGTAGAGCTTTAAAGAGGTGTGCTGTCATTGAAGCAATAAAATTTATGACTTTGAACGATTCACTGCTACACATTTGTTTTAGCTTATTAGGTTTCATTTTCTTTGTTCTTAATATCCTCTTCTCTTATCTAATTAGTACAAGGTCTTTTTATCCTAGGATTTAAAACTGTAGCAGGTGAATCCAGGGTTTTTTTGGAGATAGTGCTGCCATCAGTATTTTGAAAAAACCCAACAGCTCAAACTTCTCTAGCTACATTAATTAATGTGCAACATTGAAGAAAGCATAACATGCTGACTGACCTTCGATAAACATATGAAGCAATCAGTGGGACACGAGCAATTAGATTAAGAGAATCTTCATATGTAGGCTCCCAGTACCTAAAAGTGTTATCATATTATTATGCTGCCACAATGATTGAAAGGTTAAACTACAGCCAAAGCATCACAAAAATGAGAACTTACTTTGATTTGTGAATCCCATTATCATATGCCTTTTGAAATTCACTTTCAACCTGGAAGTTAAAAGTGCAGAAACAAAGTTGTCAAGTTAACATCCACATACAAACATTTTGAACTAAACCCACTAATACCTTTTCATATGTCTATCATGTAATCAGCTTAGTTATAACATTTTTCACAAAAAAAAAAACAAGTGGAAAAACCTGACTTTGTCAAAGCCTAAGAAAATCACGAGATAAGAACTCATAAAGTCTAAACAATTTTTCTCAACCACACTCACTTTATCATATCAAAACTATGATGTCATGATACTTATAATCAAGGAGAGCGTCTATCAACCTGAAGGGCCATAACACCAGTTGCAAACTGAGTCATTGGATGAGTGGAGACAGGTAGAGCATCAATGGTCTTGTACACATAATCTGCAACCAAAAGTAAGAGACTGAAGTGTGGTTACATTGCTGATCATTCAAATTCAGCAGAGCAAATGAAATTATCTCACAATATGAATGGACATAGGAACTCAAATTTGAATACCCAAGGAAGGTTTTTCGTTCATGACAAGATCTAGAGACAAGTAAAGAAGTTGAAAGCATCCAGTAAAATCAGAGTGTAAAGAAGAACCCAGAGGCAAAAACCTTTAACAGTGGCACGATTTCGTAATTCCTTCGACAAGGTATCAACTTGTTCTTTGCTAGGTACCTACTTCTCAAAGAAGGAAACATAATTAGTTAAATGCAGCCAAGGAACCCAAAGTGCAAAAGAGAAAAAGACAATGACCTGTGGAACTTAGTTACCTAATTATGCTCACCTTTCCTGTCAAAAGAAGCCAAAGAAGACCTTCTGGTAAAGGTTCGCCACCAGGTTTTGCAGCTGGTAACACTTGTTGGCATTCAGGAATAGAAAGTCCCCTGAAGCGAATTCCCTGAGAGATGGCAAATAACAGTTTGGTTTTGTAGAGAAACACAAATTTGTAAGTTCATAATTATTCAAATCAAAATTAAAGGTTATCATACCTCATCTGGATCAAGTAGTGAGGTCTCCCATAGCAATCCTGTCATTCCTCTCATTCCACCTAGTACCTTACCAATTTTATATGAATAAAACCCATCTAAAAGTAAGACGATATCGTAACTGGTTGATAATCCTTTTAAATTCTTTGTTATCCGCAGCATTGAACTAAAAGTAATATTTCTGTTAAGATATAATATGGTCATATGGAAAAGAGAAAATATGCATACCATGTCAACAGTAATATTTCCCAATTGAACTTTTCCATAATCTGTCTTCAGTTTTTTCAGGCGCTCCTGCAACAAGGTAAAAAAGCTAGAAATCAGTTACTTTTCTAGCAATTAAAAAGACAACTTAAGTACTTCGCATACATTGAAATTAAGTTAAAGTCATAGGAGAAAACTTTACTAGGGCCGATTATGGTTCTAACTAAAAGACAAACATTGTTTATCGAAGGGCCTAAGTTTCATGCATGATTCAAGTAATACAAGAACGCAAGTAATTCGTACCTGTTGCTCTGGGATCAATTCCCTCAACTGAGAATGAAGGTCCTATGACATGGAGAAGAAAAAGCAATAATAACAAACAACAGATAAAGCTTCAGGAAACAATCAAACAATACAGAGGAATATGACTTTTAATACTCCTAATCAACAAAGCATCAGCGAGATAGAAATCATCTCAAGTAAGAACAACAAAGGTTTGATTCCTATGAAACATAAAAGAGCAAGCATCAATACAACTTCATGCTAACAAATAAAAGTTAAGAATATATATATAGACAATGAAGGTAATAAAATAAAATATAAGGAGAAAAAGCCAACGGATTATCATCAGAAAATTAATTTAGAGCATCAAAAAATAGAAAAGGTGATTACAAGATCAGAAGAGCTCTGCATTTGAAGCCATCTCACAGAATTGCTGAGATTAGATCGTTGTACCTGAAAATTTCATTTATTTATATGTAACAAAGATCATTAGATGTTTCGCGGAAGCTACTTGTATATGATGATTATTTGTATATTGATTACGAATTGTGCGCTCGTGTTGCATGCATTCTTTATTGGGGAGAACAACTTACAGTAGCGCGCGAACGAAGTCTGGAAGAAAACAGAGAAAAGGCTTTAAAGAACACCATTTTTCTTTCACTTCAACCTCAACGGTAAGATTTCAAATCTGAAACAGAATTTAGAATATTACACAAAGATCTTCTAGATCTCAAATCTGCATTAGATTGAAATTTATCACAAATGTAAAAACAAGATTGTCGGAAAGTAGACTACAACCATTATCAGAAAACAAAAGGGTAAAAATAACTAAAACGAAGTTATAAATGATGAGAATAACATATATCTAAAATAAGTTCTATTAAATTCCAGAGAGAAGTCACATGAAAAATAAAGGAAAGGAATTACGAATTTTCTTGGTTGGAAAATGAAAATTGAACTCAACTCACTTTGAATGAACTTTCAGCAGGAGTAGCAGCAGTAGGTACGGAACCCTTCAGAGTTCAGAGTTCAGAGTTCAGAGGAAATAGCCAGATTACAGCCTCAACGGACACACAAGGACATCGTTGACGCATTTGTATGCTAATTAATATAAGTAAATTCTCTTGTTTATTATTATTATTTAGTATCTTCAAGTTTTTGAAGAACTTCAAAGGCATGGGTAACGCCAATTTTAATTAGCAGGTCTAAATATACTTAGAAATATAAAATTATTTTAGTTCAGACTGATCCAACTCCAACGCAAAGTTAGGGGTTTACCAGTTTGACGGAGCGGTGGGCGGACAGGAGCACCGGTGGGCGGTGGCACTCTGTAAATATATTTATGTTATATAATTTTTAAAGAAAAATTTATAAGTTTCATTAAAAACTTTTTTCGATCGTTTGAGTACAGTATAAATTTAAATATTTAGTATTTTCCAATTTATATATTTAATCATTTCAATATTAAATTTTAAGTCATTCCTAAAATTTACTTTCAAAATTTTATAAATAAAGAAATAATATTAAATTAGTTAGAGAACTTAGTTAATTTGAAAATGATAATTGGTTCAATAGATAAAATGAAAATAAAAATAATTAAATAGGTAAAAATATTAGAATTAATTTCATAAAATTGAAATATAAAAGAATATTTGAAAATTTTGGTTTAATTTTGAATATTTTCAATTAAATAATTTTTAAAATTTTTATATATTTTAAAATTTTGATTGATGGGACTTTTTACTTAATTTTTAAATTTTTATGATTTCTAAATTTTAAAAAAGATTCTTTTATTTTAAAAATATTCAAAAATTCAATCAATTTAATTTAACTTTTAAACTTAATTATTAAATTTAATATACTTTAAAAAGTTATCAAATTACAATTCTGCAAAAATAAATAAGGATGATAATAGACCAGCTTAAGTCCCAGGTGCTCTTTGCTCTACTCGATTACAGGCGGATCGAGCTAGCTCGATTTAACTTTATTATTATTTATTTTAAACAATAAGGTAATTTTTAACCCAAAAAAAAAAACTTCGGTTTTTCTAAGGGGTGGCCTGCCTGACTAACTCAAACCAAAATCGGGTTAAGTTAGGCGGGCTGATGGCCCGGTCACATTCGCCGCGCTAAAAACAAAAGGAGAAGAAAAAGGAGGTAACCAAAAAGGTAATAAGATCACAGTTTGCTTTTTCCCTCCGATAGAATTAGTGGCGGGAAATATGAGAAATTTTTATTTCCCTTATATATCCAACGCGCCTTCTTTCTTCTTCTGCTTGATCTTCTTCTTCCCATGTACTCTACCGGCCCGCCGTTTTGTTTTCTTTAGTTTCTCAGTCCCAGTCTCTGTGATTAAGCAATTAGGGTTACCGTGTATATAAGCCGCTATACATGGGGAACAAGGTCACCGACGATCTTCTATCCACAGTGCGGTCCGTGGTGGGGCCGGGCTTCTCCGACATGGACATAATCAGAGCTCTCCATCTCTCAAACAGCAATCCTACTGCTGCCATCAACATCATCTTCGACACTCCTCATTTTAGTACAAAACACATACCCCAATCCCAAGCCCACAGAATCTCAGCCCCAAACCCTAATGCTGTTACCCAAAAGTCAGAACGAGTGGATGGAGCGGAGAAGAATCGGGGGAATTCCACATTCAAACAGGAACTCCAGACACCAGGGACCCCCAAAGTATGTCTAGAATTACTACCTTATCCGAAACCGAAGCGAGTGAATAAAGAGGAAGAAAATTGCCATGTGAATTATAGCGTAGATGTTGTCAATGCGAAGGCATTTAGTACTCTAGGGAGTGAGTGGTGGTATGTGGGTAGCAGTGAAGTGTCAGGATTGTCTACGTGTAAAGGGAGGAAAGTGAAGCCCGGAGATGAAGTGATATTTACATTTCCCCAGAAGAGTGAAAGTTTGAGATCACCAGCGTCCAGAAAGGCTTTTCACAGAGGAAAGTTTGCGGCAACAGCGGCATGTTCGGAGATTGTGAGATTTTCCACCAAAGAGAGTGGAGAGGTACCTGAACAAGCGGCATAAATATGTCGTTTTTGCCAGTAATTGTTGTTGTAATGACAATGATGATGTTTATGGAGTGAAAACTTTATAAGGATCAATCATTTGGTTTAGCATTGTCTGGAGAGTTAAGGCCTTTGTTTGCATCTTTCTATTGAAGTTATTCATATGTTTGACTGGTGTATTCTGTGTTGTTCTTTTGATGGGTTGTGACAGATTGGTCGAATACCTAATGAATGGTCTCGTTGTCTTCTGCCTCTAGTGAGAGACAAGAAAGTTAATGTTTTTGGGTGTTGTAAGGCAGCTCCTGATGTGTTGGGCATAATGGATACTATTGTATTGTCAGTAAGGTATCATTACACCTTGTCTGTGCTTTTGCAAAATTGGTGATGAATCTTTTGATGGAGCAGTAAGACTGCTATTTCAAGACTTGATATTAAATTTACAGATGGATTTTCACTTTTTTCCCCCCTTTCTGTTTTAGTGTTTATCTAAATAGTGCCATGTTCAACAAGCCCCAGCATTTCTCACTTAAGGCAGCCAGCAGTACCTCTGCAGAAACGGTCCTTCATCCTCTTCCAAACTTGTTCCGTTTGATTGGCTTGCCTCCATCTCAGAAGGTGAGATCTTCTGTTTGACTCAATTTTTATCATTCCTTTGAAGTCTGAAGCCTTTAATTTGCTATGTGATGGACTTGATTTTGTGTACAAGGATATTTTTGTCCAAATGTGGATAATGAATTCTTTATCATAACCAGGCAGAATTTACACCTGCTGATTTGAACACAAGGAAGCGGCCTTTAAACTCAAAGGTAGTAAAATAGTCATTTGTATTTCACAAGTTTGTTGCCCAATCTTCACTTAACTTAGTAAGAATTATTCAACTACATAGGAATGTTCTGGTCTTTCTACATCACTTGCCAGCAAGTTGAGAGATCAGTCTGGACATGGAGATGGAGATGAAGTTGAAAATGGGGAACCCATCACAGATGCTGATCTCGAAAATATTGTTGGGGTTGGATGCACCTCTGAGTTAGAGGTAATGCTAAGGATGAAAGAAGCTATTGTAAGATAGGAACTTGAACGAGCATCTAACATGGAATTTTTTGTGACTAGGAAATGGACCCTCCTAGCACACTTCAGTGTGAACTTCGACCTTACCAAAAGCAAGCTTTACATTGGATGACTCAATTGGAGAAGGGAAAATGCATTGACGATGCATCGACCCTTCATCCATGTTGGGAGGCTTATCAATTAGGGGAGGAGTATGTTTGATATCTCCTTTTTTTATAGAACCTCAATTGCTGTAATGACTATTAATGAGTTATTTGGTTTCACAGGAGGAAGTTTGTTGTGTATCTGAATGCCTTTTCTGGTGATGCCGCCACAGAATTCCCAAGCACACTTAAAATGGCCAGAGGAGGAGTATGTTTCTCCTGCCTTCTTTGAATGTCGAACATCAGATTATGTTTTCTGCTTATATATGCTTATCGTGTCATATTTTTGAAGATTTTGGCAGATGCTATGGGACTTGGAAAGACCATAATGACCATAGCTCTTTTACTTACTCATACTGAAAAGGGTGGGTCATCAGCTAATCCATCTACATGTCAGCTTTCAAGTAAGAGCACTCAAGTTACCAATCTTCCAGAACAGTGTCTAAATCCCATGAACAAAGAAGAAAATTTGGCGGCTTCTAATAAATTGGAAGAGCAAAAGAAGATCCTGCTAAATGGTGGGAACCTGGTTGTATGTCCTATGACTTTACTCAGCCAGTGGAAGGTAATAATTGATGGTATTTAATGCATACCCTGCATGGTACTTATTGCAATTAAATGTATTAAATTGATATTGCTTTATGATTGAGGAATTAATGTATTGTCATCTCTCCATTAAAGTCTGTAGTTATTTTTTGGCACAGGCAGAGATAGAAACTCATGCAGAACCTGGTTCGTTGTCTCTTTGTCTTCATTATGGTCAAAGTAGAGTTAAGGATGCTAAACTTTTGGCTCAGTATGATGTGGTGATAACTACATATGGAGTGTTAACCTCAGAGTTTTCAACGGAGGTATTACAGTATGTTCTACTTATTCTCTTGTATTTTTGTCAACATATTTGTATACTTTAAAGGAACATAGCTCTTGCTTGAATTTTGTTAATTCCTTCACAGGATGCTGAAGAGAATAGGGGACTATATTCTGTCCAGTGGTTTAGGGTGATTCTTGATGAGGCACATACCATAAAATCCTCAAAAAGTCAAATTTCTATTGCTGCTGCTTCTCTAGTTGCACGTCTTCGCTGGTGTCTTACTGGCACCCCAATCCAGGTAGTGTATCAGACTTTCCTACTCCCTTTCTCCAGAAAAAGAAATAGTGAGTTATTTATTAGCTTTGGATTCGATGTCCATCCTCTTGAGTTCTTGATGTCTATTTACATTATTTGGGTGGAAGTTTCCATCATACATAGATACGGAAAGCTTGATTATATCTATAACATGTGACATTTTGATGTTGCATTTCTTTGAGTCAGAACAACCTGGAGGACATCTACAGCCTTCTTCGATTTTTGAAAGTTGAACCTTGGCAAAGTTGGGCATGGTAAATCTTGTCCTTCTTTCTGCTAGAGTAAATGTTGCCATCTTATTTTTTCTTCATTGGTTGCAGAAATTGTAGGAAGGATCATAGTTAATTCTCAATAGTGGCCCATGATTTAAATGCTCATTGCTTAAATTCTTATTTAAAGTTATATTGGGTAATTGTACATTCTGGGATAGCCTTCTGAGACTAATATTTAAAGTTAGGGTGTGAGGAAATTATAATATATTTAGCTGAATGTATTTGTTAGAATATTTTTTTTTAAGCAAAGTGGAACCATAAGATTTAGAGTTAAATGGAGATCATATTATATTAAGTAGTAGGACTGGAAGGAGGCCTGCAAAGATTAAATTAGTTCTTGAAGTGGATATCAAAGCTTTGAACTGCAAACATTTTGGGGTTGGTTAACTGTGTTATTCAAATCCTTTGTTTGTCTCACAATTAGTATTTCTGAGACCCAATATATTTTTCTGATATGTACTGGATCTTTTTACATTAAACAGGTGGAACAAACTTGTCCAGAAACCATTTGAGGAGGGTGATGGAAGAGGCTTAAAGTTGGTTCAGTCCATTTTAAAACCTATTATGTTGAGGAGAACAAAGTCTAGCACAGACAAGGAAGGAAGGTGAATATATTGGTTAAGAGCAGAGGACAGTGTCTTAGTCTCTTGTAAATTGTTTCTTAAATCCTTTCTATCTGCAGGCCAATTCTAGTTCTTCCTCCAGCTGATATTCAAATGATTTATTGCGAACTATCAGATACTGAAAGAGATTTCTACGAAGCTTTGTTTAAACGATCAAAGGTCTGTATGGCTTTTGTCATGTGTTTCATGCAGTCATATTAATATTTTTCCTCATCTCATTCCCTCTACACAACATATACATTTTCAGGTGAAGTTTGATCAGTTTGTTGAGCAAGGGCGTGTTCTTCATAATTATGCATCAATTTTGGAGTTGCTTTTACGTCTTCGTCAATGTTGTGATCATCCATTTCTTGTGATGAGGTTTAGACTTGTCAACTTCTTTGTTTTTTCAATGTGCTGGTCTATTGGAATGATTTTCAATGGGAATAAAAATGTTGCTGTTTATGAAAGTATTCTGTTTAGATGTATGCTGGCTATTTACCTTTCCTTTCTACCTCTGTCATATTGTTTTGGGTTTGATGGTATTGAGAAATTTTTTGCAGGCTTTATTCTGCTGTTGTGCCCTTGTCGAAACATAAGAGCTATAGATTTTGTTAAATCCTATGTGTTTCTTTTACTGATACTTTATTCCTTTTTTCTAGTCTTTATCTGCTCTTTTGCTAGTAAGACTTTATGGGTATTGTGGGGCTGCTTAATAGATACCTTTTAGACTTGTGCAAGTGTATGATTTCTTCACATTTTCATTTAATGGGATTCACTACGTGATTGGTTTTATTTGATGTATCCAGTCGAGGAGATACCCAGGAATATTCTGATTTGGATAAGCTAGCCAAACGTTTCCTCAAAGTGGGCGAAAATGCACTGGATAGGGAAGCCAACTGTGTGCCTTCACTGGCATATGTTCAAGAAGTTGTGGAAGAGCTGCGCAAGGGGGAACAGGGAGAGTGTCCTATATGTCTTGAAGCTTTTGAGGATGCAATATTGACACCCTGTGCTCACCGCATATGTCGAGAGTGTCTATTGGCAAGTTGGAAAAGTCCTGCATCTGGTTTATGTCCTGTTTGTAGGTATATTTAAGAATTATCCTTTATTTTTCCATTGGAATACAGATTGTTCTCCTTAAAGTGTTTTGCAATTTATGGTTTCTATATTTTACTTTTTATAAGAGGTGCATTAGGTAAGAGCGTATAGCAGCTAGAACTGACATAAGATTCCAGAATGATCTTGATTGAAAAAAAAGGTTATATATTTGAAGTTATGGATCTCTTGAAAAAGTTGTTCAAGTTTTGAGAGCTTTGTTCTAAATCAATGGAATGCATTTTTTAAAGCCCTCACCTCTTTTCTTAAAAATTTCTATTTAAGGAAGTCTAAGAATTCAAGCTCAAAAAAGCTTTTGTATGAGATCTTGGAATCAATCCATTGACTGCAAATTACTATTATAGGCTGAAGAATGCATTGTTTGAAGCTCTTTCAACAGAACACGTTCAGTTGATTCCATGATTTTTGCTCAATATCATTCTGGACTATACAATAAGCTCTTCCTAACTGATGGTTTCTGATACAAGAACTGGGAACAGAATTCACTTAATCCATATTCAGCTATTCTTCTGTCGCAGGAAAATGGTTAGTAAACAAGAGCTTATTACGGCACCAACTGGCAGTAGATTCAGGATTGATGTTAAGAAAAACTGGGTTGAATCAGCCAAAATAGTAGTTCTATTGAAAGAACTTGGAACTCTTTGTTCTTCAGGCTCTAAGAGTATTGTTTTCAGTCAGTGGACGGCCTTTCTGGACCTCTTACAAATCCCTCTTTCTAGGTAACAATTTTGCAACTGCTGAAAATTTTGTAGAGGTATGTGTTTTGTTGGATGAGTTTCTTGTAGTAGTTGTTTCTGCTACTTTGAATTATTTTCTTCTGTGGATGTAGAGATGTGAAGCATATTGACCTTGTTTCATAGTATTGCAGAACTTAGTAATCATGAGTTCTATATGCCTGTTCTGTACAAGTTGATATGGGTATTAGCTTTATGCAGGTTGTGGTTGATATCTGATCTTTCGCATGTTTCCTCATTGTGGTTGATAACATCTTCTGATGTTCAAGATTTCTTTTGAAGCAGAGCTTTAGGTTGTTCTCTTCCTGAAATAACAAAATTTCCATTTTGGCCAGGACAAACATTTCATTTCTTCGCCTTGATGGGACTTTAAACCAACAACAGCGTGAACGAGTAATAAAACAATTTTCAGAAGATAATAGTGTTATGGTCTGTTAACCTTCTTCTGTTGTCTGCTCTTTTTTTTTACCTTGATGATTAATATGAAGCCACCTTTTCATATAACACCTTTGGTCTGAGAATATTATTGGTTTAAATCCACTTTAGGTCTTGCTGATGTCGTTGAAGGCTGGAGGGGTTGGGATAAATCTAACAGCAGCATCCAATGCCTTTGTTATGGTGTGTTCAATATAAAGTTATCATCTTTAACTTGTAATCTGGTCATTCTTTTGGACAATCTTTTCTCTTGTGACTTGTCTTTTGTATGTCTATTCATAACTTTATTTTGAGCTACTAGACCTTGGATCACATTATGGCCTTAAGTTAAGGAGGCAAAATTGTTTGTTGTTTAGAGGTTGAAGGAAGATTTCTGCGAGGATATAAGCTTTTTTGTGTGTGTGGATGTAATTCAGGATTGACTTTCTAGGTTGTTCTCAAAGTTAATAGCACATTGAGTGTCTCCTTTCCTTTTTCTAGAGTTCATTGTTTGGGGGTTTGTAACTTGGTTACTTTGACTATTATACTGATGTCAAGCATTTTTTTTAGGACCCATGGTGGAATCCAGCCGTGGAGGAACAAGCTGTCATGCGAATACATCGCATTGGACAAACCAAACCAGTGACAATCAAGCGATTCATTGTTAAGGTCTGTTTTCTCCACTGAACTTGGAATTCATGCAGCTTCAACTTATTGATTCTTTTCATGACCATTGATCAGCTAACTTAATTCAGCACTTCTATTTCTACCAAGAGAGCAAAATCTCACTATTTTACATTATTAATAGGAATAAGAGGGATTCTTCTCAAGTTATAGACATCTCTGCTGCTTTAACATGCATGCAGATTCTTATATGCTCTACATGTTTATGTAATTTAACTTTGTACACTTAAGGATTTAACTAAATGGCAGGGGACGGTTGAGGAAAGAATGGAAGCAGTTCAAGCACGGAAGCAGCGGATGATCTCTGGCGCCTTGACTGATCAAGAAGTTCGAAGTGCTCGAATTGAAGAGCTGAAAATGCTCTTTACGTAGACCACTTGGGTTGGAAGGTTTGGTCACTGGACATCAAGACGTTAGTGAGAACTTGAAGTCGTTTCTGAGGGGAATTTACCAGTTGGCTTGCCACAATACTTCGAAGAGGGAAAATGAATTGCTTGTGGTGTTTGTGCTGGTGGAACTACAATTGGGCTAATGACCGGGAAAATGAATTGCACTCTAACGCACTATATATCTCAGCAAAATTAGGGAGATCTAACAAGCCGAATTCCTGAGCAGAAGCTGCTGGTGTACATATACAAGTCCATGCAAAAACCAGGTTCCCCAAATATATAGCTTTTTGAGCAGTCTTAACCCTGTTTTTTAAAAAAGGTGGCATTATTTAACTCTGATCTTGTAATTGTGAGTTCGTAACCGAGGGAGGGGTACGCTTATGTGTTGAAACTTAAGACATGGAGAAGTGTCATGTAACTACTGGGAAATACCAGAATGAATATATGAAAAGTGTCTTTTGTTGACTAGGAGAACTTAAATTTCGTTTTGTCTCAAATGATCTTTCAGCTATAAAGATGGAAGAGTCGATTTGTACGACTATTGAAGATGATACTAATGACCGTATTAAAGTTTAAACTTTTGACGCAGCAACTTTTATCTGTTAAGATTTACCAGGCAAAGCCATTTGAGTATAGCCTCAATTGAAATCTGAGTTGCGTTTGAAATAGGTTCTGTAACAATTTTGCTATAACAAATTGGGTGCTGGTATCATTTTCGTTACTATCAATCCAATGTGAGTTTTGAGTGATGTAGCTCCATGTTGGAAGACTTGACCAGGAGACTGAAATCACCAGTTGGATTGAGCTTACTGGAATGTGAAATCCCGTCCTCTTACGGTTAATTCTGTGACAACCCCTGTTTGTTATGGTTGATCCCTAAGCGTCAAAGTCCAAATCGTTCATCCAGAACAAGTTTTTATGTAGGAAGGGTGAAAATTTATCTATTCCATTGTTTGCTGTCAATAGATCCTAAACACTTTCTGAGTGGTGAAATCTGTACCCCCATTAATTTAAATGATGTGTTTTTGCTCCTTTTATATAAGTTGATTTTCTAATCAGAGTAATTTACTGAAGCCGTATTTCAACAGAACTAAATGGGAACACTTGAATCAATCAAGTATGAAAATTAATGTCATTCCTTTAGTATTTTGGTTCTAAGTAAATTAATTGCTGGCAACATTCATGGCCCTATAAAGTTTTTGTTACTGTTTTGGTAAAAACCTGTCAATTTATTAATAAGATATTTACCAAATAATACAATTTTTAAACAAAACACATATGGAAATATAATCCTATAAATATAAATAAATAAATAAGACGTAACTGTAAATTAAGCACTTCGGTTAATTGACTATAAAACCGTTACAACCACGTGTCCGGAACGGGCTTTTCTGGAAAACGCTAGGACAAATGTATAAAGTAAACGCTTCGGCTCCGCATAATTGATGACACTTGTAAGACTAAGACGGGAGGGGAACTAAGACCACCCTAAGATTTGGGCACAGCTACGCTTGTTCACACTCACGGTTGCGAAACCCTCCAAGTCCTACCAACCTCCTCTCTCCTTGTACCTCTGTGGACTGGACACACTGACAGGCACGTAGACGTAGGTATATTTATATACTTGCGGTTGCCCTTGCCCCTGAAGTGTGTTAACTTTGGTTCTGTAGGGGACAGTTTTGAAGGAATAGCATGGAAGAGGGAAACCCTGTCTCAGCCTCAGCCACTCCGTCTCACGTGATGCAGGTGCAGGAGGGGACAGTTAGCGTCGGCGGAGAGACGAGCATTGTGGTGGCTGAAGTAGGTGGTGGTGGTGGCGGAGGAGAGTCAAGAATACGATCATCATCTTTCGTTGATGTTAATAATGAAACGGTGGTGAAAAGAAAGAGAGGGAGGCCAAGGAAGGACAGAGAAAGCACAGACGGCGATGGCAGCAAAAGAGTGTGCATGGGGTCGCTTCCTTCTCTGGCCTTTTCCTCACCTACAACCGTGCCAGGGGTGAAACGTGGCAGAGGAAGGCCTCGTGGTTCCGGTAAACTGCAGCTCTTGGCTGCTTTTGGTGAGTTTTGAGTTAACGCACATATTTATGTCTACATATAACATATTTATTACCATCTGTAAAAAACTAAACATATACGTCTTATGTTGTTGTTGATTGATTATTTGTAAGTGGAATTGATGTGGGTAACTGGTTTTGTATTTGCAATTGATAGTGTTGGGAGGATGTACGCTAATTCTGTGAATTAAGTAATTAAAAAAGGACACTAAATTAAACTACTGTTTTAGTTGTCACCGGAAAAGTGTTAATCCACTTCAATTAGAATGTTACTGTTTAAGACATATTCATTATGATGAACAATCTTAACTGTCAGATTCTTACGATGTGAAACATTTTTTTTCTGAAGGTGGTGCTGCAGTGGAAACAGCTGGAGGAAACTTCATTCCTCATGTATTAACTGTAGATACAGGAGAGGTATGAATGATATAGTCGAGATAGAATAATACTGAAGTATGCAGACATTTCATCATTCATTGCTTTTGCTCTGGTTTGGCATATCATTCATTCCTTAATACTTTCTTCTTGCAATTTAGCTTTTCATCTTGGTTTTGTGCAGGACGTTTTCCAAAATTTAAGGACTTTTTCTCAATTGGGTCGTCGAGCAATCTGTGTTCTCTCTGCTACTGGTGCCATCTCATCCGTTATCTTACGGCAACCTGAATCTTCAGGTGGAATTTAAGATGCGAGGTGTGACTCATGCTGATTTAAACTTTTCCTTTTGTTCTTTTAACGGCAATCTGACAGGATATCTTGAAGGCATTGCTTGCAAATATTTTGTAGGCAACAAAAAGTGGTTTAAACTATAGTTTTGTGGTTCCCCTGTACGTTGTTTTCTATGTGAGCCTAGCCTAATTGGTGATGATGATTGAACCCTGTCACTCTTTCCCTCTTTTCAGGGACGTTTTGAGATTCTGTTTCTGTCCGGAACTTTTACATTTAGTGAATCGAGTGGTTCAAAGTCCAAAATTGGCATGTTAAGTGTCTCACTGGCTAGCTCTGATGGTCGGGTTTTTGGTGGCTCTGTTGCGGCCTGTTTAGTGGCTGGTGGCCCAATTCAGGTATATTCTCCATTTATATATATACAAATAACAGCCAAAAACATTCAGGCTTCCTTAACTTTCACAGGATTTAACTCTTTCCATTAAATGAATTGTGTTCTGAATCCTTGAAATGGCCAAAAGATGTGTCCATATATATACATACATATATATATATATATATATATAATATTTTAATATCCAATGTGAATTATCAGTCTATCAGCTAGCTTATACTTGCGGCTTGACTCACGACTGGTTTCTCTCTGATTCATCAGCTCATTGTCGCCAGTTTTAAGCAGAACATTAGTAGGGAGCTGAAAATGAGGCAGTCAAATGAGTCTTCTACAGCTACTAGTTTACCTACCACAGCAAGATTTCCCACACGAACTGTTACAACAACAAAACTTGAAGAGAGTTGCACCACACCAACTTCTGTACTTTCAGAACCATTGAATGGAGAAGCAGCTAATGCAGCCTCTATAAACCAAAATCTCAGTCCTGATTATCAAAATGAAGTTAGCCAAAATGCGTTGCAGTCCTCGCAGCCCATTTTATGTCAAAGAATGTCTCCGGATATTGGTGCTCAAATGCCTTGTCATGAAAATGCTACTAGTTCACAATTTCTGTTTTCCAGTGTTCCTATTACTCATGCCTGACAATGCCGACGTTATGAAGTGTCATGTTCTTGGTAGAGCTTGCTAAATTAAAAAATGGAATAAAGATGTTTTGTGGAGATGTCAGCAAATAGAAGGGAGAAAACAGCTCACTGTGAACCATCCTTGTTATTCTGATGATGAAATTCAATGCAGCAAAAAGATGTGCTTTGGATCTTATAAACCTATCATGTTTGTTACTTTCCTACAAAAGGTTTGTCATATTTAGCGGGTTTGTTTATATGTGGTATAAATATATATCCAAAGACACTACCATTTATGAATCTATAGAATAGCTTCCAGTAATAACAGTCCAATTCCTTATAAGACAATCAAACATTAGCGAACAATTGATAGGTTTGGGCATCAAGACTGATTTGCCGAACTGCTGCAATTGCCGCTAGTACCCCTACTGCTGTGAAAGTGATGGCTATAATGACATTCAACCAGAAAATCAGGCTGCTCTTTGATTTCTTGAACGTCAAGTTGTAAAAAACAACTGGAAGTATAATGTCTAGAGGCACGAAGCCAAATGCGCCGATCAACGAATTGATGTCGCCGAAGAATGGAAACATTGCTGCTATTGTAGTTGATATAACAACAGACAACGACCTTGTGAGAACCCTTGGAATAACATTACGAGCAGAGAACTGTGGACTTGTTGGGTCCCCAAAACCTTGCTCCAACACAACATTTGTAGGCTGCAAGTAAATCTGTGGGCAGGAAACCATTTACTTTGCTCTGTGCACATCAATGTTACTGTTAATGCATCAGCCAGAAAAAAAGGAGATGTTCTTACCGCAGCAATTGTTAAGAGTTGTAAAATAGTGAAGATGTTGGGCAACAGGATAATCCATTTTGGTACCAAGATTACCCCATCTTTTACAAAGTTGCTGAGGATAAGGCCTTCACTTATGTTGCCGAATGCCCAGTAGCCAGATATGGCAACGCTTAAAAACGTTATCGCAAGTACGATATAGCACATACAAAGTCCTCTGAACATCTTCCCTTTCACAGGTGGTGCTACAGTTGCCTGTAAGCAAAATATGCCAATCTGTAAAACTTTTTTTTTTTATTTATAATCTGTAGCAACAAAGTTAAGGTCGAGGCCAATAATCAAAGGTTAGTGGATCAAATCAGACCTGAATTTCTGGGATAATCCCATTGCCATATGCTGTTGCAATTATCGCAGTCGCATTAAAGATGCCAAAAACACGATCTTGAGTGTTTCCGGTTACAGAGTAGTCCTTTGGCTCCTTGGATGAATGTCCTGCAACAGAATCCAAGCCGTTCCTGAAATAAACTTACCTAATCAATAAATTTAGTCGCGGTTCATGTTAAGCATGCTTTACTAGATTACCAATAACAATGGAACCGGCGGTAGCACAGGCACTATAAGCCAAGCAAAGAAGCAAAGATATGAAGTTGATGTGCCTGAGGGAGTGAAACGATGGAATTTGAGCCAGTATCAACATTAGACACCCAAATATGATCACAAACTCATAAAGCTTTATGCTTCCACTTGGCCTTGAAAGAATGTAGACTGTCTGATGACCAGACAACGCAGAAGGTTAAGATCTTACATTTGTTTATGTTCTTGAATCAAAATGTACATGCCATGAACGAAAATGTTTGGTAGAGTGAAGTCTGACCTTCATGCATTGCCCTCCAAGAAGAGTGCAAGAAATAACAGCACCATAACAGACCATGAACTGTATTGGACCAACAAGCAACCTTCCCATTCTTGGCCCTACCACACAATCAGATTTTCTTGTAAAATGCTGAATATGTCTGAGCTTACGGATGCAATATTACATATATATATATATATAAGAGAGAGTATCGAATGATGCTATTTGAATAAAACCTTTTGGATAAATTGAATAAAAGATGTTCTCTTAATTAGTTTTGTACCCATCTCCTATAAACTTTATAGATCATAATGCAAGAAATGATCTCCATTAATATGCCTCACATTATAGTGTCCTTTGCTGTCTTTTCCTCCATGATTATTATAATAATTTAGTATTAGGTGCTGAATCTAAATGAGAATTGATCGAGAAGCATAAAGTGGTAAGTACCCAATATTTGATTAGCCAGGTCTCTAAAGCGAAGCTGGCGACGACCCAATTGAGCATGATGTTCAAGAAGCATAGACAACAAGTTGTAAGAATAGAAAGTGACCAGAGCTCCGATGACCAGAAAGCAAATACCGGCGGCCCATCCAAGGAATTTGAAAGCGTATGGTAGGCTCATAAGAGCTGGGCCAACTATCGATGTTGTTAGGTGGTATCCACAGTGCACCCATGATCCTATATACATTTAACGTATACTGTTCTTCATCTCATGCACATGTACATACACATAACATAACATGCAAGTAAATTGTCATCTTTCATCTTTTTGCTTTGCATGTCCCGTAATTTTTCAGTATTGACTATTGACACCATTTGACAAGGAAATATAAGGAAAAAACTTTTATCAATAAATTATATCCAAACTAAGGCTAGCATTTCACCTTTTAATTGGTTGTCCCATAGTAATATTTAAAGTATGACCTGTCTTCGTTGGAAGAGACCATATGGCTCAGTGGTATCCCTCTAGCAAGAATCAAAGCATATTGCTTTGAGTAAAGCTGCCCCACTACATGGCGCCTTCAGATCCTCTGGCTCAGGTATTCTGGCCCTATCCTGTGCCAAAGGATCTAAGCCATCCATTCTATTAATAAATGGATGGCTTAATAAATAGATGGCTTAAATCCTCTGGCACAGAATAGGGCCAGAATACCCGGACCAGAGGATCAGGTCCCCTACATGGCAGTCCTCGTAGAGGTTCGATTTGGGTCATTAAACTAACGTAGTTTTGGTATATGCATTACCTAAGCTTTCACCAAAATCATATATATGTAATGCCCGCTCTTCGTATTTTAGGTGTTAATGAGCTACTCCTTACCAACCAATCTGGCACGTTTCATCCTTGGGGAACAGAGTCTACTTGTTGAGTTATGGTCTACATTTTTTTCACCAATGTCGTATCCAATTTCATACAACTATCTATAACCACTAAAACAATACAAAAAGATTATCGCATGCAATGCACCAAATGAGTTTGCATATCAGAAAGCAGGTTGTTCGAGTTTTCAGCCAGCGGGATCGTATAATAAAGAGGAACCCAAGAAGAAAAATGAGATAAAGATTTTAGGGAGGCACAATTGAAGAAGAAAACAATCAGTCGATAACTGTACCTGCACGAACAATGTATGCATGCTGTTTCACTTTGAGCTATAAAGACATTGGTCGGTTTACGTAGGGTAAGTACCTTTGGATTGGAGCACAAAAATAGCTCCAGCGTCAAGCTTTCGCTCATGTTCCTTTAGAACATTTTCGGTAGCATTCCCATTCTTCTCTTGCATATCCATATCTGTATCTTTTAATACCCTGTAGTGCGACCGAATACATATATAAGAAGATGGTAAATGAAGCGAAGCCACATATAAAAATCAAAGGATGCTAGTGGCCTCCACTACCTAACTCTGTAGCACACATATTCCGTGATATGCTTGTTCATATGGAGTACATAACTAACACCTTTATAACCAAAAACCTTAAGTAAATAAAGGATGGGAACAGTATATATATGTGTGTGTATATCTATATATATATATGTATATAAAGAGGGATTCCAATTACTAAACTACTCTCTGAACAACAATAGCAACATACATATATATGTACGACTCCAAGTAAATAACAACACTTGTGACAATTCACAACTCTATTGTGCCCACAATTATTACTTTTTAAAATCTTTTTTAATTGGGTCTTACCTCTTTATCATAGTCGAGGAGCTTTTTACTCTGATGCTAAAAACTAGTTTCTGCTTTAAATAGTTTTCATGATAATTGGACTGAATTTGGTATAGTCATTTTAGAATGTAAACAATTATTGAGTGTTAGACCTCAAATCAAGGTCTGTTGGGTTCGTTGGCAAGCCAATATTGAGGCTCATAACTTGACAAAGGTCTCACATTTATATGCTAACCGTTGTAGTTGAAATTTTCTCCTAACTCTCTGATTAATGCTATTGATATTGACTTTGTTTCAAAAAAAAAAGATTATTGTATGTCAATACCACAAGTCAAACTTTGGTGCAAGAGAACAGCAATATAGTTCAAACATAGCTTTAGTTTTGAATGTATCGCATATATATATTACCAAAAATATAAGACATGGATGGACAGGATAGTCCATATATGGCAAAGAAAACTTAAGCATTAAATGTAACAACGTGATTATCTATGTACGATAAACTGATTGCAATTTAGTTAGAAGAAATTACAAATTAGGAAACACCAAAACTTGTTGTCCTAATTAGCATAGACCAATGTTTTTAAAATTGAACCGGTTCGGTCGGTTGAACAATGAAAACATTAAATCAGTTAACTTTTTCATTCAATTTTTAACTCTTCAGTTTGGTTTAGTTTAATAATTTTTGTTATAAAAAATTGATCAATTTATTAATTAATTAAAAATTTTCATAAACTAATTAGTGTTTTAAAAATAAAATAAATCGATAAATTTTTATTTAACAATCTTCTTTTTTAAATAAAATTTTAAATTTTCAACCTGGTAAAAATAATCATTTTCAATAAATTTTTAAATTCTTTAATTTTATTAAATTATTAATCAATTTTATGACGGTCTAATATTAATTAAAATTTTAAATTTTAAATTTCATTTTTTTACTTTTTTGATTTTCAATCCGATTTTAAAAACATTAATAATAAAGACCTCCAATCGGTACTAGCCCCCTACAATGGGTCAGAAATCCCATTTGAGAAGTGTTGCCGACGAGAATATATAAATGGATAGATTTTGTTAGAAAATCATTTGAAAGAAGAAGCAGTATATGACTGTTGCTTTTTGAAAAAATGGCAAACTTGTGCATTTTCTTTCATTTTATGATCGACTACGTCGACGTACTTGTCTTTCTTTTTATGACGATCTTATGATTTTGGTATATATGTATGTCATTAATTATCAAGGTCAAATCAATTTTATGGAGTCGAGCTATCATTCAACAACAATGTCTAATCCAATACCATGAATATTGTATCGGTATTGGTATTAGATTTAATTCTAGTACGATATTATACTAATACCGATCAATATAGATAATATTTCGAATAATTTTTAAAATTATAAAATAGTTTTTAAATTACAAATTAATTCCTTAATATGTTACATAACCATTTCTCTAAAATTATAATAATAAAATTTTGAAATAACAATAATCTATTTTGGTTGGGTCGGTTGTGCTAGGCCCAGACCAAGGCATAGAACGGCATGTGGGCCAATCGGCCCACTCATAGACAATGACCTAAACCTAGCAGATATTTCTTATATAAGAGATTAACCCACCACGATACAGGTACGAGATTAAAACCCTACTTTTCTCTGTTCACAGCCACCAAAACCCTTACTAAAGACTGACTTGAGCGTCGGAGGAGCCTACTGGAAATCAACTCCCGATGAGCCTTTCATTGTTTTGCAGGTATTCTCCAGCCGAAGCTGTTCGAACTAATGGATCCAAACAACGGCGTCCAGCCCCATCAGAATCAAACAGAACCAGTTGGCGCCCACCGTGGGGCCGGGCGTCAAGGTACCACGTCTAGAAGCACTCAGATCAGTCAGGCGGCAGCAGCCAATCCTGACGTAGCCGCCGTCGCGGCACTTGCACTGCAACAAATGGGCTTGCGATTACCCGCCGCCCATCCGTTGACACATCATGATTCTCAAATCTGTCCTCTACCCGTCACTCAAAACCCTAGTACAGATGAGCTACCGCCGCATGACCATACGTAATCTTCGCATCCAGATGATCAACCACAACTTCAAAACCGAGATCAAGAAGCACAGAGTGCCGCCCTGGAGGACCACTCCTGAAACCCTCCTGTACCACAATAAATCTCCCTCACTCAAAGACAGATAGAGGAAGCGACCAATCTATTGATTCGCCAAATCTTACAGTCTCAACTGGAGCAACAACAAACCCCCGCTCGGCAAGTGGATGTGATGGCCGATCGGCATTCTGCCGAAGCCCTGGCAAAAATTATGGATGATCGAATCACTATGGCCATGAATTCTCGTCCGGGTCAACCATCCACACAGTATAACTCTCCTTTCATCCCGGAGATCCTGGATAGCCTCCTAGCGCCTGGTACTAAGATACCAACGCCTAAAAATATACTGGAAAGATCGACCCCCTCGACTATCTGCAGCATTTTCAATCGATGATGAACCTGCATTGTGTACCCGACGCCATTCAATGTAAGGCTTTTTGTACAGTCTTTCAAGAAGGGGCCCGAAGATGGTTCAACAGCTTACCTCCGCGTTGCATAGCCAGTTTTGAGGATTTTAAGCTGTTATTCCTCAACCAGTTTGCTACAAGTAAACGGCCGCAGAAGACTGCCTTGGAAGTGATGCAATTAACCCAGGGAAGGAACGAAAGTTTACGGGAGTTCATCACTCGGTTCAACAATGAAGCTGTTGAAGTCCCTGACCTTACCTGTTCATCCATGCTGGCCGCCCTAATGAGCAACACGAGGGATGAAGAATTCAAGAAATCATTGGCACTCGATCAACCCAAATCCATCCAAGAGATAAGAAATCGGGCGGATAAGTATATCTAGCTCGAGGAAGTATTGAAAAACACAAAACGCAGAGCAGATGACCACGGGCTGAGCGGCAGAACAGATGATTCGCGCAAGTGATAAAAAGATCAGTCTAGCTGGAGGAAGCCGACCGATCGAAAGGACCAGCGGCGAGAATCTTTCACTCCGCTCAACAAGCGGTATGCGAAAGTATTAGAGGTCATAAGAGTCGAAAGGGAATCCCTCCGAGAACCCAATAAATTAAAAACTCCCCTCAAGAAATGGGATTCTTCCTTATATTATCGTTTCCATAGAGATGTCGATCATGACACGGAGGATTGCTGGGACCTAAAGAAAGAAATCGAACTCCTCATCCAAAGAGGAAGGCTGGGTAGATTTTTGAAGTACGGAAGAAATGCCGATCGAGATAATGAGGGGAGGAGCGGTCGGTCTAACAACTGGCGAAAGCCTTGGAGGCAAAATAACAGAAACAAAGGAGGAGGCAGAACAGGAATATGGACGACCGACGCGACACGAGAGGACAGTCCAGGGCAAGAGGTGATAGAAACACCGGACAGCAGGATGACCGACCGGTTAGGGTCATCAACATGATTTTCGGGGGTAATGCAGCAGGAGGGTCCACTGTCAGAGGAAGAAAGAGGTATGCCAGGCAAGACCTGTCAATCAAGAAAAAGAAGCAAAACGATAAGGTGATCTCGTTCGACGAATCTGATCTGGATGGTGTTAGCTGTCCTCATGATGATTCGCTAGTGGTCAACCTAAATATGAATGGTAACGAGGTGAAAAGGGTAATGATTGATACAGGTAGCTCGATCGACCTACTGTACTATGACGCATTCAAGCAAATGGAGATACCGGAAGAGCGATTGCTGCCAATAGAGGGGCCCATCAAAGGGGTAACAGGAGCATCTGCCTACCCGTTTGCCCGAGTTTTCTTGAAAATAAAATTCGGGCAAAAACTATGTCAGATAGAGAGGAACGTTGAAATTTTGGTTGTAAAGTTTGGAAGGGCGTATAACGCAATAATTGGAAGAGCTACCCAAAACGCCCTCAGAGCAGTCGTCTCAACCTATTATCAAGTAATGAAGTTTCCAACACCCCATGTAATCGGTATCATCAGGGGTCAGCAGAGAATCGCTAAGGAATGCTACTTGCCGGAAACAAGGACACTTGATGGAGCAGTAGTCTTGACAAGTTCCCTTGATGTGAGAGCTGATGAGGAAATTGAGAGGATGAACCCTGTAGAAGAGACACAGCAGGTCATACTGGACTAAGTAGACCGATCCAAATTCACAAATCTGGGCTTCGAACTTGAAGAAGGTCTGGTCAAAGAAATCACAGCCTGTTTGGTAGAAAACAGATCGGTCTTCACTTGGGTACCGAGCGATATGCCTGAAATTTCTCGATCGGCAACATCGCATTCTCTAGGCATTCGAAAAGATTGCAAACCAGTCAGACAGAAGAAACGGTGGCAAAGCAAATAGCGACAGGAGGTGATTGAGAACGAGATTGAAAAACTGCTCGACGCTGGGTTCATTCGGGAAGTTAAATACCCGGAATGGTTGGCAAATGTAGTACTTGTGAAGAAGAAAAATGGAAAGTGGAGGATGTGCATCGACTTCACCGACTTAAACAAAGCATGCCCAAAGGACAGCTTCCTCCTGCCCAAAATCGATCAGCTGGTAGACTCTACATCAGGGAATGAGCTTCTCAGTTTCCTGGACGCTTTCTCGGGTTACCATCAGATTCAATTGAGTCTCGAAGATGAAGAGAAGACGACTTTTATAACTGACCAGGGCACGTACTGCTACCAAGTAATGCCGTTCGGTCTAAAAAATGCAGGGGCCACCTATCAGCGGCTTGTTATGGGGGTTTTTAAGAAACAGATCGGTCGAACAGTAGAGGCTTACGTGGATGACATGGTAGTCAAGAGCTAGACAGCCGCCAAACATGTGGAAAATCTCAAAGAAGTCTTCCTAACCCTCAATAAATTTCAAATGAAGCTGAACCCTGAAAAATGCATCTTTGGTGTGGCGTCGAGAAAATTCCTGGGATTCATGATTACTCAGCGGGGGATTGAAGCGAACCCAGAAAAGATTGAAGCTATCGTCCAGATGCCCTCACATCGATGTGTAAAAGATGTTCAAATACTGACAGGGCGGATAGTCTCTCTCAGCAGATTTGTCTCTAGGATGGGGGATAAGTGCCTCTCATTCTTCAAAATCCTAAGGAAGGTGGACGTAACTCATTTCTAATGGCTGGATGAGTGCGAGAAAGCATTTCAGCACTTGAAGCAGTATTTGACTACTCCACTCATTTTACAGAGCCCCGTTGAGGGCAAGAATCTGATTATTTATCTGGCAGTCACAGAGGGGGCGATCAGCGCAGTTCTCGTTCGATTGGACGGAAACAAACAATTCCCGATCTATTATGTTAGTCAGGTACTGACCGGACCAGAAGCGCGATATGCACCAATTGAGAAGCTAGCCTTATCATTGATAACTCCAGCGCGAAAACTCAGGCCCTACTTTCAAAGTCACACAATCGAGGTATGGACCGATCAACTCCTCCGGCAGTGCCTTCAAAAGCCTAAAACTTCTGGGCGGCTAGTAAAATGGGCGGTAGAGTTGGGAGAGTTTGATATACACTACAAATCGCGGACAATGATCAAGGCCCAAGTATTGGTAGATTTCGTTGCAGAGATGAGTTAACCCGCCTCGCAGGGCGAGCAACACCCTGCATGGAGCTTATTTGTTGATGGGTCGTCCAACGCTGAGGGATGCGGCGCGGGAGTGGTCTTAACCAGCCCGCACCAAGAAGAAAAGGTGGAGTATGCTCTCCGATTAGAATTTAAAGCATCTAATAATGAGGCAGAATCAATGTATAGAATACCGTTCCGTTCTGACCCGACGCCGGTACCGGAACGGGTGCAAACTTACCGGATAAAAAATTCGGTCGGTACCGGCCATTTTCGGTCGATACCGGCCGGTACCGTAGATACCGAAAAATTTCGGGTAATTCCGCAAAAATAAAAAATCTTAGGGACTAATTTGCAAATAAGGAAAAATTAACTATAAAAAT
>JAOSBM010000008.1:7634821-7645920 GCA_027568955.1 Erythroxylum tenue
TAGCTTAAAACTTAACAATTCGTGGGCTTCAATTTGGTGGGCTTCCTAGCTAAGTTCTCCCTTCATTTTTCTTTTAAATTTCAACTTAGATGGACCTTAAATACCTTAGCTCAATTGCTTGTTTTCTTCTTCTTTTAGATGACATGTTACAAGGGCTAAAAGCCCACTTAAGCCCAAATGCCATTTTTCCCTCCTTACAATTTGAATTTTTCATCTTTCCCTCCTTTTATTTCAACTCAAATGGACCTAGCCCAATTCCTTCCCTTCTTTCATTTAAAAGACAATTCAAAGGCTAAAAGCCCACCTTATCTATCTAAAACCTTATAAACATATATACACTTCCTAATAAACCCTAACACCAACTTATTTTATTTAACTCTAACAACTTATCCAAAATTTTAATTCTAATTAATCCCTTCATTTGAAAATCCTTAACATATGCAATTAAAAAAAATCCCAAATTATTCTAACACCATCTTATGCTTTTAATTCAACTTATTCTTGCAATTCTAACAATTTAGCAAAAATTTTAATTAACTAAATCCTTTCAATTTTAATCACAAGTAATACTTTATCTACAAATCTAATTTCACTAAAATCTCTTCATTTAATAATCCTAACTTACACAATAAAATCCTCAATTTATTCCAACCAATAAAAATTATCAAATTAAACCTCAACATAATTTAAACATGCTTAATGCAGATCGGGGCCCAACAATTTCCTTCACCTCCTCAAGCGAAAGGCCGAGCTCGAAGGGAAGCATTGGCTCGGTATAATCCTCAAATGAAGGACCATCCGACCCGTCAAGGGCCCAAATGCTATGGCAGTTCTTCAAAATGGAAAGAGCCAGATCACAAGCAAATTCTATGCACTCACCATTCAAATATCGCTCTTTCCATCGTTTGATCGCCTCAATCCTCTGCTCTTTGACGGAGCCCTCTAGCTCCAGCAGTTTTCTCTCAGCCCTCACCTTTTCTATTTCCACCTCCTGACAGTCGTGGATGGCTCTCGAACGAAGCTCTTGTTCCATCTTTGCTGCAGCATTGACACGGAGAATTTCTCTCCTCATGTCCTCATTGTTGAGCTGCAGCGCACGGCACTCTTCTTCCAGCTCATCCTTGGAAGTAGTCACTCTGCTCCTCTCTTCCTCCCCCGAAGCAAGTTGAGCCCTTAACACGCTCTTTTCCTCCACCCAGGTGGCTTTCTCCTCCTCCAATGAGGCGAGTTGGGCTCCCAGAACGTCCTTCTCCTCCTTCGCCTCAGAAAGTTCATCTCTTAAAGCTTCAACTTGGCCAAGAAGATCTCTCACCTCCCGGTCCAGAGACTGGGTGACTTCATCGGCCTGAGCAAGACGTTTATGCACCCAAGAGGCGAACGCCACGTCCCTTGTGCAACCGCGGACGAGACTGGCCGTCAGCTCCTGATTATTCAACGAATCCAAGAATTCTTCGTCTACAGGAGGAACGACTTTCTGCGCAATTTGAAGAGCCACATCGATGTTCCTGAGCGTCGCAGTCCTATCTAGACTGATCGTGGACACCTACTTCCCGGAACTTGGCCCTCGCTCTTTCCCCTTAACTTTGTCCGATCGGGGCGCACGCTCCTTTCCTTTGCCCTTGCCCAAGTGGCAAGATGCCTCTCTCAATTGGTAGGACGATCGTTCAAGATTCCGAGCGGTCTTCTTCCTCTTGAGCGGTAGTTCCACCTCTTCCTCCGAAGCTGCTCGGTCCTCATCCTCCTGTTGGACCGACAATGATGTAGACTCGTCAGGTCGGTGCTCAGTCGTCGGAAGGGCCAGCAATGCTGTAGACCGGTCAGGCATCATCGACTGAACGACATCCTCGCTAACCCCCGCTTCCCTCCTTTGCTCCGTTGCCCTCATGGAAGACCTAGGCCCTCTGCGCTGGCCTCTAAGCCTAGGGACGATAGAAGATGAGTCGATTTCGCTGAGCTTCACCACGGCTGCACAATTACAGACGCGGGTCAGAAATCGAAACTAAAACTTAGGAAGGTAGCAAGTGGTTAAATTACAAGAAGTCGACCAGAAGGGGCAGTCTCCTCCCCTAGCCCGTTAATTTTAGGCGGGGGATCAATTAAAAGGGAATCGACTGATGCCCCTCCACGATACCCCAGAATAAGACTATCGAAACTATACCGACCGAGCGTCCGAATCTGATCGATCACTTTCCGTTCTTCTCTAGTAAAGGACAAGTTGGAAATATCATTCCACTGCTCGGTCAGTGGATATCTCCACGGCCTGGACTCAAAGGTAGATTCTGGGGACTTCACGAAGAAATACTTCGTCTTCCAGGCCTTGATTGCCGAAGCTGTCCCAGCCGGACGACATCTGGCTTCTCGGTATTGGAAATGAGGGACCCCAGCCCCGATACTTGAGCTTTGATTCATCCTCAAAAAATGACACAGAATGCTGACCGAAGGGAACACCCGAAATAATGGCACAGTAGAGCCAGACTGTTAATGAACCTCCAACCGTTCGAGAGAATCTGGCTCGGCCTTAATTGATAGGCGCAGCATACCTCGTCGATGATAGGGGCGTACGAGAGCTTCATTCCACCGACCGAGAAAAAGCTGTCTGAAACAGCAAAATAACCCCCCAAATTGCTATAAATCCGCTCGTTCTTCCAGGCTAACCTGGGCCCCCAAGATGAAGGAATGTTATGCCTGATGATCAATCGGTTCAACTCCCTTTCGGTCATCGTCGATTCATCTTTCGGTGGCTCCTCAATGACCGACCCATCTTTCCGGTCACTCACCGCGACCTCCTCACTTCGCCCTGCCTCCAACGTCTCCATCATTTCCACCATCCTTTCAAGAGGCCCGACTATTTGTAAAGTGTTTTTCTCGTTTAACCCTGCAAATGTTTGCGATGGGGACCGGCGAGGAGGCGACGAACGAGAAGAAGAAGCGGTGGTTTCATTCCTAAGCCCAACTTCACCTCTAGGGCTAGTTGACGACATGAATACAACAAGGAAATTTATAGGAAAAAGGTTAGAGAAAGGACGTACCTAATTTAGTGACTGGAATTGGGGAATTGGACGGCGATGAAACGAAGATTCTGATAACTGCAAGTTAGGAGATGAAAAATAGAGGGAGCAAACAGAACACATAAAGAGTGAAAAAATATGCCAATTTCGGGCATTTATAGCAGAAATCTGAACGAGCGCATCAATCAGCGTTGGACGCGTGGTGAAATCCTACCCAACGACGGACGCGTAGCACAATCTGAGCCGTGACAAACATTAGGGTTACCAGAGACCCAAAGCGGTGCAACAGTCGAAAGGACGCGAACGAACGTTAGGGTTACCAGAGACCCAAAGCGGCGCAATAGTCGAAAGGACGCGAATGAACGTTAGGGTTGTTAGAGACCCGAAGTGGCACGACAGTTGAAAGGATGCGCATGATAATGACAGCTACACAGCAGTTAATGACAGCTACACAGCGGTTGATGACAGCTGCACAGCGGTTAAAAAGGCGCTTAATTTTAAAAATCCACCAGAAGATATATGCCATGGAATATGCGTCGTAAGTAATGATTAAGCTTCATGCTCTGACTAAGCGTCTACGTCTGATCGATCGACCCCATCCTGAGCTGTCGTGCACTAGAGATCGATCGGCCCCCATCCAAAGCGGTCATACACTAAGCATCTACGCCCGATCGATCGTCCTCATTCCATCCCGAGCTGTCGAACGCTGAGAGTTGAAATCCGTCTGATCAACCAGGCCTATCACGAGCTGTCATAAAGACAAGTCCTACTTTCCCCATGTACTCCTTCGACCCTTCTCCACGATCAGGCTCGAGGAGTAGGAGGGGCTTATGGTTGGGTCGGTTGTACTAGGCCTAGGCTCAGGCATAGAACGGCATGTGGGCCGATCGGCCCACTCATAGACAATGACCTAAACCTAGCAGGTATTTCTTATATAAGAGATTAACCCACCACGATACAGGTACGGGATTAAAACCCTACTTTTCTCTGTTCACAGTCACCAAAACTCTTACCAAAAGACTGACTTGAGCGTCGGAGGGGTCTACCAGAAATTAACCCCCGGTGAGTCTTTCATTGTTTTGCAGGTATTCTCCAGCCGAAGCTGTTCGAAATAATGGATCCAAACAACGGCGTCTAGCCCCATCAGAATCAGACAGAACCATATTTATTTTTATTAATATCACTTTTCATATATTTCGTATATAAATAATGACCATAATCAATATAAAAAAGAACTTTTAATCATCATACAAATATGAAACAAAGGATAATATAAAATACTTAAAATGTTACAATTTCATCCTATAATAAAGTATAATTACATCAAAATATTAAATAGAAAGAATAATAAAATTTTATGACTCCATATGTATCATAACAAGAGTTCGTCATTACAACAAAGTAGGGAAAATGCTACGTTTTTTCTTGCTACGATTTTAAAATTGTAGCTAAAGATTGATATTTGGCGATGATTTTTAAAATCGTTGCCAAAAGGATAACTTTTAGCAACGCTTTGGAAAATAGTCACTAAAAGGTTTACTTTTTGTGATGATTTTGAAAATCGTCACCAAATGTCGACATTTAGCTACGAATTTAAAAAAATAGTCACTAAAAGTTAATCTTTTGGCTATGATTTTAAAAATCGTCGCTAAATACTACAACAAGGTAGACAATTGGCTACGTTTTTAAAATCATCGCTAAATCAAATGAGGACCATTTGGCGACGATTTTTAAAATTTGTCTTTAAAAGGTTAACACTTTGCTACGAATTTTGAAATCATAAGTAAAAGTGGACCCTTTAGCGACGTTTTTGTCTCTAAAAGTGGATCCTTTAGCGAAGATTTTTAAAAGTCATCGCTAAATGGTCCAAAATATCACATTTTTTTAGGCTAAATGTGCCAAATAAGGAGGGAACGAAAGTGAGATTGGTGCTTAAAATGAAAAACTCTAAAAGCCTAAAGCACCCATCTCTCATTTGCTCTTTCTTTCCTCTTCCTCCGTGAAAGCGCCACACCCATGTCTCATCCTCTACTTTCTTCTTTCCTCTTCCTCCATGAAAACGAAAGGTAGCTCTCGATCCATAATGTAGAGAGCTTATGTTTGTACGTGCTTTTTTGTTACTTTTTTTTATATCTAAACTTGGGTTGATGAAATGCATCTGGGATTTGTTTTGTGGATCTCTTTGTTGTCTATGGAGTTGTAAAGGTGTTGTCTTGAGTTTTGTTTGAATGAGTATTTCTTTATTTGCTTTTCGCCTATGAGCTTATCTCATTTTTCGTCGTGGGTTGATTTCTTAAGGAAGATGTGAAATTTGATGAGAAATTGGACCTCTCAAGTATTCCTGCTTTACCATTATTAACCCTATTTGCTTCCTTGTTCGAGAAAAGCCTCCCTTCGAGGTTCAATTCTTTTGTTTTCTTGAATGATTTCTTGTTTTTTGAAGTTGCGGTTGTTAATTTTTGTACGAATTAATATCTTCTATGAAAATTAGGGTTTTTTTTAATTGGGCGATTAATGAAAATTCTTTATGAAGCTTAGAGTTTTAGTGAAGTTGAGAGATCAGTGAAAATTGTTGGGAAATTTAGGGTGTATTTGATAGTTATTACTTAGTTTATTGCGTTTACACTAGATTCGGGAATTCTTTTATTATTGGTGGATTTCTAGTTAACTGAAGTTACATATATTCCATATGAACAAAGCAAAACATGTTGTGGAAACATGAGATAGACAATTCCATGGCTCTCCACATAAGTAAAGGCTTGTTTTCTGTATCTGGCAAATGATATTCTGCAGAATAGTCGTCGAAAAGGTTCATAATTTGTTGGGAAATTATGGAAGGTTCTTCCGGATGCACTTTGAGTGTCATTGAAAATAGGGATGAGTTTGGAGGAAATGCTGCATTGCTATTGGTAGTAAATATTTACTTCTACCAATATAACCTTTTATTTTAAAATTACCTAATGGGGTTTGGTACAGTCAACGAAAATCCTAGATTTTATGATATTAGTGTGTTTTTCATTACTTCTTTTTCTAATGTGAGACCTTTTTGCTTTTTGTTTATTATAAGTAGGAAATATTGGTTATTAAAGTAGCAATCCTTGCAATTAGCATGTTTTCTTTTAATTTATGACTATACTAGTGTACTGTACAAAAGATATTCATATTTTATGAAAACTAGCAAAAATTTTAAAACAAAGAAGAGAAGAATTGCTAGCTTCTGTTTTATTTTTTCAAAAATTTAGATGCTATTAGTTATTTAGTTATTTGAGCCAGATGCATCATATGGTGACATTATTATCTCATGGTGCACATGCAGTTAGATCAAATACTCTGAAGTGTGAATGATAATATAATGCAATGTGTAATAATTGCATGACTTATAAAGTTCTTTGTAATCACATGGTGGATTAAATGTGGTGAGGGTTGATGAATCCATGCTTGTATGGATTTTTATTAGGTGATATGCGTCGGTCCAAATTAGCTGGTATTACCTTCCTTGACATTTTGAATTTCCTCTGCATAATCCAAAAGAATATTACCTCATGTTCATTGTGAAAGTCAGATTTGCAATGGTATCACATTTGATTAGTATGCTCTCATGTTAAGTTGTTGATTTTGGTTGCATTTTGGTATAATCTTGATAACGTGACTTATAGAATTAAGAAAGGTTATTCTATGTTTTATTTCATCATATCCTTCTCTGTTGTTTGTTTTCTGATGAAACTTGTGGTTGCAGACCACTTTTGAGTGTATTATGAAAACATATGGATTTTTTACACTCGATTTCTAAAGGGAAACATGCTTCACAAAGTCTCCTTTCCAAGAGCACACTGATCTGTTTGGAAGGCCAACTAAAGCCCTCATTCTTGAAGAAGCAGAAAGTAATATGCCTTGATCGTATTATTCAAGATCCGAAGAGTAGCATTTCTTATTTCTTGATAGGTTTATGAGACTAATTAGTAATTGTCCTGTGTAAACTGGTCTTTGTATTTATTATTTTGTTTATAAAATTGTTAAGGTTGTAATTAAAATCTCGTATATGAAGAATATTCTTTTTGTTGATATACTTTAATGGTATTTTACTTTTTATATACAATGCTTCAAATTATCAATTGTTTTTGTTTAATAAATTAACAATAAAAATCTAAATGTTATATATAATAATATAAATTAAAAATGCCACAAATAATTATCATTAACATGGTCTAATATTTTGTTAAAACATATATTAAAAAATTGACTATATTTTACAAAACATAGTTAAAAATATTTGGCTATGTTTTAAAAAACGTATCTAAAATATAATTACTTGTTTTAATTAAAAATCTTAGTAAATAAATAAAATTAAATTATTAAAAAATTATAAGAAATTATATTCAACTTAATAATAATAATAATAACATACATTTATCAAAACTTTAAATTATATCAAACAAAGATCAAGTCATTCAATCTTTTATGTTCCAATATATTCTTTTCACAATTCCTTTCATGCTCTGTTGACTCACACATTGACTCAGAATTCGAATTGCAAATCTTTGTAATTCTGGAATATCATTTTCGAATTGTTCCCACTAAGCAACTATAAGACAACAAAAATAACTTTATAAACAAAAAAAATGATGATTAATTTCCAACAAGTAACAAAAGTGAAAATATATACCTAAATTATGTTTGTCTCTTTGGCAAATAATAGTGGGCATCCCAAAATCACTAGAAGCATCCTTACAAACTTTTATTTATGAGCTTAAGAGATCTTGCATCATCTTATACGCAACAATTGTTATAATAGTTTATAACGCTCCCCTTAATTGTTGCCTCGAATGCCATGAATACCAAAATTTGAACCTAGTTTCTCTTTCACTTTACCCTCATCCACTTTGTCTTCTAGATGTACGCTCTATGAATCTTATATTTATCTAAAATCTCCGCTAACTACTAGTGAAAGTTATTGACGCAACACTTTCGTTACCTTACAAGTAATAAAGATAATTTTATGAATTATTAACCTAACACTTCAAAGAACAATTAGATTATATAGACACCCCATACTTTATAATGCCTTACGAATGAATTATGCTATCAGCTTTTTAAAGCTTAAAATCCTAGGGTCTCTTATTGTGAAGTCCCTTTTTAAAGCTTACAATCTAGGAGTCTCTTAGTGTGAAGTACTTTGGTCTAATCACCACTCACAAAAAGTAAGCTTTATACTTTAGCTTGTTATAAAAAGAAAATTATAAAATGAGAACTAGATATTCTTCAGGTCTTTAGCAAATAGGAGTTATTTCTATGCCCCTGTGACTTGAAAACATAACTACTTGTTCTTTGACATTTTATTCTTTAATATTTTCTTCTTAATGTTTATATATCAACATATTTGTGTGAAATTCAACTCCAACTATATGATCAATGGTTAATACTCAACCATTCACTAGATTTCTTCTATAAAAGTAGCAAAAGTTTGATTCTCAAGCTAACTTTAAGTTTTGCGGTATCTGTAATATGAGAAGAAAAGAATTGCTAAAACCTTTAGCAAAAGGTCTAATATGGTGCTACAAGCATTACGTAGCTTATTCACTGGATAAGAGAAATAACTTTAGCAAAAGATTTGAGATATGATTTAAATATAACAATGTCCCACTGCTGTGGTATTTAAAATTTCTTCTTCCTCTCGAGTTAATATTATTGAAGCTTTGAAAGACTTAAAATATTACTTGAGGTCGATAGCCAATTTTAATAAGAGTTTTACCTTCATTTAGGTGATAATTAATGTTTAGCTAATGTTATATATCTAAGTAATTAGTTTTGGCATTATTTATTAATTGGACATATAAGATATTAATTGAATAATGACTTTGGCGGCAGAACTTTGGGGAGTTCACTCTGCACTAGCGCTGGCATGGGCACTTGGCTATCGGCGTGTAGTAGTCGAAATGGATTCTTTGAAGGTTATCAGCATACTCTCTTCATCCCCTATAGCTATGACTGACAGTAATTCATTGGTGGCAGGTATCCAAGAGTTAACTGATCGAGCATGAGAGATGCAACTACAACATATCCATCGAGAAGGAAATCAGCATGCCGATCGACTGGCTTCTCAAGCCTTATTATCCATACCAGGCCTGCCACGTCTCCAGGAGCCTCCAATGATCGTTATGGATCTCCTCCACAAAGATATGCAAGTTGCCCTCTACCGCAGAACCCTGGGTTAGTGGGGTGGACGGAATAGAGGGGAATGTTCTTATTTGTTTAGTCTTTCCATTGTATCCAAAAAAAAAAAAAGTAACGTTCATAGAAGTCCTAATGCCATGCCCAAGATTGCAAGAGATGTACTTGAATCAGGAATAGGATAGGATAAGCAAAATAAAAGAAAATAGTCATGATTCCTCGAGCTTCTTGATTTTCATCTCCTTGTGATTGGCATGGGCCACCTCGTGAGCATATTGTTTATAGTATGATATTACAATTGAGCTTTTAGCCCATGTAATAAATAATAGAATAGCACAATTGTTCATTGTAAGAACTTGATTGGCTTCTTAGTACCGACAATAGCCAGTGCTTCAGGACGTTAGCATTGCTAGAGCTTCGTAGGCACAAGCGTAGTTGGTGTCGTTAAGACAGTACATGCCATATATTTTCCAACATTGAAACACCTGAAATGTAGGAGCGAACAAACAGTTTCTCTTGCGAGTCGTCATTCTTGATGAGCCGATTTGCTAATTGTTCTTTTTCACTTTTAGATTAACGCCACCAATTAACTGTACAGAAATATCTTTTTCTTTTTTGCAGTATGTTCAGTTTAATCCAATGGTGGGGGCATATACTTAATGGGTTATGTTTCAGACACGGAAACTAATCAAATCTGTCGGCGATTCTTTCGCTTGCACAATGTTGTCCTTGTTGTGACATTAAATAAGCCTGCTGTTCGTTGCTCCCTACTTTAAAGGGATCTTTTGTCTTGGGGAACTTGTTGGGCATCTGAATTGGGCATATTCGATTTGTGTGGTACTATACAAGGTATTTTCTTTTAGTAAATGCTAATTCTGTATGTTGAAAGGGTCACACTGCAATTGAGGCTACAGAATTAAACTCCTCCAAGTTTGGTGTCATTCACTGAAATAAAGAATCACGCACCTTAGTAAAATAAATATCTCATATCTCTTAAGTTAAACATCTTTTCTCTGTTCTACCAAAAAGCATAATTATAAAACCATATTACAACAAAAGCGTCTAATGAATTTTGCAGAAATTCAGGGAATTGATTAAGGAGATGTTGTATAAGCTAACTGTGTCTTAAGTCTTGTATATCTACAAAATCTTTGACTCGTTAACACTTTATAAATTTTTGAGGCTTAAATCACGGCAGGCATGGGATATTCATTTTTGCTTTACTGCAAGTGGAGAGAAACAATTAATAAAGGACTGACACGATCATTTATATATAGAGGAGGAATATGGACTTTGCGTAAAAAATAAGAATACTTGAAAGGCGCTATGAGCGGCACGATTGTGAATTTCAACGAGAAAAAGGAGAACGGAAGATGTAGAAAAAGTAAGCATGTGTTTACCAATAAGAGAAATAAACGACAGAGCTTAGAGTTTTTCAGATACAAAAGAACAAATGGCATTAAAACAAAATCCAAGATCTTGCAACTATGTCCTCAACAGAGACAAAACAGGTAGATTAAAGGGTAGTCAATCAACTAACTTTGCATCGGCTTCATGCAAACAAGTGTGGACAGCATTAATCACCTAAATACATGATTATGTTAGGCATGTATGGCTGCTCTTAGGCGGAATGAAAATGTGAATGGGAAAGAAATAAGATACGACTTATACTGAAGTTGAGTTACTTTTCTTTTGACTTTTTCATGTAGAAGTGAAATACAAGGTGGTTCAGTCTGATTTTGTTGGGGCTAGACGTCGTCGTCAGGATCTATGATTCTGAATAGCTTGGACTATAAAACACCTGCAAAACAATAAAGGCATACCGGGGGTTGGTCCTCGGGAAGCTCCTCCGACGCTCAAGTTAGTCTTTTTGTGAGGGTTTTGATAGCTATAAACAGAGAGAATCAGGGTTCTCAAGTCGTA
>JAOSBM010000008.1:7645983-7657209 GCA_027568955.1 Erythroxylum tenue
GTAAAAACAGAGCATAACTAATGGAAATAAATGACATCAAATTCTCAACGCCTACTGCATGCATCGTGGCTTATCAGTGGACCGATCACCCCACATGCCGCTCTAAGCCTGAGCTTGGGCCTATCACAGCCGGCCCAACCACAAGGTAAATCTTGTAATCCTGTACTTTCAAGAACAATTTCCAAAATAATAGAATAAACAACCACCTAAACGCAAGATGATCAAGATTCTGGCCTATCACAGCCGGCCCAACCACAAGGTAAATCTTGTGATCCTGTACTTCCGAAAATCTTGATCATCTTGCGTTTAGGTGGTTATTTATTCTATTATTTTGGAAATTGTTCTAAACTAGGGAGTTGAAAGATTGAAAAGAAATGGAAGGTAGGTCACATTTCTTAATCTAAACATTCATGTTTCCCACGCTCAGCATTCGATCCAATCACTTAATAAAATTGAAGCAATTAAACAAATTATGTGTCCCCAAATGTTTCGCAGGTGAACGCAAGCTTAAACCTATATGTTTAATGTGTCTTGTCTAACCTATGAAAAGGGTTAGGTATCCCTTATCGTCGGCAACAAAAATCTATGCGCCAATTAGTTGCAAGAATAAGTAGATATATCCAGAATCGTTGACGTCTACTTCTTATAATATACAATTCAGTAGAACATCTATGTCAAGTAGGTAATGCTGATACTTACGGTCACATCTCAAAAACTATTTTATTTTTTGACTCCCAGTTTTAGTCTCGTGGTTTTGATGCTAATTTGCCAACGGACGACGATTTCTGTCTCTTCTCTTAGTTCATCATTTATTTATTTCTCTAATTTCATATTTTAAGAAAAAAAATTTATGAGCCAGTTTGATTCTACGTATATTTTTTATTGTAATTTTCAGTTTTTAATTTTTATTTTTAGTTTATTTTTTAAAATAAAAATAAAAACTTGTTTGATTGCTAATATTAGTATAGTTATATTTTTATCACCGATAATAATTACATATTAGATAAAATTAAAGATAAATTGCTTTTAATTAAATAAATGAATTTTAATCTCTTATATTTTATTTATTATAAATAACTTAAATTTTGACTTTTTATTTAAAAATTAATAGTTATTTCAAATATATTTTAATTATTAAATCAAATTTTATTTGAAATTTATACATTTTGAAGATATTTTAAATATAATTATATTTATTAATAATTATTTAAATTAATGACAAAGATTAAACAAAATTATTAAGTAAAATTAAAATTTTCATAATTCTTATTAAAAATTAATATGTTAAACAATTAAATATATATATTTAGTTGATAGTAATTCAAATTACGAAAAATTATACAAAAAGAAAATAAAAACTACTTTTTAAGATTTTCATAATTTTTAAAAACCAAAAAAAATAAAAACTAAAAGATTAAACAAATGATTTTTTTTTACAAAACTGAAAAACAAAAACAGAAAACTAAAAATAAAAATAAAAAACAAAAACAAACAAGTTCTTACGTTGTTTTTTTTTTTTAATTCTAAACACTTCAACCGAGTAACTCTCTTATTATTCTTTTATTATTTTCCTAATAGTACTTTTTTAAATCGGCTGAACTTGTTAATAATGTATCATATTAAATCTACTTTCTTTCTCTTATTTTAGATTCGGAAATGTGGATCTTAAATAGTAAACCTAAGGGCCAACATTAGATGGATAGCATTGTGAGGAGGGGATATGCATATGGCATCTTCTAAATTTATAAAGTCATCTGTTAATTATGAGAATCAGCATAACCTAAATTTTGATATTTGTCCTAATTTCTAAAGTTTGATATGTTTTAATGGGTTCATGATTGCCCAAAAATTAGGGTCGATTCTATTAATGATTGGTTATAATTTTTCAATCTAATATTACTGAATTCTAGGATGATTGTGCAAAGCGAGAAGTGCCTAAAAATGATTATACATTTTTTATGTAACATTTCAATTAAAATATAAAATTAGATGAATGATATATATTAATTAATATTGCTTCTAATTTTAAAAAAAAACTAGTATTGTAAATTATAGTATTAAATTAATAATTAATAATTTAAATTTTATGGAAGTGTTATCTATTAAATCATTTTTTATATTTCCATGCACACAATATTTTCGAATGAATATGGAGTTAATCCCTCTTCATAACTATTTATAATACCATAAATAAAGTTGATATCAGTGGTTTCTGAGCATTAAGTAGTACATCAATAATTACTGAATCTGATTCTTTTCGTTACTTAGGTAAGTGCATTGAGTTTAAGGCTTTTAAAACCTATATGGTTATAATATGTTTAATAGTAGAAAACTATTTCATTCAACCCTTCTAGATATTAAAAGTCAAATATCAAATCCTACTCATTATTAATCATTCCAATTTTGTAAATATTCAACAAGTTTTAGGATTACTGTTTGTTTAATCTCAAGGCATTCGATTTGAAACATAAACAGAAAGATCTCTAGGTACATCTCAACTTCCATAACCATTCTGCCCTTTCTTTGCATAGATTTTCTAAACAATTAAATCAGAACCGAGAATCAAATGGTACTTGTAGAGTTCCCGTGAGTTAAATTGATTCTCTTTTGCGGGTTGATGAACCAAATTGATGCTGATGCTTCACAAGATCTCCAACGGCCAAAAGGAAGAGGATAAGAACTAATAAAAGAAGAAGTGAAATGGAGATATGCACAATATTTACAAAAGGAAGAGTTAGAGTCTACTAGGTTATACCTGCTCTCTCATATGAAATATAGTTGGATCAAAAGCGTCATTGCCAAGTTTTTTTAATGTTCTCAACGGTCAATATACTTAATCACCGACATAGCATTTATAATATATGCACATAGATGCATTCTTTTCTTCTTTTTTCTTTCTTTGGGGGGTTAGGCATAACTAATATTTGATATAGTTCAGTTAGAGGTTTTCCCATTTGTAGCTTGGAAGGGTATAGCTCAGAACAAACTATAGTTTGAAGGTTTCTTAGTGAAAACTTGTGAAGTTCTATATATCCATATTATAAATGAAAACGATCTGAATGATATTCAAAGACTTGGTGAACTTTTTCTTCAAGAGACTGACATTAACTTAACATGAAAAAGAAGCTATTTAGGTAGAATATCCCAATCATTTTAGCTTAAATAAAAGCAGGATATATAGTATCAAGTGCAGTTTTCTACTTGTGGCTTAACTAGAAAAGTAAAAAGGAAAAACAATGCGAGGATGACTAATTAAGAATCAGTCTTCTTTTCTCGTATGACAGATCAATTTGGGAATACGATAACATAAAGATTGATAGGAGTAATCATCTTTAATAGGTTTTAAATCTTGATAACTATAAGAGAACTTATTGCATATTTACATTTTCCCTATGTACTAATAAAATATAATAATACGAAACTTATATTAGATTGTCTTATTAACATAGATATTAGGTTTTATGGGAACTCCTGACAGAAAAGAAATCCCTTTCTAAAGTATGAATAATTGATAACATTATGTTTATTAATATTGTTTGTCAACCTTGTAATTAACCGAGTCGAGTTTGAAGGTTTTCAATACAGTGTGGGAGATGTTGGTTCACAAATCTTTGTAAATCTCATGCGGACTTGAAGTTGCTTTGCGGGGAATGAGACAAAACCATAATTGCGTTAATGCGTCTGCATCACAACAGTATTCAGTAACCACAACTCATTAGGGTTAATAGTTTTGGTCATATAAGTGGTAGGATCCATAGCATTTGAAGGGACATAATCAAAGTAATACAAGCCATTACTGGATTTAAACATTAGTGGGAAAAGATATTTTTGGCCTTCGATATTATAACTTTTTGACATTATTTAGGATAACATTTTGCATTTACTCGAGAATAAGGAAAGTGAAAGGTGGTAGCTAATACTTGATTTAACGCGGAGACAAGAAATTAACATAAACAATACAATAGCTAGTGTCAGTTGTGAGATAAGTGTCACATGACTTGGCGTCGAAAAGGAAAGGTCATATAGACAGATGGAGAGCTTACAACAGACTTCCTAAGAAGCTAATACTTGATATCAATACTTAGTATGCTTCACGTTTTGTGTAGTACAAGCAACATGACAGCTCACATCCCTCTAGTTGTTTATTTTTGAAGCCCACCGACTGATAGGACTTCAGAGACAAATCCATCTTTACCAATTGTAACTATAGAAGTTTTATTTTTTCCGATTTATAAATAATTACGTGGTGAAGAAACCAATGGTTTGATGCAATAGAAAAGCAGAACAAGGAAAAGAAGTGGTGGAGGAAAAAGAAAGGAGATAAATGACACTTAAGAGGAGGGGTTGTATTGTATATGAGTTACCGGCTCCACTGGCCACACTTGAATTTCAGTAGGTCACCGTGTCTTTTTGGCCACATTATTAACATGATTAGCCTCTCCTTCCCGCCTTTAAACTACGCAAATCTCGGCTTCCGGTACCGACCTCGAGAAAAGGAAAAAAAAAAGAAAAGAAGACAAGTCTTTCGTCCCTTTCACTGAAGTCCAAACAAAAGATCAACAACGACGCTTAGGTTAATCCAATTGTTTGGTTTCTTAATGTTTACACGGATTTGCTTTTGCATATGAAACAAAGAAAGTAGCATGCATGTAAGGTGGAATAGTTAGTTTTTGATCTTGTAGCAGATAAATGATCATTTTCACGATTGTTTTATTTATCAGACATGAAGATGATGAAAAAAAAATATAGAAAAAGAATAAGAAGTCCCGCTGTCTCCTTCCTCTGTTATATTTTAATGTCCCAAAATTTACTGCATGTATAAAAGAATCTAGCATTAAAATTGGAATTGCAAACAATATTTGATCTCTGGTTTGTTAATAAATGTATTGGCTTGTTAGTTCTATAGTTGATTCTGCCAAAATAAACAAGTCGAAAGTTTTTTAGTCCAATGGTGCATCTCATTTACTATAGAATTTTAGTAGGTAAGGAGTAATTGAAAGTGTACGCTTATGGTACAAAATGGATAAAGACGTGTGCGACATTTAGTCAATAAAACAGGACAAGGGAAGCTGCGGGCCGTCAACTTTGGATCAACGTTTTCTGTTCTGTCGGTTGCAGTCAATTGTAAATGACTACGAGATGTCATGAACTGCGGAGTGATTAATGTAAATAATACAGTAAACAATTTCTCAAACCTTCCGACTTCCTTTATCAGCTCCGCTGATCCTTTAGATCCTACTCGTGATTCCTTAAATTTGATATCTACGTATAACGACCAGGGAAGATCAACTGTAGCCTCGTTTTCGTAAGGTAATAGTGTGTATTTTTTCTATTCACGTCCATCAAAAACAGTAGATATACCTCAAACTTAAAAAACAAAAAAGAAGAATTGCTTCTCTTCTCCATTTTCAATCAATTAAAAGTTTATATCAAAGCATATCCAGTCTACCTCGTCAAGCCTATGAACATCTTTTTCCACCTTACTATTTGTGGTTTGAAAATTAATCCTGAAAGTCCATACTTACAGGAGTGTTTGAACCTACAAGGACAGTTGATTCGCATCGGAGAATAATAATAAAAATGATAATAAATATAGTAAAAAATGAGAATGAATATTATCATTATAATTACGATGGTTAGTTAAGAGGAATGAATGATATATTTTAATTAATTTATTAATTATAATTTATTAATTATATTGTAATTAATTAGTTACAATATAATTAATTAATTAACTAATTAATTATATTTAAATTAATTATAATGTAATTAATTAATAATAATAATATTTTAATTAATTATCATCACATCCAATCCGAAGTCCCGCAATAAAGCAGGGTCTGAGGAGGTCTGATAGTACGCAGCCTTACCCCTACATAATATAAATATTATTTCCGGTAGATCCACATGCAAATGAGATAATATAAGAGTGATGCAGGTTACAAAAAAAATAGATAAAACTAGCACAGTAAATTATTATGAAAATAAAATTACAATAAATACATAAATAAATGAAAATAAAAATAACAGGGTATACCTGATAGAGTCCAGATCTGCGAGTACCCGATAAGCTGCAAAGTCCGACTCTTCTTGTCTCTAATTAAGTTAGGAGTCCTTTCTCATAAATCCTAAAGGTATGACATCCTACTGTCCCCAAACACCTATCCTGGAAAGCCAAGTTGAATGCCTGTAAGCCTTGTCCAAGACTTACACTTATAAAAGGGAGAGAGGACGCTGGGTATGACTTCCTACGCGATAATCTACGTATCACGAATAACATATCCTAATAACTACTATATTGTTTTTGCAAACTTTAAAGGTTAATTCTTTACCTTTATTCGATCACGTCAAACCTTTCTATTTCTAGCCACTACCTCATTAAGGACCAACTCTGACATATCCTCCTTGATCACTTCCCTCCAGTTCTTATAAGACCTCCCTTTTCTTCTCTTGTATTCACTAAGGGTTATTCTCTCACAGCTTCGTACCGGAGCATCAGAGGGCCTCCTGTGCACATAGTCAAACCATCTAAGCCTAGTCTCTCTCAACTTGTAGGCAAAACTAGCTACCTGTAGTCTATCTCTCACCACCCGATTTCGGACCTTATCTCTTCTAGTAATGTCACACATCCACCGAAGTATACGCATTTCTGCTACCAACAACTGTCTTGTATGCCTACGTTTGGCAGGCCAACACTCTGCCCCATATAACATGGTTTGATGAATCACCGTTTTATAAAACTTCCCCTTAAGTTTTAAAGGAATCTTTTTGTCACATAAAACCCCTAATGCATTTCTCCATTCGACCCATCTAGATCTAATACGATGTACTATATCAACATCAATATTCCCATCACTCTAAATGATGGACCCGAGATATTTAAAACTCATTCTCTGTGGTATGACGTCAGTACCAATTGCTACCGCCGCAGCATGTACCATTTGGTTTTTCGAAAAGTTGCATTCTAAATATTCTGTCTTAGACCTAGTCATTTTAAAACCTTTCGATTCTAACGTATCTCTTCAACATTCTAGCTTAGAATTGACCCCCTCCTTGGTCTCATCCACTAGGACAATATCGTCAGCAAATAACATACACCAAGGTACCTCTCCTTGAATATGTTTGGTAAGTTCATCTAACACTAATATGAACAACAAAGAGCTTAACGCAGATCCTTGATGTAGTCCAACAGTAATAGAAAACGCTTCCGTTTCGCCTCCTATCGTCCTTACGCTAGTCAATGCTCCTTCATACATATCCCTAATTATGTTAATATAGGTCATAGGAATGCCCTTTGCCTACAAACACCTCCATAAGAGGTCTCCAGGGACCCTATTATACGCCTTCTCCAAATTAATAAAAACTATATGCAAATCTCATTTTCGTTCCCTGTAGTATTCTATGAGTCTACGGAGTAGATGTATTGCTTCTGTCGTTGACCTACCAGGCATAAATCCAAATTGGTTGGCCGATACAGAAGCGGCTCTCCGGATTCTCTTTTCAATTACCTTCTCCCACAGCTTCATGGTGTGACTTAATAGTTTGATGCCTCTATAGTTGTGACATTGTTGGATGTCCCCTTTGGCCTTGTATAAGGGGATCAACCTACTCAATCTTCATTCATCTGGCATTTTGTCTAACTCTAGGATCACATTAAAGAGTTGAACTAATCACTCAATATCGACAACTCCTAATCACTTCCATACCTCTATAGGGATCTCGTCCGGCCCTACGGCCCTTTCGCTCCCCATCCCTCCCAAAACCTTTGTAATTTTACCCCTCGTGAACCTTTCCTATGAGTGCCTGTTAAGAATATGCCCTGACATGGAGGGTTCTCCTAACTTAATGTTGCCCACTGTCTCTTCGTTATACAGGCCATAAAAGTATCTCTGCCATCTCCTCTTGATGACTTGGGTCTCTGTGAGTAGCTGTCCTGTTTCATCATGTATACAGCAAACTTGGTTGAAATCATTTATTCTACGTGCCTTATCTCGTGCTAGCTTAAAAATCTTTTGTGCACCCTTTAACGTATCCAAGTCCCTGTACATAGTCTCATATGCTTCTCCTCTAGCCACTGAGATAGTTTTCTTTGCCTTTTGTCTTGCCAGTCTATACCTTACTTTATTAATTTCCCGCTCTGCCTCTGTTGTACTTGTTAAAAGATTTTTAAAAGCTCTCTTTTTCGCCTTAGCCATCCCCTGGACCTTGCCCGACCACCACCAAGATTCCATCCGCCCTCCCCCTGCCCTTTGGATACTCCTTGGTGTTTTGTGGCAGTTGCCCGCACTACGGAGGCTACACCTTCCCACATCCGATTTGCATCCCCACTCACAGACCATGTTGAATTAGACAGAACTTGAGTCCTAAATTGTTTCACCTTGTTCCCTTTTAGCCTCCACCACTTAATTTTATGACAATGCGTGGTAAAAAAACTGTGACCTTCATCCCTTAATTCCTAGATCCAAAACTAGCAATTTATGTTGAGTCGATATGCATGCGACCGGAAGCACTTTGCAATCTTTGCACCATGATATGATACTTTTCCTAACAAGGAGATAATCAATTTGCATCTTGGACGTGCTACTCTGAAAAGTCACCTAGTGCGCTTCGTTTTTCTTAAATAAGGAATTTGCTATAACTAACTCATACTCTACGGCCATGTCCAATAAAGCAATCCCATTATCATTTCTAGTGTCGTATCCGAAGCCCCCACAAGCTCCTGTATATCTGTCTAAACTAGCCCCTATATGCCTATTAAAATCACCTCCTAGGATGATCTGCTCCGTATTAGAGAATTGTAGCAACATCGTATCCAGCGGCTCCCAGAACAGATGTTTTTGTTGTACGTCTGAACCCGTTTGAGGTGCATACGCACATACGACATTGAGAACCTGATTACTAAAAACAATTTTTGCCACCATAATCCTATCATTTACCCTTGTAATTCTCACCACTCGGTTTATAAGTTCATTGACCACTAAGATACCTACCCCTTTCTGCTTCCACATACTTTCCGAGTACCATAGTTTGAAACCCCTTATCTCCTTTGCTTTAACTCCTGACCACTTAGTCTCCTGAATACAGGCTATCTGAATCCTATACTTGTATAAATTCTCCACTAATTCCAAGGCCTTTCCCGTTAGGGTCCCAATGTTCCAAGAGCCTATTCTCATTCCATCATCTCCATTTTTATCCCTGCATGTTGCACGCACCGACCTGCTTGCACTAGTTCCAACTGCTCGATTTAAAGGCATCCCTCCTGCCTAGTGTCTTTCACTCCTTCCGTAGGTATAATCCTAAGAAGTCCTTAAAAAGCTGGCAATAATAATATCAACAACACTAAATAGAATTAATAATAAAAATAACAAGTTATATATATATATATATATATATACACTAATTAAAATAATACTAATAATAATAACAATACCAACTAATAAAAATACAAAAAAAACAATAAATAATAATAATAATAAAATAGTAATAAAATAAAACGAAGAGAAGTAATAACTACTGTGCCAACCGAAGGGATCCTCAGTCCTTTAGAAACATACACGTTCTCGTAACAGTAGAATAGCTCACAAAGAAATTACTGAAGTGGCTGGCGAGAAAGTCTCTGGGCCTAATAAGGAGAGATTCTTCAAGGGGAAAGATGTTGCATGAAACACTTCTAATAATAACAACATCAATAAATAGAAATAATAATAAAAATAACAAAATATATAGATATATATAAAATAATGAAATAAGATTAATAATAATAATACCAAAAATGATATTAATAATAATAATAATAACTAATACAACTATGAAAAGACAATAAATAATTAAATAGTAATAAAATAAAGCGAAAGAAAGTAATAACTAGTGTGCCAATCGAAAGGATCCTAAGTCCTGTAGAAACACACACGTTCTCGTCACAGTGGAAGAGCTCATAAGGAAAATACTGAAGTGGCTGGTGAGAAAGTCTCTGGAGATTCTACAGATAGAAAGATTTCGCATGAAACACTTTATAACCAAAACAAATAAAATCCTAGACTAACAGAGGAGGTCGCGTATGACAAAGGCATGTGTTAATAACGGGAAAAAAGAGGAAAATACTAATGGGAGAGGATTGTATCCTATCAACGATCTCAAGTTGTAATTTACACGCAGGTACAAGGACTGACCTAAGCTGCGGCGCTGTTGGTGATATTCCCAGTTAAGGGAATCGTTGTTTTTGCAAGTTTCCAAGGTACAAAAAGCTATTTCAGCATAGCGTTAATAAATGCCTTGCTAAAACGACAAAAATAATTTCCAAAACACTCATTCTCTCTCTCTCTCCCTCTCTCTCGCCATCTACAACTACAATATGCTTCTTTCTACGTAAAGAACTCCAACCTTCACTACATTACATGTTACACCAGCCAAGCCTTCAAGAAGAAATACCACTAAAATTGCTAACAGTCTAACTGAAACTAGCAACTCCCATCTAACGAATACATCTAACTTACAAGTAGAGAAGAAACGACGTTAGAGAAGGGGGACTTTGATTAAACAGACCCAATACATACAAGGAAGAAGAAGCAAAACCTCCTAACCCCAAATTGCATATCAAAAGAACTGAAAAACACAGCCGAAGCCAATGGAAGAACATGTATATAAAACCTCGTTTCTTATGACATACAAAATGGTGAGCTTTAGTAAGTAACTCAAAAAGAAAGATACTAGTTGTAAAGAATGTTGTTGCTACACACCTCTAACACTCAGAACCTCCCATAGCCATAATAAATCAATCCAAGAAACTACTATGATCAGCAGAAACAATGGCTACTATTCACAACATAAATAAACACAACAAACCCAGAAAATCTTGACCTCCCCAAACCTCCAAAAACACAAAACCTATATCTGAAAAACTCAGGGCTCACCCCAGAAAGTGCAAGAGGGATACAAATAGAAAGCAAAAGATGTAACAGGGAATCTGGAGTGAGTAAAGTAGGGTGAGAAACGATATCTTACTTGCACCAATGCCAAAACTAAAATGCTTAATTACTCACATACCTTTGATAGTTCAAGACAAGACAAACAACTGTTAACTCTCGATGGGTTGTTGTTATCTGGAAAATTTCAAACCCTCATACTATTTTGAATGTAGGCTCGCCACAATCCAGAGGTTGGCAGGCGAGAGAGACTTTTCTAGGCAACCAAACAGAGAAAAAACAATATTCTCAAAAGAATAATATT